>JBBBVU010000025.1:15543872-15587035 GCA_037177055.1 Atherinosoma microstoma
AAAAAACAAGCAAAAAATATGATAAACTAATATACGTTACGTCACTCATAAGCTAATATTTTGTTGAGCAATCCTTGCAATTAGGTGTTTTCTGTAACTCTCAATCAGACTTCTGCACCTGTTGACAGGTATTTTGGCCCACTGCTCATCAGCTAAGTGCTCTCATTGGTCCAGGACCATATTGTTTGTTTGTTTTTTATTACCTTTTTCAACTCAATTAAAATTACAATCAAAGTTGTATTTCACTAAATGATAATTTAGCAAATTTTTATTCATCATTACTTTATTTCCAGTCTCCAGTTATTTGAGTGACTATTGTAAATTTTGTCTTTTCTTTAATGGAAGGGTATGAATAATTTTGTGCACGACTGTACATGTGCTGTGCTTAATGAAAAAAAAGACAAAAAATAAATCACAGAAAAAAATCATTAAGTATAGAGCATACATCATAAGTTTGTGTGTCTGCATTGCCTTACATCGTGCATTACGGTAAAGCAGGAAGGGGTCCTGGAGCTGGAAGTCCAGGTCCTTTGTGATTGGCTCCGTCAGGTTCTCCATGCTGAGTCGGTTCATAATGGTGAATCCGTGTCTGGGAGATGCCAGCCTGAAATTTAAAGAGAAAGCAGCACAGAAAAAAAGTAGTGAGAATTCATATAAGACTGAGACACACTGCAAACAAAACTTAGTATAACTGCATTTCTATTCTGGCCACAAATATGCCCAAAAGTCAACAACTTTTCTGTGAACATTAGCTACAAATCATGCAGTTTGGAATAGGAAGGACTATGGTTTGCAGGATGACAGATTATGAACTTATTTCCTTACCTTGTGTAGATAAAAAGAGTGCCTTCCACTTCTGTCTTCTCCTACAAAACAAAACAAACAAAAAGACAACCATGTGAATGAAAAATAAACTGCGTCAGGTTTTCCAACTTCATCTCTTATCAATTTATTATGGCACGTTCATTTAAGAAAGTCAGGTTCCTGGAGGAACTGTATAACATTTACCTGGGAAGAAACAAGGCTGAGGGAAATGTAACAGTCGTTTTTGTAACCAAGGAAGCAGCAACTGTGTCTGTGTATGTAGAGATATAGCCGACTACAGAGAAATAAATCAAAACAATTTGTATGCTCTCTCTCTCTTTCTAGTAAAAAACAAAAACTCCTAACAGCTATATCTTTAATGGTTAACTCACTGCTATTACTTCACTTAGAGTAAATGTATACAAAACGCGCTTAACAGGATGAAGGACCAAGCTAAGCTAGGTTAGCATACGATCTCTTTCATTAAACTTCAGACTTACCCACTCATTTGTTCTGTTGTTATAAGTGTACAGAGCAACTTGGCTGGCCACGTCCACAATGTTATTTATGTATGGGTCTTGTCGCTGCAAGGCAGCTAAACTTATGTCCAGTCCTTTAGCAGTAAGACAGTTACTGCTGCCAGAAGAAGTCGCTGTCATTGTTCCCTGTGGAGAAGTTAGCTAGATAACTAGCTTCGGTGTCGAACGACTCACAAAAAAGATCTATAAAAACTAAGCCAGTGACGAGGGAAAAATACTGTTATATCGGTTTATACACAGTAACCCTTGAGTCAATGTAATGCGCGGAATTTAAGAAAATGTAAAGAGTTGTTGAGCTCTAACTTCGACGAGAGAGTTCGAGAACGGCCATGTTTAGCCGGAGAAATTGTAAACAACTTAGACATGAGTAGTTGCACGGCATGCTTAGAGATACAGCTTTATCAATCAACTTTGAAAAATCGATAGAAATGTCTTGTTTAAAGCCGAAGGGATTTTTTAAAATACATTTTAATAAAACAATGAACACGACCCAACACGGTGTTCAACAGAAGTTCATGCCGATACGTTTTTGTATTCTGTTTAATTTATTTGCATAAGTTTGCTCTTTGAAAGTGTAGTTTTCACTGATAATTGCTATTTTAAAAGACGTTTGATGGCTTGGGCTTTTTTTTGTGGCTTTTTAAAATTTTCCTCCCATGCTTTTAATTAAAACTGTGACGGCAAAACAAATACTATATGTATGTACTGGCACCATTCTTCCAAGGTAATTTGATTTGAGCCATTAATTCAAGTTTATTCAATTTCTATTGAGTTTCTTAAAATTGTAAGAAAAGTGTTGTGTTTTAGTGTAGGATCCTGTTACATCTATCCAAGCTGCTGGTGCATCTGTTTTCATTCATCTTTGAATTTGACTGCCAGCTCTGATGCTGACAGGCTTCAAATCCACCGTTACATTTCTCATTACATCCACTGGGGGGCATCAAAGGGTAGCCTACAACACTCTTTACGCCTCGTTGAATTCTCAACTGTAGCTGAAAATGACCTGAATGCATTGTAAGAGGACATGAAGGTGCATTAAATCCTAACTGTGTTGTTCAGTGAGGCAGGGAGAGGGTAAATGACAACTGAACAAGTTCCCTTCGATATTTCAGTGGATATTTAGCCTCCTGCTGCAGGGTTTTTGACATGTAAAATTGGTATTAAGTTACACAAGAAGTAAGTGCAAAACAAACAATGTTTTTAAACAGTGTATAGTTCTGTACCCTGTAAAACCCAGTTCGGGAGGTCTGCTCTCAGAAATAATAGAGCTTGCTAATGCAAGTTATCTAGCCCAGATCTATAAAACAATGTCTAACTTTTTACAGTAATCTTTTGCAAAAGATCCGTTTTCTTCTTATGTCAGAAAGCTTTACATTATCTCCAGTATGCAATGATCCAGTCATAAGCTTCAGAAATGTGAGACATCCTACCTGAAATTAATCCTCAAGGACAGAACAGTAACCGACACAGGAAAAGGACTTGAACATTTGTACCAGAAATATCCATATCAGACCGTTTGATTTGTGACACCTGACAATAAATCTCCATGTTCACGACATCCTGCTCAGTGTCAAGGCTAAAGAAGTTTGCTAATTGATATTTGAAAGTTTGCAAAGTTTGTTGGACAAAAATATTCCACTCAGCCATTTGTTTACTGAGAAAAAAATATCCAATGTTAACATCTCTGTCAGTAGCAAGATCATGAGACTCTCTTGGATTAGCAGTTTGCTTTCAGGAACTTCAGGAAGATATAAGTAGTTCTGATCAGACCGCCTCCTAAGGCTTGGACTCTAGTCCATATTAGACAGATCTATTATGAGTTAAAAGATTTATGAACAAAAATTGTGCTAATGTCATTGCAACTGCAGTATACTGATGACAAGCAAGATGGCTGCTGTATGAATGCTTTCTGCAGAAATTACACCAAAACAGAACCTTTTTTTTGTTTTTAACGGAAAGTATTGTGTTTTGAGAAAGGAGTAGAGTCCTTCTCCCATCTGTGAATCATAATCCAGTCATCCATCCATCCATCCATATATATATTGGAAATGCACAACAGTGGATATGCATCCATTGATGTTCTTGACCAAAAAGATTAACAAATGTAATAAAATCAAACTTTTATCTTAGCTTAATAGCTTCAAGGAGAATTAAATGATTTTCTTTCTTTTTTCTTTGATTCATTAGAAGTCTGTTTGTCTGTTACATTGTCAGGGGTTAATCTATGTGTGTGTTTCATAATTTATTTCTTTATCTGCCTATTTTATCTGTCTTCTGTCTATTTTTCTTATTATCATTTATCAGGGTGGTTTTTATGAGTTTGTTTAGGGGGTGTGAGTTTGTAAATGATGGGACTAATGAGTTATCCATCCGTAGATCAATGCTGTCAATAAGCATTCAGTTAAGACTGATCGCTTGTCTTTTATTGACGGAGAAAGGCCTCACTGGTTCACAGGCAGGATTTAGCCAGTGGGCAGCTTGTTATAATTTAAAAAGGGAGGGTAGGTATGGTACTAGTATTATATATAATTTCAGTTTCCACACTAGAAAAATGCCCATGTGTCCACAATTTTATTACAGACATATTGTAAGTAGAGAAGCTATGATAAATTCATAACATCATAGTAATAATAGCTTAGGGGAAATGTATTACTCTGCTTTCTTCACAGTGTGTGTATAGAAAGCACAAAAGAAAATCCACAACATGGATAGAGGATACACACACACACATACATGCATGCTGCTGATCTGTTCTGTATAGACAGGGATAGTCATTACACCTGAAGGTAAAGAGCCAAGGTAAATGGGTGATAGCTTGCCTGAAGTGTATTTACCTTATCTGACTTTGAATTTAGGGAGCGGAGTTTTTAACAAAGTTACTAATAAAAAGGAGTTTTCAGATTGTTAAATCAAAGTATCAATATAACGATGTAGAAATAATCAATTCCAAGTAATTACAAGTAAAAGTCCAGAGAGTACAAACTAGAAATTATAGTGTGAAACAATCTTTAAAATCTAAGAGAGAAATGTGATTTTATTATCTTTATATGATATAAAAAGTATGTTTATATTGGTATCTAATGAATTATGTTTTTTGTTTTTTTTTACCTTGTAATGGATTCAATTATCTATTTGAACAATGGTTCCATCTTTACAGAAACTGGTATATAACAGTCATAGAAGGCATAGAGGAGTACTCAATGTGACACAAAGAGGAAGAAAATCATATTTGGAAAGAGTTTTGTGAGAAGTTTGGTTGGTGCACATTAAAAAAGTGGTGGATCATAGTTACTGATAATGCATATCCAAGCAATTTTTAAACAGATAAAGCAGAAGAAGCAAAAACACGAAAATGGAAAAAACATTTGAAATAGATACAGGCCGAAAACAAGACGGTGATACTTCTGCCAGCTGGGAATCACTTATAATAATATAAAAGTTTTCAGAGTAATGTTATAATTGTTTGCTTTCTTTTTAACCAGCAGTTGGAAATTTTGAAATGTATTTAATGGATAGCCCCTTGAGATGCAACATCTCATTTTCGAGGGGGTACAGGGGGTTCAGCCTACCAAGGCAATTTGTTGATAGACTGCAAACATTTGGGATGGTTGCTATCTCACAGAAGTAAAGTAAAGAGGCATACAATTGAAGAACAAGTATCTGAAACATGTGCTTACATAAAAAAATATGTTAAAAAAAAGTCATTATGTCAACGTGTTGAAAGTCTAAATCCATCAGATCACAATGTTTAGATTAGAAAACTGTAAAGCTGAATAAAAGCAACTCTACTTCCATGAAGGAATTCCCCTTTGACTGACCAGCAGGTTGTTGTTTTCCCACGTGGAACACCATCATTTGAATGTTTGTCTGATTCCCAGAAACCAACTGGGCTTTTGATTCACACACACTCGCACACACAAAGGGGTCTGGAACTGCAAATATAGAAGAGTCAGAAATAGAGCTGATACTCCACAAGCAGGCTGAATTACTGAGGACATTCGTGTATGTGTGTCTGCATGCTTGTGTGTCCCCTGGGTAGAAGTATCTGTTCCCACGACCTGCCCTCCATCCATTCTTCCTTCTCTCAGTCTTTCCTGTCTGTCTATCTTCCATTCACTGGCCAGCGTAACCAAACAGAGGCTTGTCTGGGGGGATTCTTTCTGCCATTAACTCTCTTACTGACCATTTGTCTCATGACTGCCACTGATGATAAGACTGTTGTCTGGTTCAGTGATAACTAGTTAAGAAGTTAAATAGAAGTTTGAGGTGTTTTACTTCCATTTATATTTAGTCGAACAGACTCTTTTACAAATGTCTCACATCCATGAATTATCAGCATTTCCATGAAAGTGGGATTTTACCAAACGGTTTCATATGAACAACTACGTTGAGGCCCCCAAACTGTCAAATTAGTTAATTAGTTAAGTTAATAGAGGTTAGAGTCACAGATATATCTTGTGACTCCTTGTATTGGGTTTATCTTGTGACTGTTTGGAGGGGACCCAACCTTAAGACTGGGAACATTAGACAGTTTACAAAGTGGATGAAGCTGGCTCCACTTTGATAAGCTTTAATAACAAAATTATACTTCTGCACTGATAAATCAGAATGAAAGGTCTGATGAAACAGTGATATGGCACTCAAAGAAGCCAGTGTTTATGTAGAACAAGAAGGATACTTACCCAACCAATTAGCTGCTGCAGCACTGAGGGGCAAAATAAAATCATCTTGGTTAGAACATACAAAAAAAGGAAAGAAAAATATGAAATAAGTGTATGATGTGGTGGTTTTCTCAAGGTTTTTTTGCGTTTCCCACCCAACTGTTGGAACGAGCAGCCTTTCAGCAGTGTGTTAGCAGCCGGTCGACAGAATCAGTGGATCCCTTGACTGCTATATCGCTGACATGTATCATTAATCTGTTCTGATATATCAGTGCATAAGTAGAATTTTAATATTAAAGCTGATTAAATCCAGTTGTATCTGTTTCATAAACGGACTAATGCTCCAAGTCTAGACATTAAACAATCTGCAATATGAAATTCTTGGAGTGTTTCTGTTCATTCATCAGTGCCAGCAACAATGCTTTCCTGGAAATACTGAATATTAAAATCACACATGCATCAAAAAACACTATAGATTCTTTTGAAAACAGACAGTTCAGTTGTCAGAATCATCAATAGAATCATTTCTGAGTTTTCTTTTTTGTCTTTACTATGCCTACAGTGACACTTGTAGACAAAAAGCTTTATACTATTATAGAATGGTGGGTGGTGATTTTGCACTATAGCTCCGAACAAATGAATACAGGCTGAGTTGAGTCATCTGATTCACCTCCTGATTATAGCCTGCAGCGAGACTGACGTGAGGCCTGCACATTGTGAACTTTGTATTCAGTGTCAAAGACAATTATATGGGAGGGCCAGTACCATGATTAGAATCCAGAGATGCTGTTCTTGGTCTTCAGTACATCCTGATCCATTAGTGGGCCCGATTCTTGTGTTTTGTGATAGTTTCCTATACTTTTTTTTACAGGTTTTACATCTAAAATCCATTGTTTGAAATATTGAAATACAATTTGTGTTTTGTAAGTGTATGCATAAAAAACAAGACATCATTTAGACTTTTGAATATTTTGTGTCAGTGTGCTTTTAAGAAAACAGCTCAGTTTGAAAATGGAGAAATGTTGCTTGTGCAACGAGCTCCGTCCAAAAGCCCTTGTGTGGATGACATAGCCAAGCAACTCAATGTCATCAAAGCCTGCAGGAGAACTATTTAGTTAAGATCTGGTGTTGTTGACTTTGTTTGACATTTTACTCCAAAATGAGCTTTCTTTCATTATTGTGTTACCTAAGAAAAGTGGCCATGTCTCCAGTAAATGACTTAGATTGCCTCGAGGGCCGAGACAAATTTGTTTCTGATCATGGAGAGTAATGTCGAAACACACTTTACTCTCCTGAGGGGCAAAAAAGAGACAGGAAAACCATAATCCAATTCCTATAATCTTTTTTGTCGGGTCACATTGGGTCTTTGAGCGCTGACCTTCCTGAGCCAGTCCTCTGTGCATTTACAGTACATCCAAAGATCTAAGAAAAAAAGCAACCTTGTGGTTCCTTCCTGTTTGAGAGAGCCGTGAAATGATCAGAGGTTGAGTCATAAACGAGTTGAAAAACCAGTTATTTAGTGAACGTGTAAACACAGCCTCGGCCAAAGAAAAGAATGAAGCTGAAAGAGTCCAGATGTGAGGGGACTATGGACCAATGAGATATACAGGTCTCCAATCTGTTTGTTCCTGCTCAAATTAGAGTCTTTGCAGAGTTTGAGGCTGCTATGGATCATTATCCAACTTCATTTCCCTCACACACACACGCCCACACACATATACACGTTTTCTCCTTGTCTTTGTTGCACACTCACAGCTTTCAGCACTTTTCTTTCAACGCCTTTTATCTTTCAGCTCTATTATTATATTTTAAAATATATATATATATATATTTCCATGGACCTTCCTTTTCTCTCACAACACTTTATAACATAATTATCTTCATCATCACCGTCATCATCCTCATCTGGATACCAGCCGCTGGTTCCCCACTATTGCCTACAGTTTCCCTCCCTTCTTGCTCTCTGGCACACAGGCGCGCGCGCACACATCTGGAAACAGTCAAAGCGTCTACATGCACTGACTGGGGAGGGGGGCTACCTCTCGCTCTCGTTCTCTCTCTCGGTATCACTGCAGAGCTGAGTTGCAGGGGCAGCAGAGGCAGAGAGAAGATAGAGCTCCAACTCCCGATCAGTGAGACAGACAGACAGGCAGACACACAGACTGACTCACAGACACACACAACCGGACCATCATGGACTGGATCAGGGCAGAGAAACCAATCTCCGGATGAGACAGGACGAACTGGCTACTGTTATTTGGAGGGACACTGCTTTAGATACGTGGAATAACCGACAACCCTTTGGGAGATTTAACCCCCAGCAGCCCGTGATGGAATATTTACACTCTTCTCATCTCCTAATTTTCCTCCTCTCCTCTTCCTCCTCCTTCTCCTCTTCCATCACCACCTCCTCTTCTTCATCCTCTCGAATTTAGACACGCTGCTGAAGATGCGCACGAATGCGTCTTTTGCGCACTTCCATTGCGACCGTTAGTGACAGCGCCCGTGCTTTGTAACATTTTTAAAACATTTTTGCTTTTTCTTTACAACGACCAGCGTGAGGTGGCGAAGAGAGAGGAAAAAGGCAAAAGGTGTGAATTGAATTGAACGCGGTGCTGGTCTCATGTTGCTCGCCTAGGGCCCGGATGTACCGAGGGATGCACCGGTGCGTTTTCCCAACCGGTTCCGCCGAAAGCTCCCTCTTTTTTCTCGCCTTCACCTCCATCATGGGGATTAGGTAATATTCACTCCATCCGAAGAGACCCTCCCCATAAACAGAAATAACGGAATACCCAAAAACTGTCCGTGTCAGACAGTTGTTTCTTCTCCCCCCCCTTCTTTAATTTCTTTATTTTTGGGGGGCTTTTTTCCCCCTCTTGTTATTTTCCCTCCTCCTCTCCAGCTTTCTCCTCTCTTTCCATTCACCTATAGGGATAACGCCGGACTACATTTATGGTAAATGAAAGCAAAAACATGTACATCCCGGAGGACACCCTTGAGAACCATCAAGGTATGTAATGTCTAATTTATAACTAACAAACATCTAAGTGTGCATGAAGAAGGAAGGGAGAGAGAGGAGTGTGATGGTCTCGAAATGGGGATGGGATAGGGAAAGGGGAGGGAGGGAGAGGAAAAAAAGGAAAGGGGTGTTAGCTCTTTGCTCGTTTCAACAGATGGATAGATGCAGTTCTTACTTTCCCAATGTGTGCAATTTGTTTATTACATCAGTTTTGTGCAGAAAGTCAACTTGTGCCGTAACAAGGCTGCAAGTAGCCCCGAGCACAAATGGATGAGGCCTTTTTTTTTTATTGCTCGGTTTAGTCCACACTTGTAGGTTTGACAGGCCTGTCCATCCGACAACTGTGGCATAATAGGTGGGCAGTGGTCGTATGTAGCCAACAGGCAGTTGTAGGCGGGAACATTACTGTTTGAGAAAAATTTCCAGCAGAAAATGACAGCAAACGCGTCGGGGTGCAAATCATTTTTGACAGATCTTAGATCCCCAAAGCTTTACGATTTGGGAATAAACCAAGAGAGGGGGGCTTAAAAAGAAATAACAGATGTGAATTTTGTCTTTGTTGAACAGCTGAACACATTATGGTTGCCAAGGAGTTGTTATATCCGCAGGTCTCCTAAATAACAGTGCGCGAGAGAAACTGCATGACAGGTGGCAGTAGGGGGGCCTGCAGGACTTATTTGTTTCCTAAGAATTGGGTTGATGATGAGATATTTTGGGACTGGCAGCGAGGACAGTAGGTTGTTCTGCACAAGACACGACATAAGTTCAACATTATGACTTTTGAAGTGTTTTAAAAACACAAAAAACTACACCGGCAAAAAGTGACTCCAAAATCCAGCGCTGTGATCTGTTTTACGATGTGGAACGGGTCTGTTTGCATTGCGCAGTATTACGCGTCGCTCCTTCCACCCACGTTGCAGAGAGCAAAGCCCAGCATAGCATTCGTTTATGGCCAGCCCAGCCGTGCATTTCGCCAAGCGGTTATTTGCTCAATCACTATCATCATCCTCATAACCCTCATCATCATCGCCGTCGTCGTCGCCCTCATCAACCACCTCCATCACAACCACATACATCTCTGCCTTGGCGACAGGTTCCATAGCAACAGGGGATGAGGAAAGGGGTGGCGATGTGTGTATGTGTGTGTGTGCGTGTGGGTGTGCGTGTATGTATGTGCATTTGTGTCGCAGCGTGGCACTTTTACCAACAGTTTGCACCGAGGAGCAACTCTCCACAGGCTGTTGGATGTTATGGATGTTACCTGCCGAAGCAAGAGCATGTTCATCCAGCCATCTAAAGTAGTGTGCAGTTTTGATATAGCCTAGAGTTTGAACACAGGGGGTGGGGGGAAACTCTAATGCTTCTTTGATTACCATGATGTCACCGTGATCTATAATTATTAGCACAGAGGATTTTTTTTTCCTCATTTAACTGATTGATGTCATCATGGACATGTCATGAGACAACAAGCCCCAGGCACAGAGATATGCAGGGCCTCTCTCCAGAGGAGTAAAAAGAGACAAAATGGTTCATTTATGATTCTTAAAATCTTTTTTTTTATATAACTGTGTTGTCAGTATTAGTTTATTTTAGTGTTTAGTTTGTATCTGGTTGTAGTCATTGTGACTTTCTGGTTAATTTGTGTCTTGTTGCCACTTATTTATTTATTTTTCCCTTTTTTCCTTCTTTTGTGGTCATTTTGGTCTTGTTGTAGTTTCCCATCTCTTTTTTGCCCAATGTGTCTTTGGGGTTATTTTTTCTACGTTGTTTCATGTCATTAAGTGGTCATTCGACATAATTTCTCAGAACTTTGTAAAAGTTTTTAAATGCTCTTTTTGCTCTTTTCTGTCGTGCTTTTGCTTCTCCATCTTCTTCTCATTCATGCTTCTCCATCTGTAGCAACTTTTTAGAATATTTATTGAAATCGTTTGTGTCTCTTTGTGGTTGTAATTTGATTTTGCTGTCAGTTTGTCAATTCTTTTTGTCTCTAATTAGGCATTGTGGGCATAATTTTTAGTGACACTTTGCAGGTGAAGCTCAGGGGCACTTGTGAATCTTTGGACCCTTTTGCCTGCACTTACCAGGCTTGTTCTGTAATCCATACATTGATATCATACGCATCATCATCACCATCATTACCATTCCTTTGTAACCTGTAAATGAAAGTAACCAGTGACTCACACCCAGATGAAAGAAATTGCATGATATCACAAGAAGAAATAGATTTTGAGGGCTAAAAGGTTGATTTTGATGTCTTCTTATAGCAACACTTTTTTTTCATGATGAAGTGGTTTTAAGGCTCAGCGTTAACATGATCAGTGCCACTGAAAACATTTTACTGCCCTTTGTCGCTGTGATGCTCCTAAAAAAGTCTAGATCAATTCAAACATCAAAGAGAAATTCATATTATACATGTTCCGAGCACTGGGACTGATTCTTTATCTACATGTAAAAATCAAAATAAATCCTGGCACCAACTTTCTCCAGATAGCAATTTTAAAACATGTAAGAGAAAATCTCAAATTCAGTCACTCTGGGAATTTTGAGCAAAATTAGGCTGAAGCTGCATGTTTGGGTGGCGTTTTCAGCACCATGGACAGTTCAGTCTTTATTGGTCTGTTGACAGCTGCATGACAACTGCTGATGCTTTTCAAGACACGCACATGCTCTGAGATTATACTTGCATTAGTAATTTTCTCCAGTAATTATTTTACATTGAATTTTAATTATCTTAACGTTGGGATGGAAAAGGCATTTGCATTTGAATGGACTGGATCATAGCAACTGTATTCACCTACATTTGTTATTTATATGTATTTGTATTTTCAGATGAGAAGTGGAGGGGGAGGTAGGTGGATATAATGTCAAAAGGACTCAATGAATTTCCTGCAAACAACAGATGACAGATCCTTTGTGTGGTACAGTTACAGAAAAAAAAGAGAAAAAAATAATCTGAGGAAAAGTTTCATCGGTTTAGTTTTTATATGGACCAGAATGTTCACCAAGGATCTTGCATCCTAAAAGATGCTGCTCTGTATCGAACATGACCTCTTTTCTCTGTACTGAGCAAGGAGAAAAGACAAACATATCCGTGAGGGAAGCAGGGACAAAAGAAAAATCCTGCATCATGCAGGAAGCAGAAAACATCTTGATCCTGAAGTTTTATGTTACACTTCCTGATACCTAAGCTTCTCCACTGGTACTCGACATCCTCTCCTTCATCAATTAAATCCTATCTTTACATCTGCTTTGCAATTCAATCAGAGTTTATGATACAGACTGTTGCACTGAATGTTCATGTTCTCCAACTAAACCAGCT
The DNA here is from genome assembly GCA_037177055.1 of Atherinosoma microstoma. Lineage (NCBI taxonomy): Eukaryota > Metazoa > Chordata > Actinopteri > Atheriniformes > Atherinidae > Atherinosoma > Atherinosoma microstoma. The sequence continues at coordinate 15,556,215 of JBBBVU010000025.1, forward strand.
GTCCTACATCTGCACAGTCTTATTCTTACGGCTTATGAGTCTATCAAGCACGCATGAGCAGAAACACGGCCTGACACATGAAGATTGTTATTCTTCCTGTACATTGTATGGCTTCAGACTAAATACACTCACCTGTGGAATCCCACATTGTTGTACACGGGGCAGGAAAACTCACACACATGCACACACATGCTTTTTACTTTTATCCCTCAGCGGTGCAATCAGTGAGTAATTTTCCCTGTGGGCACTGTGCCACAGGTATGATGATGCCTCTGTTAGGTATGGTAATTGATTTCTGATGGTCACCCAGGGTGCTGGACACCTGCCAGTTTATCTCGCTCAAATGCAAAATGATTCCATTGAAGGCAAATCAAAAGACATGCTGTAACAACCATGAACATGTTTACCATTTTATAGTTTAACCCATCGATAAATAAGGAAAACCTGCGTTAGACAAGACATTTTTCAAGGACGGATGAAAAAACCCCACACAACGTTAAACAAAGATGAAAGTAAAAATGGATCAACTATAGGTGGCATACATTTAAAGAAAAGAAACAACCAATCAATATTTCTTTCAGATATGTTTAACTAGAAGCCATATAGCAGAGAAACAGTGCAACAAACTATTCTTACGACTTATGAGTAAATCTGGGTATTAAAGCACCATTATTCATTCCAGTTGTTGCACAAACAGGTTGAAATGAAGTCCTCGCAAGGTGAAATGGGCAGATGTGCTCTAATATACAAGTTTACAGTTTTAAACCTTGAATGAAAAAGAAAACATGTTTTCAGAAACTATATATGTCCTAAGAACTTGTACAAAATTCATTAAACTTTTTTGAGTCAGACATAGACAGACCTGCAAATTTTTCATTTGACACATTTTGATCCTTTCTCCTCTCAATCGCTTGCAAAAAACAAAAACATGTTTTCATATTTTGAAAAAAAAAGAAATTAATTTTTGTTTTGTTAATTTATGTTCGAGAAACCAAAAGCCCTAGAGACAGAAAGACAGTACCAGTCAAAAGTTTGGACACACTGGTTTCACAAGCTTCAGGCTTCACATGATTAGCAAACTGTTTTCACAGGCTGAGCTGAACTTGCTGTAATGGTGGTGGGCCTGGGTTTTGTGTACCATATTTTTTAATATTGCATTTGGTTATTTATTTCTATAAAGGTATCATGAGAAGGTCAACATCCACATTTCACACAGCATCCCAACTTTTGGGGGGTTGTAGCTTCAACTTGCAGTAGTTACAGTGTGCATCTTTAAAGATGTGTGAGTCAAAGTGAGGTTATAGCAACTGTACTGGAGGATGTAATTAGCGATTAAAGGCCAATCAGCATTAAAGAAGTTTATATCAGCACCTCATGGTGTGTCAAAGCGTTAACTTGAGGATGTGACTCAACAACATCTGCTGGTGTCGTAAAATACCATCTGAGTGCCCAGAAAACACATGGATGCAGGGAAACTAGGTGGGGGGGGATTGAAGTAGAAATGATATGAGCAGGAAATAACATTTTTCATTAGGTGGCAAGCAAAGAGAGGGACAGATAGGAGGAAATGGAAGTAACCAGTTCAGAGAAAGGGAGGATCTGTTGGAGAGATGGAGCAGGGAAAAACAAGAATGAGTGGCAAAGGTGAGGGGAGATGGGGAAGGAGGGAAGTGACAGAGCGCAGGAGGAGGAGGAGAAAGAGGGAGGATTATCTGTGACTCTGTCTTGCTTAAGCCTCTGGTTGGGTATCGGAAATCTATCCAGAGGCTGTCCTCTGCTGTTAGTGCTATCAGGCCTCAGTCTTCATTTCAGGTAGGACTATATGCCAACACCTGCAGCAATGTGTGTGTGTGCGTGTGTGTGTGTGTGCGTGTGTGTTTAAAATCAGAGAGAGTTGCAATTCACTTGCAACCCACATGTATCATCCCTGCCTGGTTGCCTCAGTTTGTCTGTGCACATGTGTGTATGTGTGTGTTTGGACATGTATCCTATCTCTCTAACACATAAACAGAGGTATGCATACACACACACCCATCTTTTCCACTGATCTGCTTGAAGCCACCAGGGGAAATAATGATTGTAGACCTGTAGCATATCCAGTTACCAGTTACCCCCACCCCACCAAAATGGGCTCCAAGCAGACAGCCTTAGTCATCTGATTATTGACACTTGAGGTTGTGTATGCACCATAACGCTTCATTTAACAATCACTGCTGTCAGTGCATTTTACTGTCATTTAGCTTATTGTGCACCTTCACATTTTTGTAGACTGGTGCATGTGGTGCTGCTGGAGCATTTGCAAAAAGGAATTGTTGTTCTGCAACAAGACTGAACATTCAAGAATCATTGTGTTTCATATGGCTTTTGCCACTTGTTCGGATGTTTTTTTGGCACTTTAAGAGGCTAGCTTCAGGTTCTGAGTCCATTCAAGACTCAGGACCTGCTGAGTTTTTAATGGACTCTGTTCAAAATGTGTCTGTGCCTGTGCACAAGCTAGCAAAGAGAAATGTTGCAATGCTGCAAACTTAACACTTTTTAGGCATACAAAAACAGCAAATCACTGCTATAAAAACCAGCCACACTTACGCTAACATACAAATTCCAATCTTATTGTTTTTTTATGTTTCGTGTGATGCTATGAGTTATCTACGATGTGCTTTGTGTATTTAGCTGTTGTGCTATCTGTACACTCTCGTCTTGCTGCACAATGCTTCGCCGTTGAGCAAAAACAACTAAAAAAATGATGTGTACAAGTGCATTTAAGCACATGTATGTTTCTCCAAAGTGTCAGGGAAGGCTGAGGGATGAAGGACAAGAGTAGAAAAGGAATCTATATTATTCATGCCCACTGCGCATTTCTTGACTTACCCCATCTTGCCTGCCCTCTTTTGTATCCCATCTTTCCTGTATATACTGTAATTTGCTTTGTACCCCCCCCCAGTGTCACTTATCTACCCACTTAGTGTTTTTCACGCATTTCCTTTCCTGCATGAATTAATCCATCCATCTGCCTTTTGCATTTGCAGCAGATCTAACCACAGAAACACTAGATACCAAACAGCATCTATTGTCCCAATGGGGAGTTCAGACTAGGAGACACAAAGCTCTGAACAACTCAAAGTGGACAAACCACAAGCCTATGCACTTACAAGTACAAATTGTTTTTCATTTGCACACAGTAAAAAGCTGAAGTAAATGTGCTCTAAAGTCTTCAACTTATATTGAAAACTTCAGAGTGCTTTGGAGTTTGACAAACTATTAAACTGTTCAGCACTGTTAGAAACAGTGCATCTAGTCAATGATACTATGACTATTATGTTATATTTTACTGGGTTCCCATACATAAATTGGTCTGCTTTATACTTAATCATCTAATTTGAATAAACTTCTAATGAAAAAAGGGATTATTTTACATTCAAACAAACAAACAAACAAAAAAAAAGCATCACTACATTTCTCCAGGCACTTGACTTTCCTCCCACAGTCCAAAAACATGTATGCTAGGTTAACTGAAGATTCTTAATTGACCCTAGGAGTGTGAAACCTGTCATGGATGTACCCTGCATCACGGATTTGGCTTCAATCCTTTGCTGACACTGAATTACAATAAGCAGGTATAGAAAATGGGTAGATGGATATATTGGTGCATAACCATAGGATAACTGTAAATTTAACTTAATTTTACAGGACCAAATAGTTTGCTTAATTGTAATACATATAGCAGGCTTCTGCACTTTTGTCAGTCATGACATGCCTGCATCATGTCTGAGAACACAAGCAGAGGAGGGAATCCATTTATTGGCCATGTTATGTGCAACTGTATCTCTACTTCCGTTCAGCTTGTTGGTATTCACCTTTTTGAGCTATTACATTTCAGACCAAAATAACTATAATAATATAGCTGACAGCAAATGGTTCCATATAAAGCAAGGTTTTGGACAGCCTGTTCATTTCATATGTGCTACATGTTTTTCTTTGTTTTTACAGATTAATGCATGCTAGTCTTTGAGGTTGTTACTTTTCATCTACTTATACTTCTTTTTTCTTTTTTCCTTCTACCCCTTTCTACTACCTCTTTCTTTGAAAGCTTGTGTCCAATTGAATGTATACATGCAAGAGTAATTCAACTACCAGCTGCATAATCTGGGTGTGTATGGTGTGTAAGCACAACTTAGATAAATTTGACTATTTATAATATCAGTGAAGACATAAACTTATTTGTGTAAAGAACATGGTCGTATTTGGTCTAGCACATTAATTCAACTGTTTTTCTGAAGTCATGTGAACATACAGTGTGCGTGGGTGTGAGAGAGAGGTCTGCTGATCAGAAAAACTGTACTATTTAATGCTAATAAATTGCTATTATTGACTAGAACTTGTTAACCATCAACAAAAATGGGAAAGATTTATGCAAAAGATGTAGATATTACATTTTGAGCCCTGAATGGTGTTGTTAATGTTATGCAGTCTGAATATAATGTCAATGACTTTGAAATTATATATTGTCACAATTATGGTAGTAGATCTAATTTTCAACTTGTCCTGCACACTTCCCAGTGGCCTTGGAAATGCTTGTGTGTGTAAGAGAAGGTTTTGGTTGCACATAAAGTTTGGCTCTTTGACATCAGTCATGCAGCAATAAATCTTGCCGAACTGGGTTTAAATAACTGCACTGGAAGAGCAGAGAGGGTGATGTTCAACATAGATGATGGAGATGTTTTAAACTTGCAGCTCCGTAAACTCGCACTTTCTGCCGGAGACTCATCCATTCAGGGTTGATGGCGCTCAACGAGCTTGACACATGCCAATTTGTCAAAATGGGGTCTTCCATTCATCAAAAAGATGCACTCTCTTTAAAGAAAAGCTCTAACCAGATGGAAAAATAGCTGATACTTTAAGTACTGTGTTGCTTGTAACATACAACTATTACTTTTTCACATTCAACATTGAAACAAATCTGTGCAAAGTTGTTGATCGTTATCAGAGACATAAAGCAGTTTTTTTTTTCTTGGGTCCAGTTGATAAGACTTTTGAAAACTGACACACAACAGCTTAATTTGCTAAATGCCTTAAAAGTCCCTTAAAACTTGGTTTCAGCATGTTGTATTCAACATTAAATAGTCAGGACAAAATTTTGAACACACCTCTCAGCTAAAATGCTTAATCCAGGCTGGGTATTTGGTTTTGTTTGGCTCTTCACTTGGCAACATAGGCAAACAACTCCAACTGTCTTCAGACTTTGATTTAATTATCACTAAATCTTGATTGGATTTGTATTACATCACTTTAAAAAAAACATTGATTAAACAGTAAGGGGAGTCCAGCTAAATCCAGCCAAAACAATGACGCTATGAAAAAACAATGGCGCTCTAAATTTAGCTAAATTCAATATTTACTTACAGCAGAACCCAGAATCTTGTAGTAAGAACATGGTCAATGTGTTTTAATGTGTATAAATGTCTGCCATATTCACAGTATTTGGGCTAAAAAATGCACAATAATTAAGATTGAATTTGATTTGCACGAATAGTAGTCTCAGATGAAAAAGGAAAAATTAATTACATGAAATAAAAACAACTAATGTAGATGCTCCAGCAGGCACATGCTACCATACAATTCAATGTTTTTTGTTACATTATTTGGGAATAAACATCCACTCATGCTCTCTGGCATGTGCAAATATGCTGTGTAGGCTAAGTTGTTTTTACAGACTGGAAAGGAAGAACGTTAAAAAAAAAATGCTCATGGTTGGAGAAATTAAGCTTCAATCACAAAGATTGGATCAATGGGCTTGTTTTTCTATCAGTGCTTGTGTTAAGCAATGGCCATAGAAAATATTTACAGAAGGGCCTTGAGCATGGTAACCAGAAGGAGTGAATCACTTCTATGTCACATTACTTGTGGAGAAAATATTACTCACTAGGTATTTCATGAGTGCAGCTGATCCTTTTTGAATGGGAGTCTATTGGAGGGTGAGAGTGCAGTAGAAAAGTAAAGAATTGTGAATCGGAGGGTAGTAAAAACAAAGTAAATCGGTAAATCAGCATGATGGCCATGCATTTTTGCAATTTTATTGAGAAACATAAGAAAGTAACTCAATGCAGGGCAAGATTAACCTGCACGACCTACAGTAAATATATTCAGAAATAATGGTGTTTTTCTCTGTTGGTGGTGTTCTAGAGATGTATAGAAGCATTGCAAATGCTGTCTGCAAGTGGTGGCTTAATAAGAGATTTTAAGTTTTACAGTGAGTCATCGTCTGTGTGTGTGTTACCCTTGAGCAAAAAAGCATGAAGCTTCTACAGTTCACATACAGTGAAAGTAAGCCTGAGTAAATCTAAAGTACAAGAGCAGCCTTGCATTTCGTTCCAGTTTTACAGTCAGGCTTCTGGGGCTAAAGATCAGCCGGGACACTGAGACCCCTGTCCTCATTACCACTGATACTAATCCTACGCTTTCAAATACACACTGATCACATACATTACACGCACCAGCAGTGGTCCATGCATATTTTTCTGGAGAGGCACACAGCAAAGTCACCAGGCACTAGACATACAGTACCATCTAGTCGTGATTTATTTTTGATGAGTCTAATTTCAGAGGATGTAGCAAAGGAGAAAAAGGGAAGAGTGGCAAAGGCAATAAATGTACTGAGAGGGAGGAATACTAGTCACCCTCAGGCTCTCAGCAGGGACGCTACCAACTTTTCCATGCATGCCTTTTTGTACACATATATTTGTATTTCTGTATCTAATGATGACCTAGTTGCTCACAACTAGGGTTGCAAAATTCCGAGAATTTTAAAAGTTGGAAACTTTCCATGGGAATTAACGGGAATATATGGGAATTAACCGTAAATGTACAAAATTGAAGGTGTTTTGTCTTAACAGGGAATTTAAATATATAGTTGAGGAAACTATATTATAGCATAATCTTGGCTAAAACAACCACATTTAATGCAAGCAAACTTGAATGTGTACTCAATCACATGCACACAGCACACTGCTTACTGCAGGGCTATTGAGGCCACACCCCCTACATGAACTGCCCACTCCTCTCATCACATGCACTGATTATTTCTTCAATCCTGGAGTACTGAGGTGTGGGGGATGAGTAATATTTGAAAGTTTTAAAGTTCTATTTTGAATAAACGTTTTAAAATGTCATGTTTTTTAAATGTCATGTTTTTTAAATGGTTTTAATTTGCGTGGATGTCTACTTATGACAAAACAATATCTTGATATTTATGTTTGGATATCATACAGTGTTTTGATATTTTCCCCGAATTCCAATTAATTATCATAAATTCCCAATATTCCCATAAATTCCCATTATTCCCGTGAAAAGTTTCCACTTTAGAATATTTCCAAAATTCCCCAGCTTAAATTCCGCTGTAAAGTTTTCCGGAAATTTACTGGAAATTTACCAGAAGTGTTCCTCCCCTTTGCAACCCTACTCACAACAGAGTTAAAGGTTTGTTAAAGAAAAAGATTTGGGTCTGTTGCTCCTGATAGATTCCTGCTGATTATATGAAATGGTTTGAAATTTCTACCACAACATTAGCAGCTTGCACGTGTGTGAGAACATCGCATAAAGCTCTTATAACAACCTGGGACATTAAGGTCTCTATGCTCACTAGTAAGAGCATGACTCTTGCGGAAGATTTCTTTTTTTTTTTTCTTTTTTTTTTCTGGAAGTGTTGTCTCTTAGGAAGTGAGGTTTAAAGCACAAAGGATGTATACTCGTGTTTTTCGCAGGTTCTCAGTTCCGGCAGTCTCGTTAGTCAGGCCTGTGGTGGGCTTGTCATGGATGAATAGCTACACTACAGAGAAGGCCCACACACATAAACACACATATACTCACACACATGCCATGCTGTGAGCGTCGCCCTGCTGGGTGACAGCACCCAGGCAAGACAGATTAAACGAAGAGAGAGAAGTGATGCATCTCTCTCTTCCTCTCTCTCTCTTTCTGTGTGTTTGTTTGTATGAGTGCGTGTTTTCCTGCCTCTGGGTGTGTGTCGATGTGCATATTTTGGGGGCATTTTCTTTTATGTGAGTATGTGTCTGTCTCGGGCCGAAAAGCTGTCAGATCACCTCTTGCAGCTAAGGATCATGGGTTAGAAAAGCCTGTTGTGTAGCCAGGGGCACAAAACACTGTCTGTTACTTTTTCCTATTATGCAGCCGCACAGACAGACTGAAAAGGTTAAGTAACACTTCAACATGAGCGAGCAAAGGGCAGCTGGTCTAAAGATGCCATCTTGTTTTGTATAATGCTGTTGCCAAAAAAAGATGTCTCCGAAAGCTGGTTTACATTCATCGGAGTTGGGTTTTTTCCCAAAAAAGTTCCAATGTTTTTTACATTGTTGCATTCCACAATATCTCCCTATGAAAATGTTTGGAAAAGTTTAAGGTTTGACAAGCAACGTATGATAAAGACATGTTTAAGTAATCCTGTAGTATACTTACGTATCTGTGACCTGTCACTCATGACAAGTCATTATATGCAACACTACAAGTTCAAGTTTGAATTCCCCTCCATTTTAGCCAAATAATTAAGTCAGGTATTTGCAGTCATATTGCATGGAAAAGTCCTCAATAACACAGGATCTCATGGCTCCTATAAGGTTGCACATACATGAGTTAAATTGTTGCAATGCCTCTTTAAAATCAGGGCAGACAACCTTAAATAAAATGCAGTATTACAGATGTGACCTGTATTAATTGGATAAAGATGCCATGGTTACTGGCTGTGTTAAGTAGTATCCATGGCAACAAGCTTCTTCCAAGTACAACTTTGAAAATAAGACAGCAAGTTTACAGTGTGAGCAATGTAAGAATCTGCGTTCCTGTCCTTATTTCCTATTTTTCTGTCTAATCTGTGTCATCCAACTTGAAAGAGTGTTCATTTTTGCATCAACGTGCAGTGAATTCCTTTTCTTTAACTTGTTAGTGCAAAGTTTAGGGGGGAAAAAGTGCTGCTGTTGATTCATTGTGAGCCAACACCATGATCCACTGAGAAGTTTTCTAACATGTAGCCTGACAGTTACTGATCTGATGTATTGATCTCTATCAATCACTGTCTCCATCTAAAAGACTGCTGGACAGTGTGAAAATAAACACATAATTAAGTAAGTAGATATTGTCCTGCATCATCTCATACAGATATGGTCACATCTGGCTCTAAGCAATGATGATGTAACAGCTGTATCAGTCGAGCCAGACTTGAGAAAATGAAACTTACTTTTTTATAATTCCAGTGTCTCTTAGCTTTAGTTTAACTTCCAACTCTCCACTCCTTGTTGTGTGCCATCTTACCCCTCATCTTCCTTTCTTTTTATATTAAGATGAAAGTAAGGTGTTCTGGTATGAAATGACCCAACTATATAGGCCATGAGAGTGTCCTTGACTGTCTATGTGTGGAGAGGAGGAGAGGATGGTGTGTGTGTGTCCCCTGCCATCCCGTCTATCTAGGCCATTCTTGATGTGTGTGCTCCATGGACCACTTCCCCACAGACCACACTGTATATATGTGTGTGTCTGTGCAAGTGTGTTTGTGTGTGTGTGAGAGAGAAAGAGAGTTAGTGTGTATGTCTGTACAGAGCAGTCCACTTCCCAAAAGACCAGACTCACTTTCACACTCTGGAGTTATAATGGCTAAAACAGGCTTGTTACAGGACTCCTTTTACAGTGTGTGTGTGTGTGTGTGTGTGTTTCCATTTGCAAACCTGCATTTATAACCAGGTCCAGAAGCAGGAGAGGGTTTAACTGTTTAGGGTCTGCTGGTACCCCATATTCTCTTAGAGATATGCAAAATTCACCAGTAATAGTGCTTAATGTCTTCTTTACATACTTGGTTACCAGGGCGACGAATCCCGCCTCAGGTTGTTGTTTAGGTAACGCTGAGTTGCCAAAAACCATCACAGATTCTTGAATGTAACAAAACACTTTTATCCTAAATAGGGTAAAAGTTTCCCGCAGGACAAAAACTAGGGTCTCTTGCTTGAAGGATTTACAGTGTGTGTATGTGCACGTCTTCCCCTCCTCACAACATATGATTGGAATATTTCTGAGCCAAAAAAGTACAACTTTTTGTTCAGCTTGTCACATGAAATTCATTAGTCGGGAAACTGCAAGTTGGTAAAAAAAAAAAAAAAAAGCCCCCCCCGCATTTTAAGCCAAAGCACAGTTTTTGCTTTTTTGGCCATAAACATAACCAGCTTTGGTTCAGGAGTCAAACCAAACACTGAGTACAAGAACATGGTCTTAAACAGGGCAGTTGACTCCTGTTTCCAGGACAAATGCCCCCTAACTTTCACCAACACCTCTACAACCTTGCATTGCAGGCATTGTTGCTGCTGTGCAGTTATTGAAGCAAATGCACAATTTCTTATCTGTGCTTTCCCCTGCAGTGACTGGGTTTGTACTTAAATACAAGACTTACCCATTCATTTTGAAATGTATTTATAGTTTATCTCCAAGACTGTTGCAGATTTATCATAAATGTTTTTTGCATCACCTCCAATGGAAAATACATTCCCAATCACACACACCCACAATCCAAACCATTTTCAGGCGACCCTTTCTGCCTGCCCAAAATTAATTCTACGTGTGAGTGTCAGTGGTTTATATCAAAGTACCTGAGTATGGAAAATGCCCATGAACACACTCCATTTTAGACAACTGATGGCAGATAATGGGTGGGGTGGTAGTTCAGATAAAAGTGAGGCTATTTGTCTTTATCACTCTTTCCCCTTGCATTCATTTCTTCTCTTCCTCCACTCCACCTCTTTTTTCACCACCCCTCTCCACCGCTCTGCCTCTTAAACCGGCATGTCTCCTGGTCGCATCTGTGATTTGTATTCCAGATCAATATGTCCTGGAGAAAGAAGGAGAGAGAGAGAGAGAAAGAGAGAGAGAGAGAGAGAGAGACAGAGAGAGAGAGAGAGAAAGAGAGAAGACGATAAAAATAAAGGTTTTGGGGGGATTGGCTTGGCGCCTGTAGTGATGTCATCAGAACAGGAGGCGCGACATCGCCTGTCTGTTGTCATGTCAACCAAAAGAGATTCAACAAGCTCGTGAAGAGAGATGCATGGATAAAAAGAGAAATAAGGAGAGCACTTGCAGAAGATATTGATGTTTTTTTTGTTTTTTTTTGGATGATAAAGCAGACTCACCTTGATGAATCCACACCTCATCGTTCACTGTTTAATGTCCTTAAGTGCACAAAATGTCATAGTTGGTCTTCCGCATGCGTGCATCCAGGTCGCAGCGTGATAAAGTTGATGATTAACAACATTACCTCAATGTGGCAGACAGGTAACTATGGCAACGCCACATTAAACAAACACTCTGTTCCAACAGAGACAGGGAAAGAGGCAAGGGGAGAGGGTACAGTGGGGACACGGAGAGGAGGAGGGAGATTTTATTTCCTTGCTGATTCATTGGGATTGCAGCATCCTCACCGATTGTCCACCAACAGCAGTAGAAGTAGGCGTACAGCTCAAACTGTAAAGGGTCGCCTCGGTCAAATGCAATGGACTACCACTTTGTGAGGAAAGAATGACATAAGTGTTTTTATTGTTTGTTACTGGAACTGTTTCATGGCCAGTTATGTATTGAGTGATTCAACAGCCTTTGGTTTCTAAAAGCTCTTACAAACCACATCTGATCTGAAATGATTTCCTCTCATCTTTATCTATTCCACATCCTTCCGACCACCTTTTTGAGGTTTTCTCCTCTTGATTAGCAGTGCTCTTCAAGTGCTTGTTCACTTTCTTCCATCATCAGTGTATGGTGGAAGAATAAAACACACCATTTTTATCCAAGAAACTGGGCTTGTTTTTATTTTCAGTTATTGTTTGGTTACATTTAAGGACGAAAACTACTTGGTTTGGTTTTAGAAAACATGATTTGGCTTGAAATACACCCAATCACATGATAGCAGTGTTTATTTCAATGGCAAATTTAGATTTAGTTTTACTCAAAGTCTTATGATTTATACAATCACTCACTCTAAATACCTCCAGAGTTGTTAAAAATCTTGGCGTTATTTTATTCCAGATTTAAGTTTTCAGCAACATGTCAGAAATGTAACTAAGATTATTTTTCATCATCTTAAGAATATCGCCAGAGTACGACAGTTTTTCTCTCAAGCCAATGCAGAGACGCTTTTATTACCTCCAGACTTGACTATTGTAATGCTCTGCTTAGAAAGTGTAGGAGTAATCCGTTATTTTTTAAGGTTCCACTTGAATTTCTGAATTCCTTATTTGCACCAAAGTGAAGTTACATCTTTTATCTTGTTATGTAGCCCCCTTATATCATTTGAAACCTTCTGCAACTATGACATGAATGAAAATGATTAAAAGTTTTTAGAAATCAAGGTTTTTTTCTAGTAAGACCTGTTACATTAATCAGGCCAGTCAGTTTTTGTTTTTCATTTCAGATTAATGGTTAATTTACTTCTTTAATTAGCAACATTAACATGAGAGCTGTGGCATTTTTATAAACACACACCCTACAGTAGCACATGATATAATGTTAGCTGTCTCAAGCTAATCTTTGGATGGTGTTCAGGGTCGCTGATGTGCAAATGTTGCCTCAAATTCCCTGCATTTTTACCAGTGACAGTCGCTCCATATGGTTTTCACAGCATCTTGTTTTACCTTACATTATATATGAAATATCTCCATATGTCAGCTATTGTCTTTCTCCCAGATATGCATGAGCACTGCAAGTACAGAGATGGAGAAAAAAGAAATTGTGCAGCTTATTTTATGATGACATCACTAAACTTGCAATAAAGGTCCCCTTCCCATTCTTTTAGATAAAGGTCTTGTTAACCTAACAAAGCTGTCCTGGGGGCATTTTTTTGAGATGGCTTCCCAGTGGAGTCAGTTGCACTACCTTTCATGCTTAAATATGCTTCTACATTAGTACTCTGTGTAATAAAATGTGACACTAAAAGGTCCTAACCATTCGTCTGTCTACATGAAATCTTTTGCCAGTTTCAAAACCACAACTGCCACCTACTTCTCATTCTTTTTCCCTCTTCTAACTGCTGTGAACGCTCCTGTTTCCGTGTTCTTTAGGCTTCACTAATGAAGCAGAGATCTGCTCTGGGCCATTTTCATCTCTATCAATATTCTATTCGAGTTATGAGGGTTGGGTTATTAACGCTGACACAAGGAACCATGTCGCACCGTTCAGCTCTCACACACGTGTGCGCTCAGAGTTATAAGTTAATATGAACAACGGCAAGCACATGATTACACAATGTTTCTCATACCCACTAACACACAGACAGACATTTGTGTGTCTTCCACATAATGTCCTTTCATCAGTTTGTTGCTACGTGATTAGATAATGCATCTGGGAATTTATATGTGAAGATGTGTTTCCGCTGGGAGAGTCTACAGAGACTGTTACAACAACAAGTCATGTGACTTACCAATTCAGACAGAATCAGCTGTAGTTAGTCTGCAATTGAGTGTGGGTTCGATGGGTTTTACGTTTTTTTCTCTTAATGGCAAGGCTTAGATCTGAAAGGAATTCTTATAATTAAGGAGTGTTTTTTGTTTTCTCTTTCTTATTATTTCTGGGTGTTTTTTTTTGGAGGTATTGGAAGCTTTTCTGTGCTGTTCCTATTGCTGCAAATGATTTGTAACTTCCTGGTAGTTTCTGTGAACAGAGCAGGAAGCTACATGCTACCTTTTAACAAAGCTATCAACACCTTTACCTCCTGTCTGTCACATGTCCCACATACAAGTCTCCCCTGCAATACCTTCCAAACTGAATAGAGACAGAAAGCACATGATCTGATTCCAACTGAGGATGTTAAATGGAACCACATTTAGAAGCGTCAATAAACATTCAGTCACACTCAATTGATGGAAATCAGTAAAATATGCATCCATCCTTTTTCAGTAACGCTTATTCCAAATCAGGGATGCGAGAGAGCTGGAGCATATCCCAGCAGTTACAAGGCAAGAGGCAGGGTACACTCTGATGTACACATGTTCTTTATAAATAGCTTGGTATTGATTAGTTTCTTGCTGTCAGTGAATTTATTAATGATTAACTTTTTACTTGTGCTGACAAAAATCCAGCAGCACATTCACATTTGTCCATATTTTACTTAAGCTAATTATAGTTATTGCCTGTGCTACCAGTTCAATGTGACAGCAGGTTGCTAAGTGTCAACAGTCTCGATAACATGTCTCAGTATAGTGAGGGCGATTGCAGAACAGACACTAGAGAACTAGGTGGACTGGTTTGAAAGGTGCTTTGCTCAGGTGGGATGGTACCTGGTTTACCTGAATATTTCGTTTTAGGGGGTAATTGTCTTTGAGGCATCCTCACTGTGAAAGCTTAAAGTATGTTTTCCTGAATATGGCTGCAAGAGTCAGCCACTTTAACACAATAATAATAATAATAGCTCTGCGCTTAAGTTTTGATTAGCTGCAACAAGTGTGGCACATTTATAAAACTATCAAAGAAATTCTGCTAATTTCTGGTCAGAAAGCATGGTGTTTCCTGTCATTGATATTTTCCAACGGCAGGCTGCGCGTACAGGCAGTCACACTGAAGAGGTTTGTGCAGTTCAAATCCATTTTCATGATAATCAGGTCACAATTCTGAACAGTTTGAAAGGAAAGTGTGTTAAATTGGAAAATACTAGACCAGTATTTGTACACAGAAAGTTTGTTGATCTTTGATTATCTTAATATGGATTCAGTTATAACTTTCTCTTGATTTATCTACACATAGTAGTACACAGTGACAAAGTAAAGAGTTTGAAGCCCTCTCACCCACCTCCCAGCTTCCATTGGTGGTCCATGCAGGATTGAACTAATGTGCATTTAATTCAATTCACTAAACATTACGAGGTTTCATAGTCAATGCTCCATGTCCAAGAGAAAATCAAGTCATCACTAAGTGAAAATTTTCTATAGACCTGCTAGATGGGATGCAAGGAAACTTCTGCTGCATTTTAAATTCCCAGAGGCACAGAGGACTGTATCATTCACAAATGGACGACATGTGGATTTAATATGACTGTGAGTCATATTAAGAGGTTTTTGTGGAGATTGGAAAACTTTGCAGAAGGACAAGACAGAAGTCATTCCTGAGTAAAAGGTGCATGGACAGCTTGTTGGGAGCTTGCCAAAAGACACCAGAATTACTCTCAGGCCTTTAGAGGCACAGTGTCCTAGTATGATGAAACAAAAATGGAAATATTTGGCCACAGTTTCCATCAGCATGTGGAGGAAACCAGGTGCAGGGCATCAGTTTGAAAGGTGTCACTGCAGCCAAAGCCACTAAGTAAAAGGTATGAATCGTTATATCAGTAATGAATTACTGTTTATTTTTTAATGAATTCATAAAACAGTCCAAAATTCAGATTTAGCTTTGGAGCCAGCTCTGATTGAGTGCAGTCCAAAAATCTGTCCAGGATACAATGACATAAAATGAACCAGCCATTTCCCTAACTATTGATAATATTAATCTACTCCTTTAGCAGGAAATATACAGTAAGCTATATAATTGTGTTTTTCAAACCACATTGGAGGAAAACAGCTGTTTTCTGTGATTTTCCTGGGCTTTCTGCAGTTAAATGAGCCTGAGGTTTTACTGAGAAGCAACACCAGCCAGTTATACGCTCAAATCCAGCTGCTTGTTGACTGCCCAAATCTGATAGGGTTGACTGATAGTGAGTTTCCAATGAACACACACAACCCACACACCCATGTGAGCGCACACAAATGCAGATATAGACTCAGATAATCAGTGCACTCAGTCCAGGAAAACCAACATCAGCTTCAGCAACCCCCCCCATACACACACACACACAGACATACACACCACCACCACACACACACACACACACCACAGAGCAAACAACATCTGCAGCATGCGGCCTATCAAAGCTTTGATCTGAAGTCACATCCCAGCCATTTTGAAGAAATGTGACAGTCATCTGCCTTCACTCATGTCTTGTTTGCTCCCTAAAAAACAAGCTCAGGAGGAACAGAGTCACTACTCACTCTACACAGTGTAGCAAATTCACAGTGTATACTCTTGTGGACCTTTTTTCCCCCTTATCACACCATATCCTCTTTATGTCCCACTCCCGTAGTCTCTTTTCCTTTCATTCAGTCCCTCTGTCACACACTGAGTCTAAGTGCGTCACTGCCTTCTGTCGTCCACGTTAAAGTTTGTGTGTGAATGCAAAGTGTGTGTGACTCTACCTCTAAGCCAGGCATCTGGTGGCTATCAGACTTAATCGCCCCAGCTTCCTATGACTGCCTGTGTCACACAAGCTCAAACACAAATACACTATAAGACGCACACAGCAATTATTGATGCATGACACTACATTAGATGGTGTTGAAAAGAAACAAGGACAGAACAGTCAGGCAAAGTGACAAAAAATGAAGACATGGAGGGCCGGAGGAGCTACGCTAAAGGAGAAAGAACGAGAAATAGATTATAAAGATTGAGAACATGGTGAAAGGATGATAGGATGTATGAAATAGGCTGTGTCACATCTGGGCTTTAAAGAAAGAAAGAGATTGATAATGACACAACTGATTAAAAAGATGTGAAAGGGAGGTGTGAAATGCCCTAAAAGCAAAAGCAGTACTCAATTATTACGGTGAGGAAAAAGAGTTTTAAAACCCACAAGGCAAGAGCATCCTCCATTATGGCCAATGCAGTGTTTCAGAATTCAGCTTGGTAGTTTTATCATGAACGTTTTCACAGAAATAAACATCTAATGTTGCTCATTTCTGAGTCAGTTTTCCCATTCACATGAAATAATGTCTGTTGGAAAATAAAGTAGAAAAATCTGACAAATTGCAGTACATAATTACCAGTCCCTTGTCCATGGTGTGGATTTAACCAGACCCAGACAGGTTTAGCAGCCTGAGAGCTATACTGTGATACCACAGGTTCTGTGATCTGGACAAAGGCTTTTCGTGGTCAGGGTTAGCATTAATTTGCAGGGCTGAGTCGATGTAGGGCTGTCCTGTTGGGGAGGACAGGTCAGGGCCTGTAAAATGATAAATCCACTTATAGATGTAAGACAAAGAGAGCAAGACAGGCAGCTGTTTTTGTTCCTTTCCACTGACACTGCTGCCTTCTGCAGTTTCTGAGCCCAGCTATATCCCAATCTTCGTTTTGAGGTCAGATACACTTTCCAGTAGTACAGTGAAATGAATACAGTTCTTTGTTTCTTCTCCCTTTTATTTGTATTTACTTTGAGGCAAACTTTTATTATTGATTTGCTATCTTGGAACTTCTCCAATCACTCTCTTACTTGACCTCAGCTTTCTCACTGTCCTCTATTTTCTTCCCTCGTGTTGTTTACAACAGCTGATTTGAATCCCACTTAACTTTATGGCTACAGGGACAGTGTTGTCATGTGTTTTTTTAGTTGGACAATTGATATAAACTGTCTGCATGTGTCCACATTTGGCCAAGTTTGAACACTGGCTTGTTTAATAAAAGTGCACATTAAATGCATAATTTGCAAAAAGCAGAACGAGCTGAAAATATCATTAGAGATACCTCTTTATCAGCTAAGATCTACAGTGCTATTGCATGCTGAACTCCAAAATGCAGCCAAAATGACATTATACTTTATTGATTCCTCCCATCTTCATCTAATTGCCTTAGAGTGAAAGCTTTCATTGGTTTATTATCACAGATGCCTTGTCCTCCCCTTGTGTGTGTTTACAGGATGTGTATAATAGAAACTCTGTGTTCTCCATGGCACCAATTACAGGCCAGTCAATAGCATCACTGATCAGTAAAAAAAACAACATGCATTTGCAGATTTAGTTATTTTATGAATTCTAGATAAACAGAAGGACAATATTTTCCTTTTCACTGGAGATCCTTTGGCTAGGAAAAATATTAGAAATCAATTATCTGACAAATGTACTAAAAATATTTTGAAAACCTCTATGTTTTCCTTCGTGATCTAAGCAAAAATGGTTTCACGACATAGTGGTGTGTTGCCTTTTCCACAATTCCCACAGCAGATACAGTTTCAGCACTTTAATATTAGTTCCAGCATTAACTTCACCAGTGTGATGGGGAAAAAGTCAAAACACCAGTATCATCATTTTCCTACTAAACAGTTTGAGATATAGTCTTGTGTTTGGTTTTTAAAGCCTCTTCTGTTTTAGATGTACGATAAAGAGACAGGCACGCTAACTTTCAAAGGCAGATTCCAAGTAGGCACAGTATGGAAGCAACACTGGTCCCACTGCTTACTGTCTACTGTCTTCTCCCCATTACACTCCTCCGGTCATGGGATTAGTGGTAGCAACTGTGCTAGCTATAAAGTATCAGAATTCTGTCTTAATTGACCTTCCTGCTTAAGTTAATTATAATTTTTAAAAAAACATCATGGGAAAGAAGGAGAAATGTTTATTTAGATTAAATGAGCACAAACAGTGACAACAAACAGGGTGTTTAACGCGGTTATGACAATCAGGATGTTTAATTTACTCGATTAAAAAGTGAAGTGCTAATTTGATTCATTTTTAGTTCTTGGCCCTAATTTCTTAATAGCTCTGTGAGAAACTGAAGTACTCACTCACTATCACATGCAAAGTGTAATTGAATTATTTTATATGAATTCAGGTCTTATGTCTGTGAGTGCAGACAGTTTAACAGTTTGGTTCATATTTGGTTTGCAAGGTTTTAGTCATTTTGACAGAGAATAGGATGAAGCTAAAGGTGGGATAAGTTTGTTGTAAAGTAATTTAAACTCAGTTTTTAACCTATGACACAAAAACAATAGGGAGGTTTAGTAAAATATATGTATTAAAATTCAAACCTTTTTAAAGATGTATGAACTACTATTTAGTAGCTATGATACACAGCCATCATCCTGCAAGATGGTTCTGTGATCAATGTAGGTTTAAAAGGAATATTTCACTCCAAAATATATTAATAAGGTAATGAATAGTTTGAAAGTTCACAGCGTTAAAGATGCACTACGAAAGTTTTGTAGATTTTCTCAGTGTCTTCTTGCTGTTCTTTGCTGAATCATCCATAGTTCACGTTCAAAACAACCAGTGTGTTAATATTTGCTTGCAGCATGTGACACGGTGCGTGAAACTCAGCGGTAATGTCATGCAGTGTCCTGCAAGAAAAAGTTAAGTGTGTTTTCTCAACCTTGGCGTGCTGCTGGGCAGTGATGATTCCAGAAATCTACATAATTAATGTCACTTTGCCTTCAAACAAGTCAGGAACGTTGAGTTTTAAAGGTCAGAAAGTGCATCTTTGAGCTAGGAGCATTTCAGAATGTTTGCTGTTTTTTTTTAACAACCTCTTGGCACACAACACATCATCAGTGAAATCCAAACCAAAGGTTTGAAGTTTTCAGCATGATTGAAGCAAATTCTCTGCCAGAAATCTTAAAAATGTTTTATACCTTCACTGAGTTATCCATCTGCATCCTTTTCTACTGCTATTTTTTCAACGTAAATGTATAGATGCACCATTCTCCAAAAACCTAAGATGTATAGCCTTTGGGGACAATAATGCTAGACAGTGGTTGACTGTTGGTTGGATGAAAGGTTAGCTCAAGACAGAAGGAGCCAAAAGTAGCCAATTTCATGACAAAGAGGACGAAGTGCCAAAAACTTTAAATGTCAAAGAAGCATAGATGAACTGTTTAGTTGACAACAGCGTTGGACAATCTTCATTATTCAGCATTTAAGGCCCATTTATTCTCCCTTTACATACATAATTAGGTACATCCATTTTAAACGTCATTGCCCTTATACTTTCATGCATCCATGTTTGCATGGTTGTTAGCCAATACATCCACCTGACGGCAGTGCAGAGTTCAGAGTTCACCTCCGAGTTCCGATGTCAGTTTCAGACAATAACACACATGGCCATGATGGAGGAGATCATGATAATATGCATTCACAGTGAGAGACATAAAAGAGGCAGTGCAGTAGATGTTGGTGGCCATTAAAAACATGGCGGCTTCTTCTTCTTTGCTCCTTTTTGTGGGTTGCGCATCAGCTACACTGCTCAACACTGCTCCCATGGCATTTTCTCTGTCAGGGTACCCATCCACAAGAGTCCTTAAAACTGACCAAAAATAAAAGCCAGGAAGATGGACAAAAGGCTGCATATCTGACTTTAGCAAAAAGCATAAATGGGCCTTTGGGCACACTCCACCATAAAGCAGATGTCTTCCTACTCTAAAGTCCATGTTTTCTACAGAGCAGGTCTACAATGTCTGGAGTTTAGAGATAGTATAGGAATGAATGGGCTATATCTGTGGACATGTAGACATAGATATGTTCAATGAGGTTTGATCATCACATGTCTTTGGAATTTCAACAAAAAGGGCTAAGGTTTGGGGTGCCAACTGGTTGAGTGGACACCCCGTGTACAGAGGCTTAAGCTCCTTAAGCAGCCCTGTGCTGCATGTCATCCCCCTTTCCAAAGCCAATTGTGCCTGAGTGGTTCTTTGGTTTTTGAACAGTACTGGTTCACAAACGAAAACCAAACCAGTCAAAAACTCCACGAGAGGTTTTAGTGCACACGTGCAGGATGTTTTAATCCCTACTTCAATTATCCATTTGGTCATCATATCAAAAAGTTATCCTGTGATTCTTGTTTCTTTGCATGTGCTCACCAACATAGCTTTGATTGGACAGAGAATCACCATAGCAACAGCCAGTTGATGGATTAAAGTCGTAATTGGAGAGAGAAAGTGATTACACACACATGCACATACACAGCGTCACTTGATTAAAAGAAAAACTAAGGCTGAGAGCAACTTGCTTCCTGTAACTGTGCAACAGTTTAACTGCATGCGAACACAACGTGTACTCAAACACTGTCGACCACTTACTAGCACTGTAGGAATCAAACATGGAGGCCTCTGCTTTAGCTATCAGTGTGGTATTAACGAAAGATAGATGCAGCGTATTCCCCATGTCCCTCTATCATCTGTGTTAATCAGCACCATGTGGAGCCACTCCACATTCATTACTTCTTGATTAATCCAGTAATTATGAGAAAACTCTGTTTGATTGTCACTCAACAATATCACTGTTTGCGTGTGTGTGTGTGTGCGTGGATGCTTGTGTCGACAAATGTGCGCACATTGGTTTCATATGTGTCACTGTCTTCACTTACATCGAGGCGCGTGTGCAGAATACATCATTAAGCTGATGCGTGGATGTAATTTGTGGTGGGCTAATAGGAAGCCGGCAGGCCCAGCCGTGCATTGTAAATCACCACAGCTGGCCTGTTCATTCTTCAAGGTGACATTAAGCCTCACCTGAAAAGGTGTGTTACTGCTCTTCCTGTTTTTTCTTTGTGGCCTTCAAATAGAGCTATTACTACTGAGGGCTGTTTGTTGGAGCTTACTTCAGTCAATATATTGCTTAAGTGTTGAGACTAGTGATCACTATTTGACTTCAAATCTTTATTTCAAATCTAATGTGATAATGTTTGCAGGGTAGGCTATTTCTTTTAGGTTTTGCCACAACTTGTATGCATATTTTTGATATATGTCAATTTCTGATAGATGTTCATGTCTATCCCATCTTTTCTTTGTAATGTCTTCAAGTTTGTTGCATGAATGCCCACTGCCAGTTTTAAGGCTTTTGACTATAAGAGTGCCCAACTCAAAGTAATTAATTGAGTCAACAGCGTTTTTCCTTTTTTTCTGCTACTTGCAGCATATGCATAGCAAAAGCAGGGACAGCAGAGTCTCCACATCCTTATTCCCCGCCATATCTTCCAGTTATTCCTGGAGGGGTCCTGAGGCCTCACCAGGCAACATAAGATATGCAATGATTGACCAATGAAAGGATCTAGGTCCACACCGCCAGGGTGCCTTAGCCTGTGTGTCTTGGCCTGGATACATCCAAGATGTGGCATCCAGAGGCATCAAATATCCACAGCATCTCAACTGAGATATTTCAGCTTTGCCTCAAGACCTCAAATACTACCATTTTATTTGGACTCTCAGGTGTTACATATTACCACTTAGTGTCACTTGTCAACTTGCTAGTAAATATAATCAGAATGTGTATGTTTATGTAGTTATCCAACACTCTTAGTTAATGCTGTGAAATTAAGGATTTTAAACTATAAACAGTATTTTATCAAGCCCTAGAAATTCTGGTTACTATAAGCATGAATATTACACACAGTATTATGTCCTAGAAGATTTTTATTGCATGCTGCAACACATAATGATGCCTTACTTTTGGGCTTGTTTTTATCTTGTCGTCTTTCAAAATATCTTGAAGTTCAGAACAGGAAGGCTGATGCACTTTGTTCTTTTTAGGTGTAAGTGTTTACTTAATACTTTGGATAGATCCAAAATGTTGCATATAGGGAAAAGTAGACCATGGAAAACAAGTGGTGAGAAAAAGATTGCTCAAGACTATATTTAAACTCAATGTCATAATCTAAAGCAATGAATTATCTTCCTTTACCACCCCGGCTTCCTAATGTTGCTTTCCCCAAAGGAAACGCTTTATAATGATGAGAATGTTTGCTCTTGGCTCATGATAATTTCCCCCCCAGTGCGTAAAAGCACATAAGCCATAGAACATGTTATTTCTATGTATGAGATACCAATGGCTTCAGAAGATTGGGTTTTTGACATGCCTGGTACAAGACAGTGTTGGATGTTCCTAACCCAACCTCTAGAGCAAGGCCCATAAAATAAACCAATTTAACAGTTTCCATCCAATTACCATCCCAACCAAAAACTCATGACCAAAGATAAAGGTTGGAATGTAGATCACATGGCCATTTTTACCATCACGCTGTCTTTTCTGTTATCAGCAGCCTCCACCCCAGGATCCTTGATCACCACACCTTGTGGGACCAAAAAAGGATTTCCATCTACCATTTTGCAGCCAAGTGCTCCAGCCTGGGACAGTCTTACTGACCGAAAAACCCAACCAACTGCTTCACACACACTGATAGGGAGCATCTGTGAAAGAGAGAATACCTAATTTGGAAAAAATATTTGACTGTGTCTTGTCTGGGGGCGCATTGTTACAGATGTATCAGTAGACAGACTCAAAGATGAAGCAACTGGAAACAGGAATGCTCATAAATTCACACTTAGGACAGAGTCTGCCACTGATGCACAGCTTCATTTTTTTTTTCTATCCTCGGCTTCATACTTCCAGTCCACATCAGTCATTTCTCCAATTTTCTTCTCTCCATCATATCACGTTTTTTGCTCTCCTCTTTTCTCCTCTTCATGTCTTCTCTCACTTCCCCCTTCTCCCTCTCTCTCCTCCATCCCATCACTGTTTCTACCTCTCTCAAGTGGTGGATTATTTTTGGTCTGCCTGGTTAATTTCAGTAGGAAGTCAAGCTCAGTGCCAGGGAAAGTGGAGCGCATATAAAAAAGCCAAAAGACAAACAGAGACATCAAAAAGCCTCTCATCTTTTTTCAGCATCTCAGCAAGACACTGCAGAGAAGCTTTGGCTTTAATATCTGTGTGAGTGTACATGTGTGTGTTTTGGAGGTGTTATTAATTTGTTTTTGGTTAAATAACGAAAGGACTGCTTATTTCTGTCTTTTTGGGACAACATTACCATTAATGTCCTATTGATCAGTAATAATTGTGATGTTATCAGTACTTAAGGGACGCTTGCATTAGAAGTTAGGTCAAGATTAAAGCCTACGTGAGACGCCTGAGTCATTCGAGTTCCAACAAAATAGCCTGATGTTTTTATCCTGTGAAAAGTAACAGCCTCCCTCTGCAGATCTGCTAGTCTGTCCATTAACTGCTGTGCAACATGTTAGTGTTACTCAAAGTGCGACTGAAACCCCCCTAAAGCAATATAATCTATTTCAAGACCTAAAATAAACTCCAACAGTTTTATAGCAGCTCCAGAAGAGATTTTAGCTTTGTAGTACCCAAAATTTGAGATGTTAGAAATGTACGTGCTTAATAATTCAGCTAGCAGCAGGTCCTGTTGCTGATGAATGTCGACGATCCAGTTGACAGTTAGAGAGGTCTGAGAGCTGACTGGAGACAGCAGATTATACCGTATTACAGGCAAAGAGGATGATGGCAGTCATTAATTTAATAACAGCTAATGGAAAGATGGCACGCCTAATGTTTGAGAACCAGAGCACAGTTTTTGTGTGCTTGTTTGTGTGTTTATTCCCCTGCTGGTTAATGCTAGCTCTGCTTACGACTGCGGCTCAGCGTGAGTAAGATTTACACTGCGTGCTGCGCTGACCTAGCTTATTACCAACTCTGTGAATGCATGTGTGTGCGTGTGTGAGTGACAGCCACCGGTTACACTTTAGATTATCTCCGTATGTAGGCGGCACATGATCAGCTTAGGGGACAATACGCTACAGGACATGCATACAGACACACACACATAGGTGCGAATATCCTCTTGGGCAGCTCTGACTCACTGTCTACTCTCCATCTCTTTAACGTGGTGACTCACAGAGAGGTAGATTGCCCTCAGGTGTCATGGTGTAAGATGAATAATTCACCCCAAGGACACCTCCCTCCACTTTCCTCCTCTTGTCTTTTTTTCCTCCTCTTTTTCCCTGCCCTTTCTCTCACCCTGAGTGACTCTGTTATTTTTTTGTCTTGCTTTTTCCTCCTCCTGTAATTAGTCTCTGTGTGTGAGGGTAATCACTGCATACAGTATGACAGCATGTTGCAGTGAATCAGAGAGGCAGCGAGAGAGACAGAGTTAAGACCCTCAGTAAAAATGACAGATGGACAGACAGAAAGGAGGGTTTGGTTTAAAGCAAGAAAAACTATGGGACTTTATTATCAGTGCGGTTTGGTAAGATGTGTGGGCAGAACAGGTGAAAGGATTCAGGTAAAGTTTTCAATCGGAGTTTGATCACCAACAGTGTGAAATTTTAACAACTCAGCTTGCAAACTGTGTTTGGATTGTCAGAGAACACATTTACAGCGGAGATGTACGTCTTCACATCTAAGGCTAATGTAAAACTCATCTCACTGCCAATGATGCAACACATTAAAGCTACTTATCAATATAATATTTTTCACCTTCATCATCACCAGTACAACTCCTAAATTTGGTGTCAATCAGTCCTTCGGCCTCTGTAGCTTACTATTGTGTATCAGCTTCACACACATGGAGGATTGTTAAACATGAAAAGTATCTAATAGGTATATTCAAATCTGAATATGTACATGGGCAACTGCTGCATGGCTCCACAGACTGTAGTCTTATAATATCTTCTGGACTGCGTCCCTTACATGTCCCAGAGTTCTGCACGAGGAAAGTGGGTACTCAGAGCATAATTCGAGGTCCACGGTCTCAGCAAATTGGTGGTTTGCAACAGTCCGTCTTGCACTCAATCTGATGCTAATATTTATATCAAAAAGACCCCATGGATTTACTGAGCAGATCTGAGACGTGAGACCAACAGATCTTCACCAAACTTGTATTGTTGGTCATGCCTGAGCTGAATTAAAAGTTTATGAAGAAGCAGAGACATATCTGCTCCGAAACACTCACATTACCTCCATGTTGGGTTACTTCCTTACATGTGAATAGTAATAGTTATGAAAAATAATGACGTTAGGTTACCATGATACATTTATTATTTCTTTCCAACAAATTGTAGTTCACAAGTATCATTTTCATGCTTTCTGTCTGATCTGCTTGAGTGTTCAGGATGATTGGCTGTTCTTGTGTTCCCATTTCGTGTCCCTAATGCATCAATAAAATGTCAAATATGAAAGGACGAGCAAGATAAAAATATCTATTTGGACAACTTAGGATGCTATTTCAGTGAGTTCACATTTCACCCTTGCTTTGAAGCTACTTGAAAAGCCTTTTCTGTCACTTTCTCTTCTTTATTCACTCAAGAATCATCTCAAAACTGACGCCTTTTTTTCTCTCTCAATACCAGACAATTAATACTCAAAGATATGCACTTTACTGAAAAGCCACAGCAGCTCAGTGTGCTGTCAATGTGCTCTGACACAATGGGAAACAAACAGATAAAGTTTTTCTTTTTATCACAAAATATTTATTGTCAGCATCCTTTTATCAGACTTCTCAGTTTTTCCTCAGCATGTAAGTTCATTAAGTTCAGTTCCTGGCTGGCGGAGTCACATCCTCCCTGCTCTGACATAGGTGAACAGGTACCATGTACTTCCCAACCACCTCCCACACACACACTCACACTCACACACACCTACACACACACTCACACTCTCACCTCACCCTTTTTCCTTTCCAAAAATACCTTTAAAACCAATTAGTGGAATTAATTTCACTTATAGCAAGTTAATTATTTTGTGATGGATTGTAGAAGGGAGGAGGCCAGGAAGAAAGAGAGGAGAGGAGGAACCTTAGAGGAGTCCTCAGGGGAGAGCTAAACTTAGTCTCTCTTTTTAATCTTTCTGTCTCCCTGTCACTCCTCTACTTGTTCTTTATCCAAACTGCCTGTTTGTGTCATTTTCCATGGTCTGTCATCCATTTCTTTTTCTTCCTTTTGGTCTCTCCATCACTTTGCATTTTTCTGCTGTTACAGCCAAACTGGTGAGTTACCCTAAAAAGGACCAAAAAACATTGATCACTCATAATATATCTGTTATTTTATAGCTTGTACATGTCATATCGTTACTAATTGAGTTGAATTGAATTGAATTTGATTTTACTTGACTGCACTGTAGTGTCTCGGTCCCTTTTTGTTGCACACATATGCCATGTCGGTGTGTTTGTGATATTGTTTGAGGGTTTTTCGTCACTCACAAGGATGGAGGGTAAAAATTAGGGTTCGAAGATATGAACTGGGAATGGATTGACTGTTAATAGACTGTTATTTGGCCTGGAGCTGGTTAAATGTGTATTATTCCTCCATACCTTATGACTTACTTATCCACGTGGGTGCTTTTTATTAAGTGAGTAGCACACATTTCCTGTTGGTCATAGGCAAGACATCAATGTTGATGAGAGAAAAAATGCACAGGTTTAGAAATTCAAGCATGCACTAGGAGTTTTGGGTTAGTGTGTGTTGTTACACAATTATGGCAGCTAGGCGCACCCGCGGATTGGTGGATTAGATCACTATTGTGTAGAGATTGGAGGAAGGTCGGTCTATGTGTGTCCCACATCCACTTTAACACTGCTGTCAAGATGATGCTGACCAAGCTTATGTCTTCCTCTAAAGTATATTTGATAAGCTTAAGCCTTTGTACAAGGCAAGACAGAACAGATAAATATTGCGTGAACACAGAGGTCAAACTGCTACCAATCTCATGGTGGACTTTATCAAGAGAGGGAGGAAAAGAATCTTAATGGAAAAGCAATTTGGCAATAAAAAGATGCATGTGGCCTCAGTGTGCTCCACTGAAAGCTTTATATTCTCTTGCTTTATGTGCTTTTGGATGTTCTTGTGTTCCTGGAAATCATTGCTCTTAAATTTGTTTTCTTCGTTCCTAGTAAGCAGATGTTATCTTCTGTTAACTCAAGTTGCCGGTTCTTCTCTTCCGCCATGGCCATTTGCATTCACGGTAGTCTGAGGTTTTCCTTGGTGTCCCTGCTTTTATCCTCCCACCCTTCTCAGTCTGGGAAAACTTCCAGTCCAAACTGCCACATGGCTTTCCAGTATTCCTGATTATTTTGCCTGGAAGTCTCAAATTCCAGTGGAAACAAAGTCATACCATTCCTGTTCTAGCTGAGGAGTGGCTTGGAGAAATATTTAAGCGTGTGTGTGTGTTTCATCAGTTATCCCTTTGCTTCAACAAGACCAACTCATGACAAGTCAAGAGGAAGAAAGAACGCAAAAGTGGAGAGTAGTATAAACTCAACACACATTCGCAGACCTTCTCGTGTGAGATTCAATGGCTCTTCAGCATAAATGTTTACAATGGGACTTGATGGTTATGAAAGGAGGAATGTGGTAGAGAAAGAGGTCTGTTCATGGCTAGCTATCTAATAGCTTTATGACTCAGAAGCACTGGCATAAGGCAGAATGGCTCAGTGTGTATGTGTGTGTTACAGTAAAGCCTTGCACATGAGCGGTAAATGAGAGGTCACTTGTTTATTTAAAACAGCAAATCTCCTCACCACTTGGCCACACACACAACTCATACTGACACATTGTGGCTTTCTTCTCTTGTCACAGAACACCGTGAAAATCCAAACACACATGTACACACTTGTCATCAGGCGGGGGGTGGTTTGCCTCGGCCCACAACTCAGTGTATGTGGAATGCGGTCCAAATAGAGTTTTTTTAGACCACGATGATCTGCTCACTCTGCAGTGTGATATGCCTTTGCACAAGTTTGCACATACTGTACCTGTTTGAGAAGCAGGCGCAGACCCTCTGAACTGTAAATACAAGAGACGTGGTGTTTTCATTTGCACATGAACTCTACTGGGACCTGCTGTCCCTTCACATGATGTAAATCTTTACATTTTACTAACAAGGCTGACATGGCCGGCCCAAGCATCAATGGGACCCAAAGAAAAAGTTTTTTTTGGGCCCCTCTCAATTACAATGACTAATGAGCATTCACACACGGAAAATAGATTTTATTTTCTACTCTTTTATTATGAAGAAATAGTAAAACTACATTTGAGAACTTGTTGTTGTTAGTTGTGATTCCCAGTGATAGAGTTTGTGAAGGCGGATAACAGATCTGCAAACTTATTGGCAAAGTCAAAAAGGCTACTGACCACACAAAGAAAGCAATACATAAAAACTCAAAAAGCTGCACAGTGTTATTTACATCATCTTTTTATTAGCCAGATATGTTTTCACCCATCTATAGTTTATTCGGAAATGGTAATAAATCCAGTGACAAGTGTGGCCTAGTAATGATTTACACTTAATATTCAAAGTGATATAGTGCTAACTGTGATGCTGAATGTCATAAGCCCACTAAAAGTAAGTAAATAAACCATTATAAAATGCATTTACTATAACCATGTCAACTGCTTTATTATCTTTGCTTTTGATAAACTGTAACAGCAATTAAAACTGCCTTAACAAACAGTACCTCAATAATAATAAAAAAAAGGCAACATAGAATAAAATAAAAATCAAACAAATGCTTAAATAATTATGAGAATGAACAGATGTACATCTGCTTCATGCTTTATCCAATTATTAATAGGTATAGTGGTTGTGGAAGATTTCTCCCATCACATTTTTTAGGGCCTGTGAGATTCTCCTTTAAAGGCAGTCGCTTTCTGAATACCTGATCTGTTCTTTCTGAGTATGAGAGAAAAGATGGCTAATCAGCTGGGTCAACTGGTGAAGCTGCTAACCTGTGGTGAGAACTGGAAATTACTGTAGTCCTTCTTCAGTGACCACACAAGAAGGATCTTTAAGGAAATTAAATTGATATTTTTGGACAAAATGATTAATCTCTGAATGTTCTGCAGTTTACTGAGTAATTACAAAGTTGTTTGTTTTTGTCATTTTACCATGTACATTCAACCTGATCTCACAGAAATACGTGACATAACCACAATGTCTCAACACTTATTTTCATGGTGTACCGAGACCAGTTTTGCAATTGTTCATAGGGTCATGGGAAAAAAAATGCTTATTTCCTATTTCAAACATATTGTACAGCCAAACTGGCAATTACTCAGTAACTAAATTATCTATGATGAGAAAAAGTTAAAATGTAGGTTAATATTGACACAGAGAGCAGCCAATAGGAAGAGGAAAAAGGGGGGGTGGGAATCCCAGAAGAGCTTGGAGCAGAGAAAATTTAATGTAAAACCCTATATGGCATAATTTGTCCTGCTAATTATTGTACTTAATTATGGGGGGAGTGGTGAACTAGTGGTTAGAGAGGTGTAATTGGAGCTGGAGGATTGGTTTTTTGTTGTTGCTGTTTTGTTAATAGTCACAGTCTAAATGTCCTAAATTTACATTGTTTTACCTGAAAATGGGCCGCAGCGGATTTGAGGTCTGAGGTCTGATTAAATCCCTGTCGGACTGGAGTAAGGCGAGTAGATGATAACGGTCTACTGGACCTGCTAGGATGGGCTGATAACCACTGATAATATCGATTCAACCAAGTGATAATGTCCAGATCAGGTTACCGGGAGCGACTTAAGTATTTTTTAAATTATATGCATTTGTCTAAAAACATGTCCCCTGTCATATTTACCTCATAATAAATCTTAATAAGATAATCTGTCAAAAGATTATATACGTACTGTGACAGTTGTTCCTCATCTGAGCTTTAGCCTCAGATGACCCTGGACTGATTCATGGCCTCCAAAATATTTCGAGCAGCTTTCCATTAATGTAATGCACATATATTAATATATGAGCGTATTAATGTAACGAGAGGGTTAATTTTCCTCACATATATTACTATTCTATGCAGCAAACAAGTAGTGCAGACAACATATCTCAATCTAGAACAAATTCATTTATGCAAATACATTTAAAGCAAATATGTTTGCTAGCAAACATGTGTCCTTTGGAACTAGTTAAACATTTGCAAAAGTTACCTTTGATGCAAAAGATTTTTTTTATTTTCATTTAAGTGAGAACAACCTTAAGATTGTGTCTTATTAGAAACTGAAGGAAGTAAACCTGCTTGATACATCTCTGCCTGTGCAAGGACATGAAAATGCAAAGACACACCTCTCCATTTTTTCTTGTTAATAATAATAATAATAAAATAAATAAATAATAGTAATAATAGTAATAATAGTAATAATAGTAATAGTAATAATGATAATAATAATAATAATAATAATAATAATAATAATAATAATAATAATAATAATAATAATAATAATAATA
>JBBBVU010000025.1:15587987-15600547 GCA_037177055.1 Atherinosoma microstoma
ATAATAATAATAATAATAATAATAATAATAATAATAATAATAATAATAATAATAGATTAGATTTATATTGCGCTTTACTGCTGGTGGCACTCAAAGTGCTTACATTGGATCCATTATTCATCCATTTCTCATGCATACTTGGTGATAGTAAGCTACACGTGTAGCCACAGCTGCTCTAGAGCACACTGACGGAAGCATGGCAACCAATGCGTGCCACAGGCCTCTCCGACCACCACTGAAACATACATACACCAGTGATGACAACACTGGAGGCAAGGACTCTGAAGTATCTTGCCCAAGGACACAATGTCAGATAACTGGGGGATCGGGATGTCTTTAATTTATCTAACTGAAAATAATATCTCCAACACCAAACTGCACAAAAAGAAGGAAAGTACTCAAAAAACACACACAAAAAACACATTTTTGGTACATAACTTGAACTCTTAAAAGAAAACTTCTGTGTTATATGATCAAGCTTAACAGATGCATGTACGGCTAGTACAACTCAACAAGTACAAGTATTAGGTTATGTAGGCTAGCATTACACTAACAGAGCTTGGAAGCATATTTTTCCAAGCTCCCTTTATCTTTGATGTAGAAGTGTGGACATCACAGGACCCTGGCGGCATGTTTCTGTTACGTGTCATGTAACTGTTAGGATCATAGGACACTAGGAGCCTAAAAACCCAGAGATATAAAACTCCACTACTCTCCTGCAGGTTTTAGATGTTTTCCTGATTCAAATTAATGGGTCATTGTTCAGAACTTGACAACAAGCTGTTGGATTCTTTTCATTTGAATGAGGTGTCTCGGAGCAGGGAAACATCAAAAACCTGCAGTTTGAAATCCCTGTTCCAACAACCTTATTTGTTCATAGTGTTAAACATGACCCACAGAAAGGTTTACTTAATGAATCCATCACATTTCAGTGACTAATGTGTAGGTTGCTCATCTGTATGCTCAATGCGTACTCACACTTAGCATTTCCAACATTTTACATTAAATGCTGACAAATAAAACAGCAGATGATATCATACCGTATTTTTGTTGTTGTTTTATAAACAAATGACAAGGTTCCAATAACAGACCTGAGAGGGTTTATTCAACACTATTTTGCAGTTCACATTAAGTTGGGCTTACCATATTATTATAAATATTCGGCTACAGCACATTTTATAGTTTTGAAATTATTATATAAGTTTCAATACCTGCTTGAAACAAATGATCCATGGTGTAATCTTTTTAGAACAGCTTTTGACAAGTTGTATTTTAAACATACATACATACAATTGGTATTTATATACTTTACCTCAGCAAGTATGTAAAATAAGCTTTGTTTTGTTCATTCATGCTATTTTTATTTATGCATGTGTATGTTTGCAAGTGTTTTGCTGGAAATATGTGATTGAGAGAAGGCTATTAGCACATAAACTGTGTATAAATGACACCAGCAAACACAAGATCTCCACCAAACTCTGCACACTGTGGGAGTGACCAGTTTGGTGTTACTGCTGTAAAAGTGTTAAAACTAAAGACAGTGTGACACGAACGAGATAAGGCAGAGAATAGGAGGAAAGAGTGAAAGAAAGCAAGAAAAAGATAAAGTTAAATGTGCAATGAAAGACAGACAGAGAGAGAGAGAGAGAGAGAGAGAAAGAGGGAGAGTGATGATGTTACTGGAGCACTTGAGGATGACTCATCCATAAGCTAGTGATTTTTAACAGACACACACTCAAACAAGTACACACAAATTCACACAAGATCGTGGATCTTTAGACTCACACACACACTGAACACAAATATTTAGTCATATGCATGATCACATGCACAAACACACACATTCATATGCACACCGGTACACCAGTCATCCATTAGTCTGAAACTGATTCAGTGAGACGTACGTGTTGGTTCGGCAGCTTATTTCTAATGAGCCAAAATGGCCGCTGCCGCACCAGAATTTCCAGGGCAGAGCAAGAAACGGCCCCAAGGGCAGAGAAACTGGGCGAGAGGTAGGATCAGAGGGGCTGGATTTAAATGGAGCTCATTAGCTCATGGTAGCCGTGAGAGGTCCCTGCACACAAAGGAGAAACACACACACACATACACACTCGGGCATGAATGCAAGCGCACATTTATTCCTGCACATAAGTTCTCTACTGTCTGTACTGTGATTTTTGGTTGGAGAGGACAACTGGCAGGGTAGAGAGTCCTGCAGATGGTGGAGAGACTTGCATGTGTGTTTGTGTGTGTGATTTTTGCCAGGCGTACCCCCTTCCCTGCCTTCCCTGCTTGTCCACCCACTCAACATATGTCCTCCTTTCCTCTCTTTCCTCCCCTCCTCTCCTCATTCCTAATCCCTTCACAATCATCACATATATTCTGTTGTGTCATTTATACCATTTTTCTGTGTGAGCCGAAATGTGGGTGGTACGTGTGTGTGTTGTTTCTGCCACAGAAAGTGTCCTTTGTGCTCTACTTCAGCTTTCTGATGTATTTATAACCATAAACTCACACATACACACACTGTGCCTTTTTCCATGAGGCAGCCAAACTCTCATCAAAGGGGTGTTTGATTTCTTCTTCTGTTGCCCAGGCCCCACATGTCCCAGTAGGCTGGGGGGTATAAAGAGCAGGGAGGGGCTGAGCCATAAGCCAAGCATCCACTAAGCCTCAGAACTATAAATCTGCAAAAATGAAAACCTATTAGACGCTTTGTATTTGTCAGTCAAACATTTTGCTAATCTTTGTTGACGAATTACACATGAGATCTGTCATGCATCTGCTGTATTTTGTCAGAGTTTTTATATCAATCACAAGTAAAACTGATTTAATCTGGGCTACAGCGTCAGTGATAGATTAAACAAATGTGTATATTAATTGGCATTATATATTTAGAATTGACATGGAACCTTTGCTACTGAAATAAATGTAACAATAGTCTACTTCCTGTCAAAAGAAACTAAAGCAGATACTGCTTATGTGTGTGCAACATATTAATGTCAAGAGACATCCTCATAATGAGAGATAAAAATACCGACTGACTCTTCAAAAATAGATTTGAGAATATAAAACTACGAAAGGTGCTTCAGACACAGCTAAACACAAATTGAAGGCAAAGCTAAATATAAACATTAGGTCAGTTAAAAAAGCCATATTTATCTTCATTGGTTTTCCTCTTTCCTTTAGTTTTATTTCCTTTTCTGCAGAATTACAAATAAACAAAGTCCACACCGATGGAAGTTATTCTCTCCACAGAAAGCATCACTTGATCCTAAAATGCCTAATTTGGCTTTACACTCTGCATAACACATTTGCAGAACACCAGTTTAAAGGCTAGTTTTGTATGCCTTAAACACATGGTGAGCAGCTGCTTCATACTCACATACTCTTGACCTATCAACTGGCTAATCATTGCACACTAAGCTTTTCAGGAGTCGGTTCTTAAAAGGGGGTTTTCTGCTAAAGCATTTCCAGTTCTGGTTTGGAGTCAAAGCCTAACTTAGAGGTTGTTCTTCCTGTTTTGATTGCAAAAGCTCTGGACCGAAAAAATCGCCACCTCTTAGCTGGCCAGGGGGGAAGGGCTGTGGAGACCAACCAAAATGCCTCCATGTTTAAAAATCCAGACAGTGCGATGACAAAAAACTGAGTTTCAGCATGGATGTGAAGTCATAACAGCAGTAGGAAACCATGAGGCGAATGTTAATTGTTTAATGTTTCATATCACCAGTCAAATCTGCAAATATTACCCAGTATACACCGTTATAACGCTTTATAGATCCTGCTAGAAACAGTTGTCTAATTCCAGCTAGAATTCAGAGAAGTAGTTCTGAATCCACACTGGAACTGCATCACCGCTGCTTATCTGTGGTTGTCAGTAGCCTTAGCAGAGAGATCCAGACTTTTCTCTCCTCGAAGGAATCCCGAAGCGTTCCCATGCCAGCCGAGAGACATAGTCCTTCAAGTGTGTTCTGGGTCTTCCCCGTGGGCCTCCTCCTGGTGGGACGTGGCCGGACAACCTCCCCAGGGAGGCATCCAGTAGATATTCTAACCAGATGCCCAAGCCCCCTCATCTGGCTTCTCTGGATGTGGAAGAGCAGCGGTCATATCCCAAGCCCCTCCTGGATGACTGAGTTTTCCCCCCTATCTCTAAGGGAGAGCCAAGTCACCCTGCTGAGGAAACTCATTTTGGCCGCTTGTATTTGTGATCTTGTTCTTTTTGTCACTAAGCACAGCTCATGACCTTAGGTGAAAACATAGATTGACCGGTAAATCGAGAGCTTCACCGTTCGGAAAACAAGACCCCAAGATACTTAAACTCCTCCACTTGGGGCAGGATGCCGTTTCCGACCTAGCCAAAGGGCAATCGCCAGCTCTAGACCCCCTAACCCTAACAAGGTGCGGCGATCCGGGTACTCCCAGTGCCAACAACCCTTCAGCAATACAGCTAGCAGAGTCAATGGACCAGCCCCCGACTGTGGCCTCCTCCCAGCCCAGGTGGCGCATAGGAAACAGAGGTGTAAGAAGACACCCCTCTTCCTTCACGTCCTCCGCTCAGGATTGTTTGTGAAGTGAATGTTTTGTTTGCAATTGAAATTGAGGGGTGGGACCACTTAGTGCTGCGTATGATGCCAAATGAGCAGCCCCCCTTACCCAAACAGTCCAACCCACCAGACACTACGCAGCATGCTCCCGAAGAGCTATGTTTTTGTGGTGTCTGTATTTCTTGTGTATAAGTGGCTAAGTGTAATTAAAACTGAGGAACCAGCCGCCACAGAGGACAGCAAATGAGGCCACTTAGATGGCAGCATCCGCCACATCTCATACAGCATGCATGCTCCACAAAACCCTATGTGTGTGGGATGGGGATGTGAGACTGGAAGGAAAGGAACTTTGAGCTGAAGGTGAGCTGCCTGGCTGGCAGCAGTAGGAACCCCTATATCCCCCCAGAGGGCAGGACAAGCCGGGAACAGCTGTCACGATGCCCAGGGCGCCCAGCGATTGGAGCCAAAGAGCTATTGCTTACTCTGAAAACCACCCCTGGCTGGAGCGGCAGGGAAGCCTGAACTGAAAGCACATCGGCCCCAAACCAACCCAGAGCGATTTTTTATTTATTTAAATGGCATAAACATATTCTAAAATAGATTCATAACCAAGATATGAAGTCCAGGACTTTATTGTTTTAATCATATGTTCCATAATTACCTCCGCCAAGGGGTAGTGGTTATGTTTTAAGCAACATTCATTTGTCTGTGTTAGCAGCATAACTCAAAAACTAATGGAAGGATTTTGATAAAATTTTCAAGAAATAACTTAAATGGGATAAAGAACAACTGATTAGATTTTGGGGGTGATCCGAGTCACCATCTTTATCCAGGAATATTTTTTTTAACACTACTCCGCCAGAGGGGGTAATTTTGACACCCTGCCGATGCAGCATAAAGAAAAAGATAAAAATGGTGTTTCCAGAGGCCATTTTTTCCTCACCTTCGAACCTTTTTATCACTCAGAAGTGTGGGATGTGGGATTATTTTTGAATATTTACTGGTTTACAACATCAATTATTTAAGGGGGGGAAATGAGGGGAAAAAGCTTTATTTTGTTGATATTCTGGATCTGGGGATCCAGAGGGTTCAAAATATAGGTGGGCTGTTGGTCCTTTTGGGGATTTTTTTCAGGTGAGTCACCCTATGGCTTGGCAGAGGTCTGCGCTCGTGATTCTAATTATGTAAAAGTATTGGGAAGGGAATGCTGCAGTGGTATGACATCCATCTTGAGCTTTAAACCATTAGGATGATCTGTGTAAGAAATGTCTCTGGACTAAGGGAGTCAGAACAGATCATTCCCTTCTACTGCAGTCTGAGCATAGTGGGGGGGGGGCTGAAGATACTGGAGCCAGCTTCCAAAACTTCAGAAGTAGATGGAATCTAGTTAAAGTCCTGCAAGATATAGAGCATGTTAAAGTCATGACTTTCCTTGTCCAATCACAATGTTAGATCACCCATTGCTGCCTGAAACACCACCCTCTCCTTTACTGTTTCTTGTCCAAAACCAATTTTACAGAAAAAGAAGCTCTTTTATTGATCAAGCGAATCTTAATTTGAATTTATGGGATATTAATATTAGCGAGATAACTGGAAATGAGAGAGATAACAAATGGTATGTCCAGTTATTTCATGACCAGAGTCCACCACAGACAAATTTAAGTGTTTTTAAAAAAAAATCTTTTGTATTTATTTGGGAGACCCTCTGAATGGTGAATGTAGGGATCAATTTGTGTTCTACATGTCAATGTCAGCTTTAGATGTATATACCTTGAGCACTCTTTTCTTTTTGTTTTCAGATAGCGCTGTTGCATAACTTGAATTAAATAGGTGCTGTGTTCATACCTCTGTTCCCATAGTCTCACATCTCTTGCAGAATGGGTAGTGCCTGAGTCATAAACTTAACACTCCCTCTGAGACTGTGCTGATGCCAGACTGTCGAAGCTAAACTATGAGCGCACATTCATTAGCGTTTTATTGCTTTGTAGGCGCGTCGGTTAATGACAGGCGTGCACTGATACAAGCACACATGCCTTTTTTTGGCTCTACAACACATGTGCTCAGCTTGATGGCTCCCTGGTGTGTTGTACTGGACCTTGGACCAGAGATTCTCTCCGAGTCCTTATATCTGCTCCTCTGAGACCGTGTACACTCATGCAAACGTGCATGCACTCACATAATGTATCTGTACCTTATGTGAGGACACCTATTGGTTCAACAGTAAAATGGCGTCGCCTCAACTCCCCTCTGTTCTTTGTAATGACTATTTTACAACCCTTTTGATTTTCACTGCAATATTATGTGTTTGTCTTTTTCTTTTGTGAATTCATGATTCAAACTGCTCATGTAAATTTCAGTAACTCCTCTTTCTTCTTAAGCCATCTGAAACCTTTAAACAACATATTTTAGACCATCAAATAAGCATAATAATTCCCTCATAATCAATAATTTTTTAAAATACACAAAAAGACTGAAAATAGATTAGCCAGATTTGCCCCTGTGCCTTGTGATTTCACCATCATTTAATATTTTCTCTGAATAAGGTGCTGGTATTTGACAAGCCTTGCTTTCATAAAAAAATTGGAACCAAATGAATTTGTCATCACAAGCATGGATGAAAAAATAGAGAAACACTCTTTCATTGGAGGCCTTTGGGTTTACAAGAGAGCAGCGTAGATTTAGCAAAATCTGTGAGAAAACAGGTGCCAAAGAGAAGCTTTAAAGAGGACTTTGTGACACACTGAGACAAATTACTGTAACTGAACAAATTCGGTTACAAAACTGGGTGTAAAGTCTTTAAGAGAGAGCATTACAAAGGTGTTGCAACAATCACCTGCAAACACTAAGATACCGGACATGCTGCCATGACTACACGGCATACATAGCGTGTGTATGATTGTGACTTTATAGAAAACATCACACAAAGAAAAACCCAAATTAACATGATGTTATGTGAGAACAGCCAGGAGCTAATCACTACTATCATGTGGTCCAACATCACTGTTGACATTGAAGTTTTGGTATTTAAACTGGAGCATGAAACATGCAAGGAGAATGTAATACAAAGAGTTTAAGACTCCTTTTTTTTCTGGATATTTACCTCAAATAGCTCATTTAGATAATGATCTGTAAACATGGCCCAGCTTAAAAAGGACTTTTAGGAGAAAGTGTGAAATGAGTTACGAGGTCTTGATCAGATGAGCACCACGTTAGTAATGACTGATGGGCAAATGCACTGTATTATTATGTGTGGTTGTTTCAGAAGGCCCTAAAAGAAAGGTGAAAGTTCTTTAAAGACGCATTACTTTCACAAAAAAATTTCTGACCTTAAAACTCATTGCTCCAGACTCATTTGATGACCCAGTGCATTTCTGGATCCATCACTACCTAGCAGCATCCCGAGGATATAAATACACTGGATGAAGAATTAGCCGTCAATCACTGAGAAAATCTGCAAAAGTTCAGTAGTGCATCTTTAAATAACATAGTTGCTAAGGCTTTGATACTACCACAAAGTAAAATCAAACTGGACAATAATTATACATCTTTATATAAATGTTTCCTTTTTTAAGATGTTTAGAAGGGCTCTAATTCTTATTAATGTTTCCTTTTTTAAGATGTTTAGAAGGGCTCTAATTCTTGAGTAGAAAAGGACGGGGGGACACGTACATGATGTTTACAGTTACAGTGGCTCTAAATGTTTTGCAGCTGTGAATGAATGTTTGCTCCAGCATTCATAATGACATATGTCTTACTGTATCTGTTGTACCATGTCTTACTGTATCTGTTGTACCAATTGTGAAGGTTTGGAGAGCAGCTGTGTACAGGTGGTTCTGTTTGTAGATCTTACCAATTCATTTCAAGGGCAAACAAAAATAAATGGGCTGCAGGCTTTTTCTGAGAAAAAAAGGGGGAAAAAATTGTGTTGGGCTAATATGTTAATTTGGTTGCCAATGTTACAGTATTGTTTAAGAGAAAATGGATGGATGGTATTATGTTACAAAAGTGGCAGAGTTATGCAAACACAGACTTTTCCAGCTGTGCCTGTTAAAAGTTCAAGAGCAGATTCTCAGGAGGGCTCTGACCTCCTGAGAATCCAAACCAGCTCACTGAAATCAAACACACACTATATGTAAATGTACATTTTAGACTCAGCTCATGAGATACTTTTATGAGCACTTACATTTTGCAGTCTCTTAACAAAAAA
Organism: Atherinosoma microstoma; assembly: GCA_037177055.1. Taxonomy (NCBI): domain Eukaryota; kingdom Metazoa; phylum Chordata; class Actinopteri; order Atheriniformes; family Atherinidae; genus Atherinosoma; species Atherinosoma microstoma. Next base: position 15,596,739 of record JBBBVU010000025.1, read on the forward strand.
CAAAATGTTTCACAAGTTGTCAGCAGCAGGTTTGATAAGAATCAACAAAACCCTTATTCAAACTAATTCGTAGTCATTATTCTGAGAAAAGTTTGCTCTCAACACACTCTAAAACTGAAAATTTTTGGTTTACTTCTTTGTAGAATCAGGGTTTTTAAAAATGTTAATTACATTTCCATCAGTGTAGTGGTTCACATTAATAAAACTCCATACACACTCCCTCCTGGCGGCTGCCCAGTCAAACCACAGTCTCCAACTGCTGGCTGCTGAAGCAAATGAGGGCTACATTCCTTGCTCAAGGGCATAAGGGGAGTGTTAGTCAATCACTGTGTCCAGTGATTTTCCTTGTCTTTGACTGCAGCAGTTAAAGCAGTTCCAAGTCCCGCTCTTTAGGCCCTACTTCAACATCTTGTCAAACTTGTAGCATCTGGTAACAACAAGCTTTGTTCACAGCTGCACGCTTCTTATAAGAGTCAAACTGGTGAGTGCTGCTGGCACACTTGGCAAAGACTTCAAGCTGGCAGAGAAGGGATTTAAAAAAAAAAAAAAACAGAAACAAAAAAACATTGAAAGTGAGGTTGTGATGTTGGTGCTGATGTAAAAATACACTGTGCATTTTTCTTGTTTCGTTTGACACCAAGAAAATTGCAAGCTGGCTGTTTGACAGGTTTGGAAATAGGGTCCCACAGATAGATAGTACATATAGTACATAAGTCCAAACAAAGGAAAACATGGTCATGTGGTGCCAAAAAAAGAAAATAGGTTATAGGCATGAACTGTTATGTACTTATAAGGTAATTTCCTTTCAAACAAATGCTTTTTATACAAATTGTTCTAGGATGAAAAACAAACAGGGTGTCTTAAGAACAAACTGTTTCTTAAGATGTTAAGCAACATTAAGCCTGATGTTAAATGTGTCTCCATTCAGGCTGAGGGTGATGCAAAGGTATGTTTTCAATGCTGTTTGTTTACCGATATATCAGTCGCAGTCATTCTGTGAAACTGTGGGTCAGGGCATAGCTGATATTGATGCAAGAAGCAGAGGCTGCTGCCACATGTGGCAACAAAGTGGCTGTTTTAAATCTTAAACACTTACGGATTCAACATCCTAACTTAACCTTAAATCTTAAATGCACAATCCTTCTGTCTATAGCCGGGATTTCAAACTTCTGTCCTTATGAACTGTTGTCCTGCAGGTTTTAGATTTTCCCCTTTAACATACCTCATTTTGAGATCCCTGGTCTAAAGTGAGCTCAGCTAACATCTCTCAGTCCTTTCACCCTCAAAACATGCACCAATTCATGAAATCTTCCTAATTTAGGTCATAAAAACCAGGGACTCTGCACAATCATGACAGCCCATTATGATTAAAATCAGGGGGGAAATTCTTGATGAAATGAGTGATAGAACAGGCATATGATGGTTTGCTTTTTAAAATGTTGGTGTTGGCAAACAGGCATCTGGCAATCTTTGGATTTCATTGATATTCTCATATCAAGCTACGGAATCGATAAATATACAAGCCCAATTCCAAGAAGAGGTGGAATGCAATGATTTCCAATCTCATAAAATAAACATTTAATTCTCTATTGAACATAAAAAACATATCAAATGTTGAAAGTGAAGCATATTATCATTACATTGGATTTGTTGGCGCAACATGTCCTACAGCAGGACCAGACAGAGCATGTTTACTATTGTGTTATATTCCCTTTTCTTTTAAAAGCAGTGTAAAGATCTGAAACCCTAGGAGACTTGTTGCTGGATCTTTAAATGAGGAATGTTGTCTGAGTTGTACAGCAAGTACAAGAATCAAACTGGTGATAAACTAGTTGAAAAGCTCCAATTTTTTTAGTTTAAAGGTTGTTTTGTGCTGGGTTGGGTGCTGTTAAGTAGTCCTGAATTTTTTTTTTTATGTATCTTGTTCTTATCTATTAATTACTGTCGCTGCTATATGACTGTCACCAACGGAATTTCGTTGTAAGTTTACAATAACAACAAAGTCGGTTAATCTTAATTGAACTGGAAAGTTGTGACTACTACTGACAATATAATGTTTGTTAACACAGTAAAATGTTAAGTGTTCCAGGCAGGGTTTCATTCTGCACTGCACAGGTGGTCCTGTGTGCCTCTGTGGATTTTGCATCATATGACCTTTGCCAAGTTGCAGGCTTCCATTTGGAACAACTATGATATGCAATTACTTCATGGCAAGCCACTTTTGATGAGTGCACTATCTGAACAGTGAGTAAGAGTGGAGAAACTGGAGAAGAGATAAAAAAAAATGGAAAAATACAAAGTTACATTACTCAGATGAACAAATGCTTTCAAGCTATTAGTAAAATAACACTAATGTCCACTTGTTATTATCTCAGCATTCACATTGTCCACACAACAGTTGTGGATGTCATGAAGTCCTCGAGGTGCAAAGAAAGAAGGAGCTATTTTAACCCTTTTAGTCATACTAACTGGATAATAGTGTCACCTGAATGGTTAATATGTACATTACTAAGACAGCAATGAACATTAGATGTAAGTAGCAACGTAAAGAGAGGCTCCTGTAGAGAGACGGTTGGTATCTGGGTTACTCTACCCTCACATCTCCCCACTGCAGATGAATATTAATAAGGAGTTATTAATATCTGCTGCCTGCACTGTGTGTGTGAAGCTGTGTGTATGTGAGGTCGGCATGGAGACGCAGCATGAACATGCCTTCCTCCTCTTACTTCTCCTTCCCCTCCACTTGTAAATATATACTTATCAGTTTTCCCTCTTCTTCTTATATCCGTTTGCTCCCTGTGGCTTCCTCTTTCTGTGTTTTCTTGTCTTTCTCTCCATCAGTTTCTCTCATGTCCTTCACCCCCACATCCATCCCTCGTGGCTATCACAGCTCCTTATGTTTCAGGGAGGAAAGCTGATGCCAGTGCTGACACTTGTCATAAATCAAAGAAGAATGACTTAATTTTACACCATTTATCAGCTATCACAGTGCAATTTCTTTGGAAAAAAATTGGATTTCTTTAAAGAAGAAAATGCATCACGACTCATCATTATGCATCCATCATCCATCATTTAGATGAGATTTGAAGTAATGAAATGTTAGGATGTAACATGACTACTGTAATACTTCGAGTGAGACGTCTAAACTGTTGCATGCATGTTCACAAATCCGACATATGCAAAAACAAAAAAAAAGGAAGCCTGTTTTCCCATGACTGTAAGCAATCAAATCTGGCCTATCAGAGTTAGGGATGAACCTTACTCATTTATTCAAAATTTCTCATCCCAAATTACTCACTCTTCAGATTTGAAGATGCAACTTTTTCAATCATTTGCATGCATGAAACTGTATATAGATGTGATGATAATGAGATAAAGTGATTCTGATATGCAAGATGTGCTACTTTTAAAAAGAGTTAGGGTGTCCATTTCCATCCGTATACATATATTGACTTTTAACACTTGTACCGAGTTAGGCAAGGCAACGCAAGGCAAATTTATTTATAGAGCACATTTCATGTACAGGACAATTCAAGGTGCTTTGCATTACAGAAAAGTCCATTAAAACAAAACAAACTTTTAGAAAGAAATTGAATGAAAACAGAAGCGAAAAAAAAAAAATCAAGATTAAGAAAGGAAAACAGATTAAAAACATGATCAAGTTTAAAATTCAAGCATAAAATAAACTGTACAGATTTGGACTTTCATGTAAAAACTATGTAAATGGAGCAAAGAACAGGAGGGTCTTTAACCTGGATTTAGATAAACTGAGTGTTTCTGCTGATCTGAGACTTTCTGGGAGTTTGTTC
>JBBBVU010000025.1:15600647-15632265 GCA_037177055.1 Atherinosoma microstoma
GGTCTACTTTCTTGGTCTTAGTGAGGACTCGAGCAGCAGAGTTCTGAATAAGCTGCAGTTGTCTAATTGATATTTTTGGTAAACCCGTAAAGACGCTGTTACAATAATCAAGGAGACTAAAGATGAAAGCATGGACTAGTTTTTCCAGGTCCTGCTGGGACATCAGAATCACACCACAGACATATGTCATGCACTTAAGGATTTGGTAACAGAGACTTCTGACTTTGTTGTGTTTCAAGTCAACATTTGAATTTTATCATTACTTTTGGCTTTGTTTTAATTACCTTCACTTTAAGAGCAAGTCTCCCTACGCTATGAGGATCTGGCTCAGTCTTCTTTGTAACTTGCCTGCTAAGGGATTGATTTGACTTGATTCCCTAAGCATTACACAGTTTAAACCACATAGTCTTATCTTTAGCTTAAAGTTAGCCTTTAAAGGATTTATTGTGATAAGTCATTGTTATAACATTTGTCATTTCATTAGTAATAAATGAAAATAAACTCATCTTACAATCCCAGTGAACTATTTGGACTATACCCTGTATTGGGTTGCATGGTGGAGCTCTGGTTAGCCCAACTGAGAGGTTTCCTTGGTCGAATCTTTGCTGTAATGTGTTTGTATGAGTGGAGTTACTGTGTTCTATGTTGTTTTTTCCAGGTGCCACAGACCTCCCACAGCCGAAAGACATCTCTGTTAGGTTAAAAGGTGATGCTGAGTTGGCTGGAGTTTGGGCTTGTCTCTGTGTTAGCCCTGTGAACTGTCCAGGGTTTTACTTACCTCTTGCCCAGCATCAGCAGAGATAGGCTCCTTCCACTGGAACAAACAAGGATATTATAGAAAATACATGGAAGGATGTAAATTATGTATTAAAGGGGGGAAAAAACATGCTTCACGAACCACCTTCAATTTTCAGCATCATATTATTTTTTTGACAGAAAGCTGCAATTTCAATTTGAGCCCCATTGTTACCCAGTGCTTCAAACACGCATGCAGTCCCTGACCTCCTGGGAGCGCAAAGACAAGAACCAATTGATGCCTCAGAGCCATGATGGACAGTTTGAGGGTTTTAGTAATAAACTAGCAAAGTCCAAATCACAGTGAACAATTTGCTTCTGAATATGGAGCATGGGCACATATTTCATACACGTGTACTCCCGCTGCATTTTCTTGTCAAATGTATTTCATATATGGAGAGCGTGCAAGCACACACACGTTTCCTCATTTCCCCTTTGCTTCACCTTTGAGACCAGACAGTATGTTAAAGCTTAATGAATAAATTCATACATTATGAGGTTTGTAAAGCTTGTGCGCTGTGTTACAAGAGAAACGGGAAAGGGAAGAAATAGGTTGTTGCACACAGTTAGTGTTAAGCAACACATGTACTTGTTGCTGAATGACCTTACTGTATATACTGGTATAACACATGTTTATATACATATCTCATTTCCTCTTTGGTCTGATAAAAGCACATGATATGCCACTTCCTGTTTACTCCCTGTAAAATTGCATGTATGTCTTGCTCATGCTGCTTAGGTCAGCGCGTATTGTGAGCATCTGTCGGGAGTTGGATAGTAGATCAAAGAAAGCAGGTGTGTGTATGATTCCTTTCAAGGAGAGTTGGTGGGGGTATGGTGTGCTTACCTCCCCATATGATGTGCACATATGGACAAATCAGGAGGAAGACAAATGAGAGTCATTTACACATATGCAGACAAGCACATAAAGGCGAAGCAACCTGCAAATTCATGCATGTGCAGAGAGCCGATACATACACATTGCTTTTTGCACAAGTGCGTCAGCATTAGTGAACGTATGACACATAAATTGGATAAAAATAGTATTCGGTTTACAACTGGTATTTATGATGACACTGATAATGAGAGGTAATCAAAATGGGATGTCATATACAGTACAAACCATTAAAATCCTGGAAACACGGGCAATTTTTACGACAAAAATCGAACCGAGACTTATTAAACTTTTTTTTCCTAAACGTTTGAGTTGAAATTTAAGTTTGAATTATGAGTTATGAATAATGATGCTAATAGACAAGCATTTTTTTTCTTCAGCCATATAACTGGGTGAAAGCAAAAGAAAGAGAATAATTGCCAGCTATTTGAAAATGACAGCGAATGAAGTGACGGGAGAAAAGGTGAGAGGCAGCAAAGCAAGGTAGATAGAGAAAAATGGGGAGATGAGGGAGTAGATTAATGGAGGAAGGAGGAAGGGTGCAACTGAAAATGAACTTGTCTGATCTGGAGAGTCAATGGAGGGAGTGACAGCTGTATGGATTAGTGAGAAAAGAGGATGAAGAAGGGGTATTGGGTGAGGAGAAACTGTGTTAAGAGGGAAGGATGAATAGGAGAAACATATAGGATGGAGCAAGATGTAGAGGAAGGGAGGATGAATTATTTGGCGATGATGATATGAAGTAGAAGCAGGAGAAAAAAAAGGAGCAAAAGTAGAGTGGAGGAGGAAAAAGAAGTACAGTAAGAAAAGGAGGTCATCTTTTATAAGTAAAGACAATTTAGCTGGGTTGGCAGATGAACTGCACTCATCGGGAAAAAGGACCATTGGTTAGGCCCCGTTTTCTGGACCTCAGTGAGGCTTCTTTCTTCTCATTATCAGAGTCTCTGTGAAATATATTAACATGTGTCTGCATGTGTGTCCCTCATTAATTAGTCTCTGATCAGGTGTCATCATCAGTTAATTGACTGATAATTATGTCTCTGCTGTCCAACCAAATAGATCCCTGCTGAAACAGACGGGGGGAAAGGAAAAGCAAATGGAGGCAAAAAATTGAAAAAACATACAGATGAAATGGGAAAATAAATGAACAATGACGAGCACACAGAGGGGAACAGACTTATTTAGGGTGACTGGTCCTCTTCTTTGTATGTTATCTGGTTAAACCAATTAAAAAGGAGCAGAGCAATGTCAGACTTTTTGAAGCTTTTTGTTCCACTTCTGCTGTCATTTGCAGGGGAACCCTGCTCATACTGGTGACCAACATTACACCGAACAATCTGTACAATAGTATTGTGTGCATGTGTAGTGGAGCTATGACATTTTGAGGCAGAGTGCTTAGAGTTGCAGTGATAGCATCTGTCTCCAGTCTTTATCATTTAGTAGATAACAGCTCCGCTGACTTTAGCTTGTATCACAGCTCATTACAGTCTGCAGTTCAGCTCTCAGTGAAGTTCGGCTCAGCTGGCTTCACTGCAAGTTCAACTACAGTGAAAACTGGCAGCCTTTCCATGCATGGACTGATGAAACATCTATCTGTGAGCCTGTGCTTGATGAATCCTGTTTATGCTTGTGTAATCTTCCTATTTAAATGCATCATGTGGAAGTTTCACAGGCTGTAGCCTTTACACATTTAATATTATTGATTATCATACAGCAAATGCTCATTTTCTACAACATTAGAAGTATAACAGGTGAAGAATATAAATGGTGCTCTCATTGCACTGACACCCTTTCTAGTTGTGGGAAATAATAAACAGAAAGAACAAAACATAAGGATCTGAGTATCCTTGACAAGAGCCAAATTGTGACAGATGCATGATTGGGTCAGAGCATCTCCAAAACAGCAGGACATGCAGGATATTCCCAGTATGCAGTGCTTGGTACTGTACCTACCAGAAACCATCCAAGGAATAATAACAGGTGCACTGATGATGGCTCACAATTGCCCAGAGCTCACTGATGCATGGTTGGAGAAAAGGTTGCCCAGTTTGGATCCAGTCTTTCTGAAGAGCCATTCTAAGATCAAATGTTGAAAATCCCCATCAGAGCTCTCCCACCTGCTGAAGGTTTCAAGGGGAAAACCATGTCAGAAATGGACCTTATAGAACTGGAAGAAAGTTGCCTGTTCAGATGCATAATGTTTGCTTTTACATCATGTGCATGTTTGTTTTTACTAGAGAAAAAGATAGCAACATAATGGATGATTGAGAGAGGGAAAGGCTGCCAAGACAGTCTGATGTCTTGAATAATGTTCTGCTGACTTCTTGGTCATATGATAGATGGATGAATGATAAATAAATTCCTGTCTCTCATGGTTAAGCACCCTTACCCTCCAGCCACTTTTATCACTCTGTCTTTTACTCTGTATTTACAGTTAGTCCTAAATTTCATTTCGTCGGTCCCATTTATTCTGTGGCTCTTCCTCACAGATCCATGCCCACCCCACCTCCCTTTTGCTATTATAAAACTTGCTTCATCCTCTGTCTTTCTCATCCTCCATCTTTCCAACTTCTTCTTTTCCTCAAGCAAGATTCACACATCAATGGAAAGCGATGTGTCTTCCTACATAATAGAGAGCTGCTAATAGAATTACAGCCAATCACACGAGCACTCAATTTATGGTGCAACACACACACAAACAACCAAAAGTAACATAAGTGTGCATATGCATGTGAAAGGACTGAAACATGCACAGACATGCAGCTCGACAGGCAGATTAGGGAGCTCTGTATTATTAAAGTTTTACTGTCCCCTAATCCTAACACACTGGCTCACGCAGCACACACACAGACACGCACTTAGAAATGAACACGCAGCGGGGTGCCTTGCAACAGGGGCAGGCAGGGTGAGATAAACTGATCAAGGAGTACAATGTGGTGAAAGTGATTATGTGACAGTGTGTGTTTGTGCACTGAAAGTTTGTGTTTGTTAGAGGAAGCGAGCGGAAGAGAAGCAATGGCGTTTAGCAGCAGCCAGGAGCTATAAGATCCAAATAAACATCCGATCCTTTGCTCACTGTATATACATATGATCAAAGGTTTAAAATTTTCAGCCACATGTTGGTCGTAGTTATTATATACCCCTTGTTCTTACACAATCTTTAGTAATAATGTGTAAAACTTACAAAATTTGAATGCTGCACAAAAAATTATGCAGTATTTCCGCAGTGTGAAAAGCTCAGACGTAAATGGTTTAATTAAACGATGGCTCAGTTGGCATTAGCTGCTTTGGTTTCGCTAAAGACTTGGGCATGCTGGCTCTATCTCACATTTTTATGGCATTGTTAAAGTTATTAAGAACGCCTGTACTCATCCAACAGTAAAAAGTCAACATCTTTGAACAAAGCCTGTACAGTAAATGTACTTTTTTGCAGGTGTAAATCTTCAGTGAATGTCTTAGAGATTTTATCTGGAGCAGCTATGTGACAGTTTCTATGCAACAGTGGCCATGAAATAGTATAAAACTGAAAATTTATTTATTTAAATGATTTGAATATTTCTGTTTAGTTACAAAGGACGCATGTAGGTGTGGTGGATTCAATGTTGGTCAATTAGGATGCTAATTTATTCTACCTTAGTGTAATCTGTAATGCCTCGATCTTTTTAATTTGTCTTCAACCAGTCACATTGTGTAGCTGTAACAATAACGGTCTGACAGGATGAAACATAGGTGATGACAAAATGAGATGATTATGTTGACAAGTAATGCTGAAAATTGTGCACCACTTAATTATATGGCAATTAATAACTGTTTGGAGTGGCACAAATGGTCAAACTATGGTTGTCTTCATGTGACTGTGAAGATGCACCATATCAAGATAGATGGCTCCGGTATTTAATTTTAATAGCTTTTAGGTTTTACGCTCGTCACAATTCTGAAATTCTGACTTTGGCTTTGCTGAAAAATTTCAGAGTGAAATGGGAATTTCTTTCTTTTGTGATTTATATTTTTGTACTTTAAAGCTCGAGGAAAGTGTCATCAATACTAATACTAAGTATATCTTTATTTTTGTCCATACATGTGAACTCCAGTGAATACTTTTGTAAAGATGAAAATTTGATTTGTACAAATGATTAGATCAAGGTTATAGTTTTAGCATGGCATGCACTTATCTCATGTCTCTTATAACTGAGTTAATGTGATTTGATGGTCAATCTTATATTGGCTGCCAGATGTTACTTATTGAACAGTGTTCAGCAAAATTCAATACACCTTCTTGGCTGTGGCTCAAATGGTCACATTTCGTAGTGACAGACAATAGTTGGTACTATGAGCATAAAGTATCACAGTATAAACCACATTTATTACTATTTTCAGATCAGGTAACAGTAAAATTATACTATCATGTTGACTAACTCGCCACTTTTTCAACTCTGTACAAGTTGGCCAGATGGATTGTCAAGTTTGTTGTGCTTGCTGTGGGTCAGTGAAGCTTTTAAAAATCGTTAACAGGTGAGCTTGCTTGTGTCTGTAGGCTTTCCCAACTGGATGGTCTGGATGACAGCAGTTTTTGGATTTTCAGTCGTGTGTATGGCAGTGAGCACACACTGATCACTGTCACACTGATATAAATGAAGAGGAAACACAGCTTTTATCTGCTTTTATGAAAACTGTGTCATTTTAATAGTATATGTACAAAAACAAAAAACATAGAGCTGTTTTTAATGGCAAGGTACCACTATGTCTTTCTACTATGGCTACAGTTTATCAGGGCTCAGGATCTTCTCCCAGGCTTGTGAACCCATACATGGAAAATTTGTCACAATGAATTTGGAGTAATATAATTTCAGTTATTTGGGTCAATTTTATTAATGCTATTCAACTAACTTTTGTACTCAGCACTAAAGATTAGTCTCCCTTTTTCCTCCTCCCTGTAACATCACTTTCTAACATTTTCTTTTCTCTCAGTCTTTTTTTCTTCTTATCTTTGTTGTAACAATGCCGATTGGATAAACTTCACAGGAGCTTCTGTGAGGTTTGCAGTTCTTTTCTTCTCAAACTAATTCGTACTTTATAAGATTTGTGCTTGGTGACACTGGACATAACAGTACATTTAGTCAAATTTGATTTTGTAATCATGTAATCAGCACAGTAATATCTGAGTCTGAGTTATGGAGCATACAGAGGCTCTTAAGGTTTTCGTTCCCATGAAGCTACTTATGCCGAAGATATTGATTCATGGCTCTATACATCCTGTTGTCAAGTTGTGAGGCAAAGCAAAGTTCATGCAAGCATGCTGGCAAAGATTTTAGTTATTAATCAGATGCAAAAACTGTTCCGCTGGTTTTGTAGTGGTTTGATATCATCAGTACATTTCTGCTTCAAAGATATAATTATTCCCCTGACCCAAAACCTTTTTCATGCACAGAAAAAACGAAAGATGAGTGCTTGCATAATTTTATTTTGTGAAATAATTGAAAAAGAGCACAGTTTTAATCCTGAGAATGACATGATTTCAGTGTGTAGTCTATTACAGGGTGTGAACATTTGCAGAATCCATACTAAGATTTCAGGGGGAAGGGGTGCTGAGAGGATATTATAACTGTCTTTAATCTGGCAAAGCATACAGTATGGATAATCCGCTCTCGCTTACTTTTACTCAGTCTTCTTTCTTCTATTTGTATGGGTGAAACTATGTAATCTCCCAGAGATTACTGTAATTCTGCCTCTCATTGCTCTCTAACTTTCTTTTTATCTTTTAGTCCCTCACATGTATTTGTTCTCTGCAGTCTCGTTATGTTTTCTCAGCAGGCCAGAACATACTGAATTTCTCTCGCAAAAGTAAAAACGCGTTATTAGTTTTCAATTTTCTAAAGTCTCCACTACAAAGCTTCAGACTGAATTTTCCCGCTAATGACACCAAGTCTTAGATGAGGACACAAATGCTACATTTGGTGACATTTGATGAAATGAAAACAGTTACTGATATAAGATGAACTGCTCTAAATTTTAATGTTCATCAGGGTAAAATTTAAAGCACAGAAATATGGTTGAAAACTAAATGGGAGTATATTAGTGCTTGGTCTTTTCTGTAAGTTTTTATTTAACAAAAAAAAAAAAACAGGGCTCACTCAGTGGTATTTCAACAACTGAAACAGTTGTGAATTTTCCAAATGAAACTACCAAAGCAGAAAATTAAAACACTGTGTCAACTTCAGGGAACACCGCATGATGTATTTAATCAAGAAGTGAATCACTCGTTCACTAAGGAAAGTGATATATTAATTTAGTGTTAATCAATGTGTGCAGTTTTCTAACTTCTCGTCTCCTGACTTTTTTCTGTCCCTTCCCATTTCTTTTTCCTACAGGCTCCGACTACTCTCCCCCTCCTCCCCTTCCTCGCCCCCCTCCCCCTGGCCTGACGAATGAGCACAGCGTTGGCGGTGGCCATGGTGACCACAGTGGTGGAGGGGTTAACCATGGGGTGGGTGTGGTTGGCCTCGCTCCGGAGCACATCCCAACACCAGGGGCAGCCCTGAGCTGGCAGGCGGCCATCGATGCTGCGCGGCAGGCGAAGATGATGGGCAATGCTGCATCAGGTGGAGGGGCGGGACTTGGGTCGGGAGGGGGAGGGCCCATCTCTACTGCCAGCTCTACGCAAAGGAAGAGACAACACTACAGCTCTAAACCCAAGAAACAGACAACAACGACAGCCACAAGGCCGCCTCGGGCCCTACTCTGTCTCACACTCAAGAACCCCATTCGCAGGGCCTGTATCAGCATCGTAGAGTGGAAGTATCCTCTGATCAGCCATGCTTTTATGGTCTTTCTTGTCTATTCTTCTTTTATAACCTTTTTTAAACCATGACATTCTGATGGAAGACCAGTTTCTGTATAAAAAAGACACCCTTTGTTGTCAATAGTTGATGAATTTAAAGTTGAGCAGCCTTAAGGAGTCCTGTTCAAAAAGTCTGTCCAAAAGTCACCAATAATCCTTCAGTGTCTTTAAAATGTGAAGATGCTTGAGGTTCCAAGAGGTCATTATGGTTTTCCTTTTTTGCGAAAGCTATTATATCCACAGTTCAAATTCACGGTGGAGTTTACAAACTTAAAGGGCTAAAGTTATAATTGGAGGGCAAAAATGTGTGCACTAAAAAGCACATAAATCACACCAGGTGTGCTTTTTAATCACACCTCCCAGGTGCAGCTAATAGAAACAATGAAGGTCACTAACACACTGAAGTGTAAAGACTCATGCACTGACTTGTGTCACTTCAAGACCAATGAAGAAAACAGAAAGATGAACATCTTGAAGAATACATTTAACAACTTTCTAGAGTTCATTACTGTTGGAAAGTAAAAAAAAAAAGGCAAATAAGTAATTCTGAATTGGCTTTACGGAGGTTTATTCCTGTTATTTCAGGTTGCAGTGATGAGTTTTATTGTCAGACACCAAGGGAAATGTTTTATCTCTCACCTTCCTCTGTGATGTTAACACCATCTGTAAGGAACTTTAATCAATCTCCCGTCTGTCCTTTAGCTCTCAATAAGTGTGATTTTTCTTTACTCAGTCGTCTTAATCCCCTCTTTCCTTTTTCTATCTGTCTTAACTTAGTCTTTTTTATCTTTTCTCAAAGGAGGATAAAACAAATTGTGCCATTTTCATGTCTCCTTCACACCTCTCCCCAGTATAGCTTTCTCCCCTAGTGCTTTTTGATGGCATTCATCTCCCTCCCCCAGGTCCATTCATGCATCCATTCCCGCGTTGCTCCCTCTATCCTCCACCTTGAAGTTTTTAATCAGTTTCTCTTTATTTGTCCAAACCCTTCACTCCTGCTGCTCTTCCATACATTTTTCTTTTCAACTCTCCTTATTGTCCCTTTTTATTTTCAAGCTCTTGATCATAATGGCTCAGTTCTCCCTCAAGGTTATAAAGAATGGGAGAAGTGAGGGGAGACAGAAAGGGTCAGTGTCACAATCAAAGGAATCAATATGAGGTGCAGATCACCATCAGCATCACCCTTGGCGAAGTCTTGTCCCACCTCATCGTCAGAGGGACAGAGGGTGAGGAAGAGGAGGTTTCAGGGAAATGGGAAGGGCAGGGATGTGGGCAGGATATGGACATCGACAAGACGGATAATGGAGCGGAGAGGCTGAGGAGGGAGGGAAAGAGTGAAGGATTGAGGGGAAGATGGGAAAGGTAAACAAGAAAGATTACACGGCAGGTGGAGGGCAAACAATGAGTGAGGGGACAAAGTGATGATGTGGGTGGAGAGTGTAGAGGGATCATGATGGAAGACATAAGTGAAGGGGAGAGCAGAGAGAACTGGTGAGGAGAGACACGATTGTGTTTATTGAGGGCAGCAGTAGAAAATTATTAGACTGTAATAAATCAGTCTACATAAAATTATAATCTATCTATTGTGTAAATGAACTACAGTACCAGAGAAAAATACTATTTGTTATGAATATATGCATCACATAGATCCTCACATATCGATACTATAAGCTCCATAAATCATTTGTAGTATTTCATCATATACTGTATCAGATGTTTTTTGAGTTTATAAATAACTTTTAGCGTGACTTTAAAGGGATTGGATCACAAGTTTTCACAGTTTAAATGATCATTGACTAGAGATTTGTTGTGAATATTGTGTGATAAATGATGGTAAAATTATCAGTTACATTTTGCAAATGAGCATTATAAGGAAACAGTGGAAAAAAGTCTGGTCCAGTTTAGTCTTAATTTACACATCATTTGATTATTGCCATGTCCATTACTGACAGAATTGAGTTTGCTAAAAAGTTTAAAATACCTGATGATTTCAATATTTCCAGTAGGGCCACTTTAAGCTTAAAAAAAATAAAGAAATAAATATTTCAATATATTTATATAATAAAAAGTGAGGAAATTTGTTTCGAGCCAATTATTTCTCCACTTAAACCAGTTGTTGTTGTATTATACATGTTGGAAAGCCTGATTAATCATCTTTACAATCAGGTATAACTTGCAATATTCTCCTATTGGTATTCATTCTTGTTCTGAGTTGCTTGGTGGATTGAATGATTGCAATCTCCCACAGTCAGAATGAAAATACAACACATATTGGCCATTTTTACACTTCATTCCTTTTACACTCTCAGTAGCGTGTGAAAGATCCACACGCAGCTACAACAGCCTGGCACCTCCTCCTCATGCTGGTCATCAGCATGGACACATTTTGCCGTGGGATGCATCCCATTCCTCAACCAGGAGTTGTTAAAGGTCAACCAGTGTGCTTGTATTGGTTTCTTTAAAATGAACTGCACACAAAAGCTTTACAGCAGGTTATTTTACCCTCTCCACTCCCAAATTCTGGAGATAATTCTGACTATGTGCATACATTGGCTCCCAGAGGATTGCATTAGGCCCTAGATTCTGGAGATATGGGATTGCTGTTGACTCCAAAATCTCCTTCTTTTATGTTTGTCATTCAGTTAGGTGTCAATCAAGTGATGGTAATACATCTGTGACTGGCACACACCTGGCAGCATTTCAATCTCAAAACAAGAGTGAATACTAACAGGGGAATATTGTGACAATTATAATAAACAAATTTTTCCGTTCATACCTAAAAATGAGTGGAATGAGCAACACAGTTAAAATCCTAGTAGGAACAAGGAGGAATAAACCCTCAGGGTCACTCAAGCAACATAAGGCAATGACTGATGAATCTTCAGATGATTACCCACAATTCCCAGAATCATTCATTTTAAACCGATCCAAACGGTATGAAGAAGGAAAAAGACAGGCGAGTGATGGAGTTAGAAAAGGGATAGATGCATGGTAAACATGGTTTCTTAAGGAAAATGACCCAAAGGAAAAAAAAACTGGAAATGTAATTTAAAAAAAAGTTCAAATCTATTACTTAGGTTGTTTATCCAACTGTTGTATTATGGGATATGTTTCATATCTGATGGTGGGAAACTTTGAATCCAGACTCTATACAATTATTTTTTGTATATGTATAGATATGCTTTCATGTTTTGATTTTTATCAGATAGGTTATAAGTCTGTGCATGTCATGTGTTCAAAGAGTACCTCTCTCTCTCTCTCTAGAGATAACGGATCCAAAATCTTCCTCTTTTCTTATTCTGTTACCATGACAACAGCTACTGCTCTCAACAGGTCGACAGGGCCTGTCTAAGCTCACACATAATGCACAACTACACACTTAGATTAGAGGACACGCATTAACACTTTTGAAGAACACAAACATACTTACATGCAGATGAGAAAGCACTGAGGCGCACGGCCCCATCGCATGCTGAGTAATTATACCATTTGGGCATTATGTGGACACTGCAAGGTCAATGCAAGAGACACAGAGAGAGCAGGGGCAAATTTATTCCCACCAACCCTGTCATCTCATATGAAATCACAGTAAGTGGTAGTTTAGTTAATGTAGTTTAGTTAAGGGCATGCAAAAAAAAACAACACACACACTTTTACACTTCATCTACTAATGATTTATCTTTTATGTTCCTTTTTAACTCATACTGGAAAATAGACAAGTATTCTCAGCGTAGCATAGTAGAATGTTGAGTTCACTCCTCTGAATAATTATATCAGAATGCACAAGGTTTCTATAGGGCTTTGTCAAGATAACAGATTATATGTGTTATTATGAGCCACATGAGGTGTTTCTATGAGCCACTTGATGAAGAAAATAACTGCTTCCTGGCGTGTGTGTGGATGCAATCCCAGTGTGACAATATGTCCTAAGCACATGCACATTAAATTTGTTAGAATAACAAATTTAAGAATAAAAAATGAACCAGACAGTGAATACTATATTACTTCAGCCATGACTAGACATCTAACCCAGCTAAATGTGAATTTAAATATTCTGTAATCAACTGCTGTTTTTACACAACTATCACAATTAACCCCATCAGTTAGTTTACAGCTCAAGTCTAACAAATCCCTAATTTAGCTGAGATTTCTCTTCTTGCATGCTGGTGAAGAGGGATATTGCTGTTGTTGTTAAGCCTGTTAATTTTCATTATTAATAGACTCAGTGCTTGATTTGATTCCTCGCTCAGACCTCCAGTTGTTGTTTTGCTCTCAGCAGCACAGCAGACAGAAGATTTATTATCATGTTGATGGAGGCAGACCTCAAGGTTTTTTTTCTTTAATTGTGGGTCAGGAACCCAGAATGAGTCACAGGCCTGTGTTTCTGTGGGTCTCCACATGTCTTAAGTGAGTTTAATGAGCCCTTGGTACAGGGTGAGGGATTAATTTTGATGCGTTTTGGTCCCAGGCTGAATAAGCTGAATGATCTTGTGGCTGACACTGTTCATGGGTCAGTACTTAATCAAAACATAAACATGGATTGCAAGTGGCGTTTTTTTTCTCCGTGTAACTCTTTCTCCATCTGCAGAACTACTCCTAAAACAGTAGTTAGAGCTCTAAACTTGATAGTAGGCATAATGTTTTTAGCGGGGAAACACACAAGTGCAAAATCATTCAACTGTTTCTTTTTTTTTTAAAACCTCCTTTATTCATTTATTTCTAAGAGTTTTCAATTTTTCTGCTGGTTTCCAGACCTTTAAATACATGTTTAAGAAACATTGAATGCTTTCAAATTAATTTTGAGATAACATGATACGCAAATTTAAGTGTTCAAAGAATTCTTTTTTTATTCAGTTCAATTCAATTCAGCTTTATTTGTAAAGTGCCAATTAACAAAGTCAACTCAAGGCACTTTTTAGAATTAGTCTGTGTGATTCATTAAAATCATTTCAGCATTGAGCTAAAATGACACGAGGGCACATGAATTAAAGGGATAACTAATAAAATATATTTTAGTTTCAGAGCAGTACAGAAGCCCCGAAACACTTTATTCAATTATTGATTTTCTTTTTGGTATTTGGAAAATATGTACTTTTAAAGTCTTATTTTATTTTTGTATTTATTGATCTACTGGGGGCTCTTGCTAGCGAGAGGGTCCACCAGGCCAGTAGCAGGGCAAACACTGGCATTTCAGGGGTTTCTGAAGTAGAACACTTGGGGAAACTTGGTTTTTCAGCAGCTAAGAGAAGAAAATAGGCTGGAGGCAAAAAGGTATACAAGGAAGGAAATAACTGAAGACAGCTGAGGAGGGCAAAAAGAGGAGGAGGGAGGTGACAGCAGCGGCAGTTTGTAATTGTGTTGATGAAAAGCAGACCTCCTCTATTCTCTCCCTTTCTCTGCCTCCATCTCTCCTCTCTCGGTTCACCCTTTCTCTCAGAGGCCCAAAATAATGAGGTCAGTCCCCTCTCAAGGACCGCTCCAAATAAAAACCCTCCACGTCTCTCCTCTCATTCCATCTTGCTCTCTGTCCACATCCCGTCTTCCACGCGACAGGCCTGCTCCTTAACCCACCCATATTAGGAGATGCCCTGTCCCTCTAACCACCCCTACCGCCCCCACCTCCCGTGCACACAAAGAGTTACTTAACTTGTCTTATTGTTAACAAAAAGACAAATTCAAGAGCTTTGATCTCTCTCAGTGTGCACCATGCTTGTGCTTTTTGCTGTGTGGTTTGTGTATACATACCTCTGCTTATGTAAGGATGTATTAGTTTGTCTAAAAATATGTCTCTTTTGAAAGAACTTGCCTGATTTGAAGTATTTTTGGATTATCAGAAGCCAATGTCTTCATAATTTAATATTTTCTGAAGGTTTTTATTGATCTTTTCAAACTTTTTGGATTCTAAAAATGTCGATCCAGTGATCATCTAAGGAGAACCAAACTGAGCTGAATATTATTCAAGTAGATGAGCTTTTCTGTCATATGTTTTGCAAGCTGTTGTCTTTTTTTCCTTTACTTTTCCTTAACCCTCACCTCAGACCATTTGAGATCATCATACTGATGACCATCTTCGCTAACTGTGTGGCCTTAGCTGTCTACATCCCCTTCCCTGAGGATGACTCAAATGCCACCAACTCCAACCTGGTGAGTAGCAGACATTATTTCAGCAGTTTTTTCTGCTGATTCACTATTTGGATGAAAAGGTTGCTGATTCAAACAGCTGTCTGATCCCTTGGCTGCAGTGTGCTCTTAGGATCCCAGGTTTTCTTTTGTTTTTTTTCATCCTGTAGATGCCTTGTTGAGAATGAATGAATTTATGAAGCATCACATTTTATGCAGTGTTTTCGTCTTTGTGACATTTGCACATTATTGGCTGATTTCTCTGTATGGTTTGCTGCCATCTATCTATATGAAGCTTCACAGATTCGTGAAGGTCAAATACAGATGTGACAGTTTGAAAGCTTATTTGAAAGGAGAGCAAGTAAAGAGTGTGTGAGATAAAAATCGAAGGCACATAGAGAAAGAACTGAAGTGGGCAGAAGTAAAATATAGACACTTACCTGGAATGTTAGCTTATTTTAGCATTGTTGACTCTGATTGCTCATAGGATTTTTTTATTATAATGTTTTGTGTGAAGTCTGAAAGAAATGGTTGGCTTCAGCTATTCTAAATCAGGACTTAATTTGATCAATGGCAAAGCATAATTTCTTTATGGGGAAAAGAAGTGAGCTCTTGAGTTGGACTGTTTGACTTGCTTAATTATGTGACATGCAAGCCCCGAAATGTCATTAGTCTAATGGGCTAAATTACAAAATGTGCTGTATATTTCTTTGTAAAACAAACAAACAAAAAAAACAAACTCATTGCCCAACAACACCAGTTTCTAAAGCTGTTGTTCTTAGCTCACATGTTCATCCAGATGTTTTTTTTTTTACTTTGTGGATTTTTCATTAGATTTCCACTGGTTCTCAAAAAGCTCATCAAACAATCTGCAAAAACTCCCCATTCTTTAATGACTTCCTGTTTTTAACAGCTGTGTCTTTTAAATTTAAGTTTGTGTTCTTCATCCATAGACCCGTCATAGGATTTATTAGTCACATAATGGTGGTTAAAAATCTTCAAGTCAGTTGAAGTGCAATTTTCACCTGTTTTTAGAGTTAGTACTGATCTATTTTTTCATTTACAACCACACAGTAACTTTTCCAACTCAGTCTCATATTAAACTGCATGCCACCTTTCTGATATCAGAATACTTCTTACCTGTGACATCACATTTTTAAGACAACCATGTTAATGAGGCAAATGAATTCCTTGATGGGGTGTGACTAGTTGCCATGTGCTAGTGACTTTCTGCAAGTTGTCATTTTAAACCCATCACATGACTGTTGGAGGTTGCACTTTGATGCTGGATGTAATAAATGTAACCACTGAGCAGTCAGCGAGTTTATAAAGTTTGATGTTTTGAAATGGTGGTTTCTGTTAGTAAATGTCAGTTTTTTACTGGTTTACAATATAATTGTTCACTTTTTTTTTTTTAACTACCTGTGTTGCAACTGGGTTATGGACCTTCTTAATTCAAAATATTGATCTTAATGAGATGTCCAGTAGGTTTTGTCTTCAGTTGTTTTGTCATATGATATGATGTGTGGCTGTTTTTAATGCACATGAGTGCATGGATTTTAATATTTTAGCTATTTATTAATCCAGGGCAACAATAAATGCTATATAATATAACCAGTGATATAAATAATTATATAAACCATCATATGAATTAATTTTGTAATCACATGTTACAATGTTACAAATATAGTAGGTAGTCAATCCAGCAGCAGTGCTAGAAAAATTGATTTAAAAATAAAAAAGTCAGACCATCAGAATCCACGCCTTGGTCATCAAGTAGTTCTTGCAAAGTCTTGAGGTGTGATTGGGATCATTACGCCACTACTTCTCAAAATGAATTAAACCAGAAGGTGTGTGGAATCGCCACTGAATCATGATGAGTAGTGTGGTACTCCCAGACTTAATTATCCCCGTCGCTGAGTTTAAAGATGCACAGTGCAACATTTACAGATTATCTCAGTGACGCAGCCCCATCGACGACTAATTCAGCATCCATCTTGCATTTTACCTGTACTGTGAGCTCTCAGCCAGTAAAAGAGACTTATCTTGACTCTTAAATTATCTCTCGTTCTGTCCCTTTCTCTGTTTCATTTTCTCTCTTCCTCTGACAATGTCTTCTTGCGTTTCTTTTCTGAATCAGCCACGGAGAGTTGATATTCACTTGCTAGCTTGTGTGTGTGTAAAGTTAAACTGTGCGGCAACATCACGCAGCATCCTGGAAGAAAAAGTTGTATAGTGCGATTTCTCAGCCATTGCTAGCCAGCAATGGCTTCAGAAATTCACACAATAAATGTCACTGAGCCATCAAATAAGTCAGGAATGCAGAATTTTAAGGTTAGAAAGTTATGTAGTGCAACTTTAACAGTAGTTCTTATTTTCTCTCTCATCCTTAATTCCTAAAATGTAGATTTCTGTTACTGCCATTAATCTCTAACTCGTATTTATCAGAGCATTGTACTGGAGTATCTATGACTGCTCCTTTCACAGCGAGGGCAGACAGATATCATTTTGACAGGACTTTTGCTGATCAGCATCTTTCAGCAAATTCTGTAACTTTAATATATTTTTCAGTTTAAAAAAAAATGAAATAATGGATCTAATAAAATCAAACCGTGAAATGGGTCTCCCTCTGCAACTTTAATGCTAATAAACTTTCCTGATAAAAAGACTTGGTTCTGATTCAATGTTTTTATTTTGTGATACAATAGGCAATGATGTGCTGCAAACTTGAGTCCCAGCCATATCTATAATAGTGATCGAATACTGCAAGTTCATTTCCTCCAGCATCTATTTGCTACGTCAGGAAAAACAAAACCATCTCAAAATCTGGGGGAAAAAAACCTGAATTCTATTTAAATTGAATCCTCATATGATCTTTTCATAAACTTTTTGTTTGTTTGTTTGTTTGTTTGTTTGCAGTTTATTCAAATAATCTTCATCCTTATTTTAGTATAAATGTGTCATGTCAAACATTTAGACTCCACTCTGTGTGTTTATAATGTGTGTATATGTGTGAGGAAGTGCCAGCCTAGAGACGTTTGCCAGTGTGTATTATTAAGAGGCGGACACTAATCCCTCTGAGACCATGAAACATCTGTCACTCTGTCTCTGACACCTTCTATCCTTCTTTCTAAGGATTATTTTGCCACACTTATTCTTGAGAGCTTATGGTGTGCTACAATAAGAGAAGCTATTCACATGTCAGCATGCCCATGCATGCTCTGTTATTTATTCAGAGAAAAAACTTGTGTAACATCCAAAAGGTCCACCATCCATTTGCTGTATTTGTTTTAAAGATTTCTCTTTTTCTATGTATCCCTTGCAACACGTCAGAATATATAATATGTTTTATATTCTTTCTGGGCTATTTTTGACCCCACAGGTGGCTCCTCTCCCAACCACCCAAGTAAATGAACAGATACAGCACAGACAGCCACACCACCACACACAAGTTACTCAGCACCACCACAGCTGTGGGCAATTAGTTTTATAACCTTCTGACAGACAGGAAGCTGTGTGGAGATGGACAGAGTTTTAATATATGGTTTAACTTTGTATCTGCCTGGGAGTGGGTGAGTGAAGTAAATGACTTAAAGCAAAAGTCATTTTTGGCCAAAGAAGGATGCAAACACAAGCATAACTGTCAGGATCATTAACGTCACAGCATGTGTCTGAGCTGGTTTAGTTCAGGCACAGTAGTCAAATGTGTTATCCCTCACAAAAGAAACAAAAACAAATAATATTGAACATTGAATATAACCGAGGCACAGTGTGGTCCAACAGCATGAAGTTGCACATTATTGTTGCATTGTGCTTTGTGCATCACTAGAGAATTTCTCAAGTGGATTTGGCCCTCCTCAGAGTTTAGTTTTAGATTTGATTAATTTTGCAGCACAGTGCATGCCTCATAACTAATACATAACATGACTATTATGATAAAAACAATCCTTTATCTGATGTTGCCAGAGATGCATATTAAGTATGTTTACTTTATATTTTAAATTATATTGAGGTCTTCCTTTGGGATAGCTAAGGAGTAGTTAAACTCAAGACTGCTACAACCCATATTACTGTCAGTTTCTTCATCCACAACATTGCCTCTTGTGATTTACAGTATATCATCATCTCAGTTGTTAAGTGATGGTTATTTAGAGCGGCCCATTGTCACCAAGAACACAAATAATCTTCAGGAACATATCAAAGAAATGTGTCCCAAAGCAACAAACTATCAGTTTCACATTATTAGTTAGTTTTTTTTAAAAGCTTTCCAAGAATTTCTTTTATCATATCATATTTTGTAGTATTTTGTGTCTATGGTTTCTGTTTTCTATTTTAGCAGATTTTATCATTTGCACTCAAATGAAAAACTTAAAGGTTTTTTTTTGTTTAGTTCAGTTTTTTCAATCCAAATCCAAACAGCAGCAGCATAGCAGTGGTTCAATGTGCTGTTGATCCTCTTGATATTTACCTCTGAGCCTGCAATATCTGGGAGTAATCCTGAATTTTAGAATAAATACGGCGCCCCCTTGTTAGATTTGCACAATTCTCTCTTATGTAATACCAGAGATCTGTTGAATTGCTTCCTGTACATGACTTCTATTTCTGTCTGCATCCCATAATGTGCTGCTCTGTCTCCTTGACAACATGACCAATAATAGCAGCGGGAGAGGTTGTCATGGATATGGTAACCGTAGTGATGCTCCTCATCTGTCCTTGGTTACAGACGAAAGGCAGATAGGAACCAAAGTGTGAGAGTTTCCTCTTGCAGGAAGGAAATATATGCTGCACTTTGACTTGCTTAGGTTGAACCTAAAAAAGTTCCCTCTAAATATAACGCAGTATTACTTTACTATTGCTTCTATTTTTCTCTATTTTTTTTACTGCTTCTTCTCTCTCAGTTTATTTCTCCTCAGTCGCTTTCTTTCACAGTCACTTGTTCTTTCTCATCACTCCATCTTCATGGGATCAATATGAATACTTTCAAACTGACAAAATAATGACTCCATAACTAAGCAATTAGCTAATCAATACAGTGCAGCAGATCAAATACTGACTGGTGAAGAGGAAAGGTGTGAAAACATGCACATTTACTTGCAAACAATGCTTTTCAAAGTGATGGAAGTCTGGCATAATGCCAGTGTGATATAGTGTGTGTGCAGTCAGGTGTGTATGATTTCTCTGCGTACATAAAGCATTTTTATTGTATTTGCTTGCACATCCTTCATCAGCTTGTATTTACCTGAGTTCATGGTTGTTCACAGTCATGATTTGCATGTGTGTGTGTGCATCAGCAGGAAGTGTCAGGGTGTTTGGTGAGAGATGAATTAGCTGCTGGCTTTGGAGAAAGCGTGTGAAACGAGTACTTTTATATGAATGAATCACCTCTTAGAGGGTAATGAACCCCACCACAACAAACAAACACACACACCTACCCACTCATTCTTGTGTCTTTTTGTTTGTTTTTATTTACATATATACACATTAGTATTGATATTTGTTCAAAAGCTTACTGTAAATAAGATGTTTGTGTTTTCCTAGCACCTTCTTCTTTATAAATTAACTTTTTTTTGCATGAGTCCCCCCCCCCGCCCCTTTTTGAGGCACATTTTGCGGTGCAGATTTTCTGCAATTTAATTTCGAAGCGCAAAGAACCTTCAATAGATGTGTATTTATATTCCAATATGAGTGGGTAATAAGATTGCCCACCTCCATACTACAGTGCCACCTACTCCAACTCATTTCATTCACATAAGCACTCCATCCTTTAATTTAATGTCACTTCTCACTTTACCCCCTGATTGACTTAGCTGACTTGTAGCATACCAGAGGGCTCAGTTTTTGGCCCCCTTTTATATGTAATTTATATGCTACCTGTTGGCCAGCTTATGCAAGATCATAATGCACCTCACCATTTTTACACTGATGGTTCTTGACTGTAGCCAATAAAACCCACAGATCCAAGAAGCTTTGCTAATCTCACAGCTTTTCTTTCTGACACTAAATCATGGATGGCCCAAAATTCCCTGAAATTCAATTATTAAAAGTCAGAAGTCATTCTATTTGGTTCCTCAGAATTTTTTTTATTTTTTTTTAGTTCTTTTCGCTTAATTCTATGCAGTCTGATATAAAATGTGCTTTTCAAAATCAAAGGAGTCTTAATGGGTGTCGTTTCTATGAAATGTAAGAATGAAAATGAATAAGAATGAATAAAAAACCAAACAAATGAAGTGTATAACATTTGAGGGAAAAAAGTACAAGACGTACAGGTGAATGATGATGTGCTGATGTGCAGTATTATTAGTTGTTAGTATGTTAGTAACACAATGTTCCAGGATTTGCTATATTGTCAATTCTTGCAAAAAAGACAGTTCCAATGTCAAGGTGGGGATGGAGGAATATCCAATTCTAACTTTAGTTTTGATGCTTAAATCAATTTTGTCTTTGTTCAACCTTTTCAGTGCTTTGTGTGTTTGGTTTTTTTTTTTTTACAGCTTTAGGTTGTCTAAATAAGCAGGTATGATCTTTCAGCTGCTGACCTGCAGAAATTTCTGCACACTTTTGCCTACTCTCACCTTAAATCACTATACTCAGGTATCACTCAGGACTCAGAAGTCAGTCAGAGATACGCAGATAGCTTCCTCCTCACTATTCTTAGATAACAGCTAGTGACAAAGGGAGACTGAACCTTTCCCGTTAGTGCTCCCATCATTACCCACTGAGCTACATCTCTACCTTCAAATTCCTCCTTTGGCCATCTTTATTGTTGTGTACTTGTAAATATCCATCTGACCTAAATGACCTCATGTCTTCTTGTAAAGCACTTTGTGTTTGACATGTTTGAGAAAAGTGCTATTCAAAGCATTTTGTTTGTATTATAAATATGACTTATAAACTCACTTAAATACAACAATGACATGTACTCTAAGGCAAATTATCTAAACTGTCTAAACTATTAAAGTTGGTAGTTAAACTCTTTTCACTATGAGTATGAAAAAAGTGACATGATATACGTTGATGTTGTATTGTGTAAATAAACAAAAAGACATGTAGACTATCAAGGGATGGGGAGGCTTTGTAAACACATTGCATTTAGTTGTTTAGATTCATTAAATTATTGCTCCAGAGGAATCATGTTTGTTTATCTGGCGCTTTATCTGGTGCTCTTAAATGTTAACATTTTACGTCAGAGCAGGGGCTCCCTGTTTGCCTTTAAGTTAGATATATTGAATTTCTTTAAACTGATTATATGACCTAAGCTTGTTCCATGATCCATCTCTTTCTCTTAACATTATCTGGTGTTTTAAAGTCCTCGCCTCTTCTCCTCTCTTTGCTCCCCCTCCGTTTCTGCTGTAGAGGATAAAGTTAACATGCTGTTCCCATGGGTGCTGCTCTGCTGGTTGCTAGGAATGTCTATTTATAGATGGAGAAGTACGAAGTGTACGATCACTTATCTAAACAGGTTGCCTCTATGATTTCTTGTAGTGATTGTGGCATCTGAATCGTCTTTGGAATACAGACACTTAGCAAGCATCTGGATAAGGATATAAACGTGTTAATGGTTATGTGTCTGGTGGTATATGTGGGTGTACAAACAGCTATATGATGACTTTAATGCATCTATTAGATCATTTAGGATTATTAGAATGAACGACAATAGTAATAGACAGTATTTAATTCTTAGATATGTAAACAGAATAATGTGATTCATTTCGGCATTCTTAAACGTTATTCTTACGAGAAACAAGGACTATCCATACTGCCATATGCATTAGCACCATTTGGATTATTTCTTTCTAAGCATTTGCAGAGGTTTAAAGAAACTTCCAAAATGGAAAAACTTTACGTGGCTTATTATGTTTTCTATCGAAAGAATTTCTCTGCTTCACCAGAACACTTCCTGGGTTCTGCCCAAGAGAGAATGGTTTTTTTTAGTATTCCACAGGAAGTATAACACCACTTTTTTAATTGTTCTAACTTTATTTCAAACTTATCATTTACGTGGAAAATGTTTGCAGGCTATAGTCACCCCGTTCAAGTCAACATATTGAAATAAACACAAAATAAAATGCTTTTATTGACTTTTATTTGTAAATTTCTCATGTTTTCCATATTTTCTTTCTTACAATTTCAAAGAAATATAATAACTGTTTAATAGATCCGAGTTGATTATAACACAACTTTCTATGATTTACTCTTATTATATCATTCTAACTGGAACCACTTCCACTTCTTTCCTCAAGTGAAGTTTTTTTGTACTGCTGGGGAAATTAGTGTTTTTATGATATCTCCAATAATAAATGCAAATAAACCAATTTTGATTGGTATAATCGCATTTGAGTAAAAGTTACACAACAGTAACAAAGTCTTTTAAAAAGGGAAGCAGGAGCATGCAAACACAAAATGCACACCACAAACAGTTATGGTAATCCTTCAGTTTTACAAAAATTCCTGTCTTTATAGGTTAATTGTAGTCAGCTCATGCTCTCTGCCACTCGTCCTTTGATACTTGCAGGGCTTCTTTTTTACCATGGCATGGCATTTATAAAAACTTTTCCTGGTTTAAAACTCTTCATGTTTTCTTTTTCAGTTCTTCTGTGTTGTTGGATGTACGTTTCAGGATGTTGTCCTGCTGTAAGACACAATATCTTCACTTAGGGCTCTGCTTTCTGACACTGGATACCACATTTCTCTCCTCAAAACTTTGGTAATCTCCTGATGTCGTTAGTTTTTCAATAACAGAGGCAGCGGAGGCCGCTGCATGATGCTATACTTCATCATATTTTACTGTAGGCTGGTCCTTTCTATATGACCTTCATTTCATCATCTGTATACAAACTGGTGCATTCCCAGAGTTATTTGTCTTTATGTCTATTCATAGAATATTATTCAAAGAAGGCTGTAGCAAATGAGTATTCAGGTGCTTTCAAAAGAGACGAATAGTGAGGAGGTGCATTTTTGATTGTTTGTATAAGGCTCCAGATGTCCCAGTGATGAAGTGTGAGAGGTGTTAGTTTGAGGCAATGAGAGAGAGGAGATAGAGCAGGATATTTTTACTGAGCTAAAAGTGTCCACCTCTGCCTCACATCGACCCACATTACAGCTCTCACTGAGCACACAAGGAGACGAGAAAGTAATGTCTCTGTCCATCACTGGACAGAGACATAGTTCTCAGTGCAACCCCACCACAGGGAGCGGTGTCAGTCTTAATGTCCCCATTTCTGTCAGGGACATTCTTGTCAGTGTTTGCATTAATGGCAAACATGGTGGACTTAAGCCTAATGTCTTGGTTCAACTTGTCTGCCCATCAGTAAAACTGGCTCATAGTAGGCCATAATAAGAAAAAGAAAGAAAGATTTTTTTATTTTCCATCCATTTTCTACACCCATTGATCCAATTCAGTGTCACGGCAGGGAAGCTAGAACCTATCTCAGTAATTAGCAGATAAGAGGCAGGGTACACCCTGGACAGGTTGCTAGGCCATTGCAGGGCCAACACGAAGAGACAAACAACTCACTCTCATACTCCTTCCTATAAGGAGAATTTAGAGTAACCGATTAACCTAACATGCATGTCTTTGTACAGTGGAAGGAAGCTGGAGTAACAGGAGAGAACCGATGGGAAGAACAAGCAAACTCCATCCAGAAAAAGCCTCTGTTCTAACCCTGCTGAGAAGTAGTGGTGCTAACAACCACATCACTCTGCAGCAATTTTTTTTCTTTCTTTTTAAAAAAAAAAAAAAAAAGGATGTGTCGGGTTTTTTTTTTTTGTTTAATAAAAAAAAGATTCTTACATGGTCTTTCATTCCAGTATTTCCATTTGCATCTATTTAAAACCATATCACATAACGATTCAGAAATGAAGCACCAAATATTCCTCACAAACTGAACACAATGCGTTCTGATCAGCCCAAATATTTGCAAAACTTCCAACTATTCTTCTGAGTTTGTAAAACTCCAACTCTATTTAAAACCAAGCTGCTAAAAGTCTTTCAAGTATTAACAGAACATCCTCAGATCTCACCTCTTTGATTCTTATTGGTTTTCAAAATAGCTCATTTGGACTCTCCTGAACTAAATTTAGTAGTGTACAGACAGATTTGTTCCTTGTGGAGTATTTTGGACCATAAATGAAGGGACTCGGGGAAAACTGCGCTACAGATATTTTAAAGATCAACTCCAAAAACTTGAACAGCCCGATGACACGTGGACTTTGAACAAACAGGGGATGTAAATTTTCCTGTTTTCCTCTGCCCTGTTTTTCCTGCCCTATAAACAATCCTCCATTAACCCTACCTCCAAAACCTCCAAAGAGAGAAAGAAAGATAACCCCTCAGAAAGGAGGGAAGAAAGTGAACAGAATCAGTTGTATGTCCAGTGCCATGTATTGATCATATTTAATACATTTAAACTTTAAAACTATTTTGTTAGAATTTAGCAAGTTTGCTCAAATATTTGAGCACTGGGTAGCCGGACTGCTGCAATTTTTAAGGACAACATCATGAGTACTATCACTTGCAGAACTAGCAGCCAGTTAGGGAGCAAATGATCCTCGTTCCTTCTTATTCTTTACCACCCTGTTGTTTTCCTTTATTGTGTTCTAGTCCCATCTGCTTTGTCTTTGTTATCTCCTCTTTCAGTCATTGCAAGTCTATCATTGGTCATGTAAAACCATCACGCCGACTGCACTCCATTTAGCATAGCTCATACTAAATGGCTCAGCTCATAAAACACCACAGGTGTTTTATGTGCACAATTCAAATCCTAAATGATCTCTTTCTCCATAACCAACCCTGTCTGTAATTACGTTATGCGCATTACATGATCATTCCCTTCCTTTCATCTTCTCTTGGTCACAACATGGTTAGTGCTTACCTCAGTTACTTTAAAAACCACAGTGTTATTTTTGGATGCACACTGTGTTTGGCATCCTGGTATGGTACACACATGCATATCCCAAAAAGTATCAATAGCAAACATTAAAATCTTGGCAATAAGGATAATGACTGTACACAGCGGATATCTGGGCAGTGTAATATACTAACAGGTGTAATGCACAGTGTATATGTGTACTTGCTAACCCTCACCCTAACCTTCGTTTGACATTGCCAGCAGAGAAATGGTAACTTCACACCTGCTATAAACTAAATGGGCTCAAACACTAACACTTACTGTATAAGCAAAGAAAAGCTGACTTGAAAAACAATAAACCCAGACTGCATATCCCCCCCAACATTATTAATATTCACGTTTAAAGTATTGATCCTGTTATTGCCTGCAGTCAGATTTATGTTGGCAGATGTTTTTTGGAAGCTCTGAAATCAAAACACAATAATTACAATATCTGAAATCCTATTTAGAGCACATGCCTCTGCCCGCTCACTAAATTAATAGGTGATGCTGTGTTACACTATGTACTGCTTCCGCCAGGCAGAACTAGCAGTCATGTTGGTGTGGTATTCACTGACATTTAGCCATCTGGTCTAAGATCTGTCAGCCATACACTCTCTCTCCCTCTTTCTCTCTGTTTCCTTGCTCTTAAAGACACACAGACACAAAGGTGATGGTTTACATAGATGTTGAAACTGTTGGTAAGACGTAGCAGTATGATGGACAATGTGTGTGTGTTTATGTGTGCATCTGCTCACTTCATAGTGTGGTTTGTGTGTTTTGCCTGCATCATCAAAGAACTGGGTTCCCATAGAAACAGATGTTTCTGTTTTCTTGGAAGCAACATGTGACTGATTTCTTTTAGTGTGTATTTGTGTGTAAATGTGAAATGCATGGGAAGTAGTAATGCATGCTTGTATGTTCTTTAAGTATACTGACCATAAATGATGTGTATATCAAGTCAAGCACATCAGACTCAGAAGCTTTACAATATCTTAGACAATGATTGTGAAATAGGGGCTGCAGCTGAATATCAAGAAGAGCCTCATATCATTTAGACCCACCTGCCACATAGTGAAAGACTCTGGTGGTTTTTCTGTTCGTATGATGACTGTTAGATGTTAGACTAATAGTGCTTTCACATCAAGATGTTAGGTTTTGCCTCTGGGTCTGTATATTTCATTGTTAAGAGGCTGGTGGGAGACAGAGTTGTCATGATCAATACTATAAATTGTAACTTCCATGAACCTCTCTTCCCTGAAATCTCCTTAGAGTCGAATTAGCCGGAACAACAAAGAATGCACTGTTCTCCAATGCAGTGCAATGTTTGTGCTTATCTTAATTTCATAAAATATTTATTGGCAGATTTGGAGATTTTCCCACTGCAGGGACTCTGGAAAGATGTAAGATAGAGCAATAATTCTTTTTGCATATAAATCCAGAGGAATAACACTTACATATAAAACATTAAACGTGTCACAGTGCTCCGTTTCTTTCACTTACTTGGTCTTCAGAAAATCGACCAAAAGCGCTCGCTGAAAAAGCATAATAATCCGAAATGCAGGTGCTTTATGGATCTGATATGGTGTTTACAGCTCTTTGTCCGTTGGGACAGACAGACCTGCTGCAGTGAGTCCCACAGTTCCAGGTCAGAGACAGCTGGTTATATAGCTGGCTGGAAATGTAGAAATTAACCTGATAAGTCATCTCATCCCCTCACCCTATTTCAAATTATATCTTTCTATAGATATTTATTCCCTATTATATGTATTTTGATTTTGAAAATACTGTGTACATTTACTTATAGAATTTAAAATATGAGGCAATCTCAAAAACTAAGATATGAACGAGCTCAAAATAAATTTTGTGTGGTTTGAAATGACATTGTCCAGCTTTTTTACATTGACTGTTTTGAGTGATAAAGCTTTGTTTTTGTTGTTGTTTACTGCACTTTTGAACAATTTATCTAGTTGGTATAGACTTAATTCATACAGGTTATCAAAATATAGAATATAAGGGTTGTATTGATGTATAGCATGTCAAGATGAAAATATGCTCTGGCGGACTTGTTTTATGGTAGGTCTTAATGGTTTAAAGGAACAGTGCTTTTTCTGTTTTTGTTGTAGGATCTACCAGATGCAGGAAGTAATGAAATCATTTTGGGACAGCTTTTTGGCAGATCAGTTCTAATGAACTGAGGTTGTTGTTTGGCACCTTTAGGTACATAGGTGATTTTTGTGGCAAAAAACAATCTACAGAATAACAATTTTCCCTTGAAAATGCCTCATTTTATAAAAAAAAGGTTATGCATTGGCAGTTGTGCAGTTTTGACATGTGTGCAACATGCTGTTTGTAACATGATCTCCAACAAGTTCCTGCAGGGAAGAGTTTGCTTTGACATAGTTTGATCCAACTTCTGGATATTATGCTTTTTGTTTTTTCTTTATCTACATGACAAAAGTAGGCCATATTGTAATAGATACCATCCAACATTTAGGGTTTGAGTAATACAGCATTTGGTGTAAAATTATACAAAATACTTTGGGAAAATAAGTCTGAATAAACATTGGGTGAAAGGATCTTTTGTGTCCTGAACTCAAGTTAGATGCTGTGCAGCCAAAGAAAGTTAATATAGTTAACATTGCATGACTTACTCCCAGTGCAGTGTAAGCGAAGGGAAGAAGTATTAGAGGATAAGTGTATGTGTCTATCCTATTCAACCATGAAGCTAATGCACACTGTTTTTTAACCAGTTATTGTGCCTTAACATGATGAGACCAATTGGTATCTCTCATTACTTTTTCTTTTCCAATACTACTGCTTTGGAGGGCAACTGTCAGGTGTGTCCATGTGCGTGTGTGCAAACACACACGTGTGTGTGACAACAACCTCCCTATGTTGCACCCCCTGCACCCTCCCGCTCCTGGGAGGTGACCCAGTTTCCCATGATCCATTGCGGCTGCTTCTGCTGCGTTGTTGCCGTAGCAATATTGCAAGGTCCTTTAATGCCGACTGTGACTGCGCCATGAATAATGGATAGAAAGAGTGACAGAGTATTAGACAGAGGGTGGGGGGGGTGAGGAAAAGATATGTTGAGCAATCTAGAAAGGGGCAGAGAAATTATGATTAAGAAAAAACAAAAAGGAGCTGAGATATTAGAAAAGTTTTGAGATGGGTTAAGTGTCAGATGAATACAGAAGTGATGGAGACGTGAAAAGGAAGGGAGGAGGCATTGGAGAAGGAAAGGCATGGAAAAAGGAAAAAAGTTTGGGTGGCTTAGAACTAAACAGGGAGAAGTCAAGGACAAAAAAAGAAAGCTGCTACTTCAGTGGGTGCAATGGTCAATTCAATCATTTTTCTTTGGAGCACTTCTATTTTGAGGGTAGCACAGGGCTAAGCAATCAGGTCCACGACTTTGTCACCAAAGCTCAAACATGTTGTCATGATGATTTTTCAAACCTTGACAGAAACGCTGTTGCTCTTGCAACATGCATGAGTGTGTACATCATTAATAATTTGGATTATCTCAGCTTTGAAGACCAAAAAAGTCCAGACAGACACCATTGTTTTTACACCTTGACACTGATTGACACTGTTTGAGTCTCTTGCAGATGTGAAAACATTGTTGGGTTTTATTTAGCCACCTGAGGTTTTGGTTTCAAAAGGACTTGGTTAGTGGAAAGATGCAGCATTTCACAACCCTGCACATACACTAGGCTGTCACTACTATATTTTTTATCTAATGAAAAAACCTTAACGAGATATAACTTGTAATGATCTTGCTTCTGTGGAATGAGCAAGACAGTTTAACATGTGGTGTCCCCCAAAAATATGCCAAAATCCCCTGTAATATTCTCCTGTTGATAATTACACTTGTGTTTAGTTGCTTGGTGGAGTGAAAAAAAAACAACACATATTGGCCATTTTTACACTTTAGTCATTTTACACTCTCAGGGACTTCAGTAGTGTGTGGAAGATCTAAACGCAGCCACAGCAGCTTGGCACCTCCTCCTCATGCTGGTCAGCAGCCTGGCCACATTTTGCAATGGGATGGCATCCCATTCCTTAACCAGGAGTTATTGAAGGTTAACCAGTGTGGTTGTGTTGGTTAGTTTGGCATGTACAGCATGCATCAAAGGTGATCCCACAAGTGGGCCGTTGCGGTCTGGACTTACAGCAGTCCACATTCTCTACACTCCCAAATTCTGGTGGTAGTCTCTGATAAAACCCTGCCCTGTGGGAACATTGACAGTCCCAGAGTGGGGAGACACGGGATGCCACTGGTTGCAGAATTTCATTCCAATATGTTTGTCTATCAATTAGTTGTGAATCAAGTGCCAGAGTGAATACCAACAGGAGAAAATATTGCAGGGGGATTTTGGCATATTTTTGAGGGGCACGACCCACACATTTAGCTGAGTTGCTTATTCCACAGAAGCCTTGTTCTACTGAGTGTGCACAATAGTGTGTTCAAATACACAGACGCACGTTGCAAAGGCTCTCTCTTATTAACTGCTGTGAATAATAGATTTCATTTTATATAAAAGCCTTTTAAGTGCCCACACAGCCTTTCACTTCAAAGCTAGACATAGCACTGACATGCATGCATTTACTCAATGAAAAAAAAGGAGAGAAAAAGGAAAAAACTACAACATGCAGCCAACTAGCCATGCTTGCTGAACAGATGTTGTGGGGCTGAAAATATGTCTAGTCTTCCAGTTTTCCTGTAGTAAATTTTTTATTGTGTTAGCTGCATGAGGAGCCAGCTGTAAGGATCATGTTTTAAACTAGGACCTGTATGAAGAGTGCCACTCAGAGATTTAAGTTCACATGAAAGTTAAAATTATCTGAAGGTCAGCAGTGCAGTTAAATATATCATTAGGCTACTTATTTTACACTCTCACAAGCATTGTAGTTTTTTAGTGACCTGTTCTCTAGCGTAACCTATTAAATGTCCGGAAACAGATAAATATCCTCTTTTTTTCTGAGCCAAACCTCAGAATTATAATGTTGTCTGACCAACAATGCAAAACCTGTATAAGTCACTCTGATTCCATAAAGAAGGTTTAGCCCAAAAGGGTTTTCCTGTAATACATTTGCAGCATAAACCAATATATTCTATCCACTGGAGCTATTCTCTTACACACAGCTTATCATTCTCAAGGTTAAACAGCACATGGCTCCACACGCTAGCAATTAGCTGTTAGCATCACCAAGTCTGCCTGACTGACTTTGATGTGTATGGGGAAGTTAAAGAATGGCATGCATCCCTCACGGCTCACACTAATAGGTCAGCGTGTAGAACTAGACAACAAGCTGTTGGATCCATTTCATTGGAATCAGGAGTGATGGAGCACCTGAAACCTGCAGGACAGTAGCCCTCAAGGACCAGAGTTTAAAGATACCTGTACAGAACTAGAGAGTTTGGCAAGTCTTTGCTTTAGGGCTCCCCCTACAGTTATGGGATGCATTGCCACTGTCCTGAAAGCAAATCTGACCCCTGCACATGAATATGAATAGAATTAGTCAGATCCACTTAGTTTTAAAGGTTCACACACACTTCTCTAATATTGCTTTGATAATTCCCCCAAACTGCAAAAGGTTGCAGGACTTACTCCTACTTAAATAAATCCTGAAGTTAAAAACACTAGATAAGTGGACAAACAGAATGACTATAACACTTTATCCAACATATGAGGGCTGCAGTATCTGATGTTCTACATTGTACATGGTCCTGCATGCTCAACTAACAAGTTGGCTGCAGTGGTTTTTGTCCAGCTCATAAGATGACTTGTTATGCTGAGAAATATGTAGTCCATTGTGCACACACAAATGGATCAAGATGTTATTTGAGTTGTTACAAATTTTAGCCTCTTGAGTTTTTGATCTGTGAGGTTTGAATCTGTGAATATCCTGAAGGAGGTGCAGTGCTCTTCATGCTCCAGAGAGAAAGGCTGCTCTATTTTTCTGGCTTATCACAGGAGCAAGGATTAACCAAAGAGCCTGAGCAAATTGCAAGCTTGGTGTCCATTCCCAGGCTGAAAGCATATTAGTGTGTGACTGCATCATTGTAATCATTGTATA
>JBBBVU010000025.1:15634406-15646310 GCA_037177055.1 Atherinosoma microstoma
ATAACCATCATGCAGCTCTTGTGAATAAATCTGGTTATCGCAGAATTTTATATTTCAGAAACTTATTGGCTGGTCACCTGCAATGGTATATAAAGAAAAAAGAAAGAAAAAACGACTGATTCTCATCCCTGCCTGGTCGATCATTATGCAACTTTTAAAAGCAAGTTGTAAGGGCATATATGTATTAGTGATCTTATTTGATGCATACAGCAGGGCCACACTGTGTGCCCACAATGCAAACATTGTCCAAAGCATCCATGTTCTGTACTGTGGTCTTTTTTAATGAGCTGCTGTTTCTTTTCCTTGAAGCAGTCCAGGTTCTTAAGTGTGTGAAGTTGCTTTGTTGTGCATCTCCATCTTTTCTCTGACGCTTCACTGAAGTTATAAAAGGATACAGTTTGTTTCGCAGCCTTAATGACCTGACAGTGAGACTCAAGCCAAACTTTTCGGTTGCCAGGCAACATGTGCTTCATCGATGACCATATTTGGATATCTCTGTTTTTGTCTTTGTTCTAGACTTCCTGTCAATGTGACTTTCATTCTTTTTTTAAACATACTTTGGATGTTTTCCTCCATTTAACTGCAGTCAGGTGTTTTTTGCTGACCATGAAATGCTGATGGAAGTGCTGTACCAGGATCCTGAGGCGTTCACACTCCGGCCGAAAAACGTAGCATGTCTGGGATCTTCTCTGGACCATTCTCCCAGTGGGACATGCCTAGAACACCTTATCAGGGAGGTGTCCAGGAGGCATCATAATCAGATGTTGCAATTGTAGTTTTTAAATAATATCCATCAAATTTAAAGTTGTAAATATTGAATTAACAACTCACGAGTGGAGGGGAGGAGGGGGGTTGAATTCAGATCCTAATCATCAAATTGCAAATATATTTCATCCATATTTGACATGCCCCCAGTTGGTGACCTACACACAAAAAATGACGTTATTAGTGAGCAAAACTTCCATAGTGCGCCATAGTTAAATCAGTGAAATTATGATGACGATATTAAAAACTATTTTTCTGCATTTTCTGCCCACTTTGTTGTTTCGGAACCAGAAAAGTCCTGCAGATAACACGACAGAGCGCCAACATTGACTTATCATTGCCCTGATAGACTCAGGATTTTGTAGGATGTGTACAAATATTTGTGTATTATTTTTCGTAAGAAATCACACAAACTATTTGTGAGAGCAGCCTGAAAGAAGGCAACTTGTTTGGCTAAATACAATATTACAACTGATAATTGCACAGCTCTGAAAGGATATTATTTTTCCACTAATTATATAGCCAAAGGCTAACAGGGTAATATAAACTTGAAAGCATGCTCCGTCTCTTCTCTCTCCTCCTGCTCCTATCCTCTCTTCTCTCTGCTTCTTATCTCTTTACTTCTCTCCGTGCCTGCTCCCTGATCTAATTAAAATGCCATCTTCAATTCACTGGTGAGCCCCCTCCTTCCTTCTCTCTGTGCTCTGCTGCAGTGTAAACATGCTGTGTCATATTAAAGGTCTAAATCCGCTGTGTCATGTTTGGGGAGTTCAATGGTTGATCCCCTATGTTTGGCAATTGGTTGGCCTTTGAAAGATGGCACTAAGGCTCAAGGTTTTAGAACACATTGTGGGTGAGACTACAGGGCTATTATTGCTATGCTTGAAATAATGTGAATCACATTGATATGAAATGGAGAGAAATTCAGATTTTTTTTTTTTATTGTATGTGTTAATTTTTTTAAAATCAAAACATCAAGAAGTAACACAAATCTCCAATGTGGTTTCCACTCAACTCCAACAGCTCCTTTCTTATTATTTTCTTCTTTTTACCCCAGTTTCTGCTGCCCTGTTTCAACACCAATCTAGTAAACATGTGCATGTCAGTGTTTAAAGATCAACCAAGCTTACAAAGGTGCTGTAAAATAATCCCCACACATGCACAGCAACATCTTCACCAGAATGTGTTCATCTGCTGATATCAGCTCCTAAGAAAAGCTGACTGACTGAGTTTCCTTTCATATTGGTTAAGATCTGTGATGTAACCTTGTCTGTGCATTGAGTTAATTGTTAAATGAGTGTAAAACTAATATAATTGTAATACTTCGGCAACCTTGAAGTCAGCTACGCTCATCAATACGCGGGAACATACTGGATCAAGATCTCACAAACGTTGGAAATAATGAGAAAAACAGGAGGCCAGATAGACCAAGTTTGCAGGTATGCATTTTGTGTGGTTCACACCTCCTGATTTACTTTCTGACAAAGCTCACTTACTTAATATACTGTTAGCTCTACTGTACATAAGCCCTAGCCAAAATAAAAAAAGTGTAGAACCAGACAGAGAGAAACTTTTCCAAAAAGGCCAAGAACCTGAGAAAATAAAGAAACATTGGCTTCTCAAAGCAGATTGTTTCGAGTTTAAAAGTGTTTTTTTTAAAGAGGCTTCATGTTTTCAGACAGTCCTTTACTTTTAATTTTGTTTTTTTTGTTTCACTAATTTCTCTTGTTTCTTCTCTTCTGTTTCTCCCATCTCTCTCTGTCTGTCTGTGTTGCTACCTGGCAACAGGCTGGTTTCCTTGGTGATGGCACTTAGTAGCCTCACAATTGCGGAGATGGGAGCATGTATGTGACAACTGGTCCACAAAGACAGCATGTAGCAAATACATGCAGATACCCATGCATACTTTCACAAAATAAACTTGTACAGAAAAATTTGGTATTTTTAGAAATGGAAAAAAATATGTCATCAGCATAATAGAATAATAGTTCAAAGTAAAGTTATTTGTTGTGAATACATTTTTGCTAATGTAAGTGTCAAAACAAAATAATTTCAGACACAGTTTAAAGTTTTAGTGGTAGTTTCATTTGTTTGAAGCAGTTTTTTTCTATAGTGATAAAAAAAAACAACCCTATCCATCACTGGTGGGATGAATGTTTTCCTTGGGCCAGTTTACATCACCCAATGTTTATTTAGTTTATTTTTATCAGAGAAGCATTAAAACGATAAAATGCTTGCGACAGTCTGTCTTCACTGACAAGGGCTTTCAGAAATGTTCCTGAGCCCATACGGTGATTCACAGAATCACTTCTGTTTTTATCACAATGCTGCCTGGAGGGCCAAAGATCATGACCAATCAGTTTTCTTTTTTAGCCATGTTCCTTGGCACAGAGACATTTCCACATCATCCTTTAATCTTTTAATTATATCTGGCGTGGTGTGCGTGTAGAGGAATGGACTCAAATGCAGGATGGAGCAACTGGAGACAGATGGAATGCTGTTATGATGAAGGTTTAATCCAAATACAAGACAGAAACCAAGCTACAGGGAAACCAAGCAAGAGCATGACGGGGGAAACCAACAGGACGAACTGACGAGGGAACTGAAAACCAAGGGAGAATAAATACACTGAGGGACAAATGAGGAACAGGAGAAGTGAATGAACAAACGAGACCAGGTGAACTAATTGACAGAACTGAACCAAAACCACAGGGGAGGAAACTACAGAATAAAACAGGAAAGCAAAAATACATGACACAAAACCAAAAAGCTCCATATCATGACAATATCATTCTTTGCTGATGATGAAATCCCAAAATTCTTTGCACTTTCACATTGCCAAACATTGATCTCAAACTTTTAAACAACTCCAGAATAATTAACAACACAAGACTCAGCCCGTCTGAGGTGTTCTTTTTATACCCAGTCATATTACTGACCTGTTGTCAATTAACCTAATTCTGCTTGCGATCTTCCATCTGGTGTGTGTGTGTGTTTTGAAATTATTTTGATATGCCAGCTCTGTTCTGTTTACTGATTTACTGATTATTCTCTTTGTTTTAAGATTAACATAAAATCCAGACTTGTTGATTGATGGGGACTGTACTTTTTACTGATTCTCTAATAACTATTAAAGCTCCTAATAGGTTCAGCTTCTTCCTTCTGCTTTCAGATTACACTCCAGCTTTGCATTTTTGGCTCTTTATGAGGAAAGTCTGTTTATCAAATCAGCTGTCTACTAAGTACACTTCAAATTTTTTACATTTTTTCGTCAGTATTCAAAGGACATTACTTCCCTCTGTGACTTACACACTTTAGTTTTATGTTGCAGGCAAGAGATTGTCTGTAAGGAAGATGAGTTTAGTTGCAGTGTGTCGGAGGGAGACAGAGAGAGATGTTTATCTACCACTCAGCAGCTTCACACACACACAAGCAGACACATCTCTTCTCAGACTGTGGTGGTGCAGCTCTGTTCTGTTTACCATGTTTGGAGAAAGAAGGTGAACAAGTGACATAAAGAGAGAGAGAGAGAGAGAGATAAAGAGAGGGAGAGTCTGTTCACGATGACATTTTAATGAGTCAAAAGCAAAGAGAGATGGAGGAGATTGTCTCGTCTCTGTGCATCTAAAGCTGCATTACCAAAATGTGTTTTTACACTTACTAAAGGCATCATTGTTGGATTAGGCAAATCATTCAAATGATTTTGCTGTGTTTCACTGACTGATGTTGTTGGTCATATTAAATGATCATATCTTATGCTTTCCTGCTCTCA
The DNA here is from genome assembly GCA_037177055.1 of Atherinosoma microstoma. Lineage (NCBI taxonomy): Eukaryota > Metazoa > Chordata > Actinopteri > Atheriniformes > Atherinidae > Atherinosoma > Atherinosoma microstoma. Next base: position 15,638,944 of record JBBBVU010000025.1, read on the forward strand.
GAAATGTTAATGGTTTATATGAATAATTAATTCATAAATAGTAAGCAGAGAAATCAGTAATGAAAAGTCATTGTCAGTTTTAGCCCTGAAGTATTTATGATTCTCAAATACAAGTGGTCTGATTTTTTTTTTTTTAAACATGAGTGGGGGAATTGTAATACCGGAATCCATTGCTTTCTATAATTGTCATTAAATGTTTGTTAGTTAATTGGAGAGGACTATTTCTGGGAATCACAAAGAGAATCATTGTTCCAGTGCTTGTAGTGGTGTAGTTCTGGTATTGTTAAGAGCATCTGTGACTCGAAGTGCTTAAGTGGGATCAGCTGAGATTTGCGTGTAACATGGCTTCGGGTTTGAGTGGCTTCATCTTCTATTGCAGGCTCTTTAACTGGACTTCATATCACAGAGAGGCTAATTGGAGAGGAATTACCTCAACAAGTTTTAATGGCATGTGAGTGAAAGGCACTTTGGGCTCTCGTATAACTGCTACGAGTCAAACTCTCAACACAGCTCAATGGCTTGTTCTGATTGACCTCTTTCTTAACCAGTTAAATTGTATCGATAAGTCAAGAAACAGGCGGCATTTTTAATAACTAAAGTATATAAAAAGGCTTTTTATACATTTTAATGATGAATGGTTTTAGCTTTACAGTCATATTTAAAAGAATATAGAAAAATCTCACCACACACACACAGCCTGCATCTTTCTCTCAGCTGGTCTCTGACCTTGGCAGAGAAGTCGATTTGATTGGCCATCTCCCTGTGGTTTGTGTGTTTCGCATGTGGTATATGTCTGTGCTTCGCCCGAACGGTCCTGAAGGCCTGTTGTTGTCCTAGCCTGGTGTTGTAGTCCATCTGTCTGGGCTGCCAGCCAAATAGACCTCTACGCTTGCTCTCCAGTGATTTCATCATGATGGTTGTTGAATTTGGAAAGGAAATGAAATAAAATGGCCTTCTGGTAGAAACCTGCTCGATTTATCCAGGTAGATTTTTTTTTTTTTTAGATGATAGGTCAGGATAAAATGTTATTTAACAACATCTCTTTAATGAACACTGATCGTTACAGAAAGGTTTGCTAATTGATACACAACAATCTCCCATCTCTGTTAATTCTGGTGCTGATATGAAGCTACAGCTAACTTCTGGTTCAAGCGAGGATTTTTTGGTATCCCACAGCTGGTTTACCTTTCACCAGATGTATTACCTGGAAATCTGCTCTGGAGAAGGTCCTGAGATAATACACCAGCATATGTAAAAGCATAGTTTTATGATCAACCAGTTCTCTTTGAAGAAGAAGAAGAAATATTTGATGAAACACAGTGATAAAGCCATTGTCCAATTCTTTTTAAAATAGTGTTAATCACTCACTCCACTTTTTAAAAAAACAAAAAACTATTTCATGTTGTCTTCTGCTGTTTTTGTGCGTGCAGCTTATCAAACTCAAAAGATGTCTGTACATTCATATTCATATAAATTTGTTTAAATCCCTGGCTGACTTCAGTTCTTTTTATTGACTTTTCAGAGACTAGATGACTAAACCCACTGATTCACTTTGGTGTTTGTTCTGAATCAGGTGCAGACATTATTCCAAACATCCATAGTTGCATCAGCAACACACAAACATGTACTGTATGCTCTAACTTACTAATTTATGCATTCAGTCATCACTTTTTCTTATTTCTGATTGTGAACTCTGCCCATTTGACATGAATACACACATATCCAGTCAGAAAACCTAGTTTGACTGAGTTGATACCAGCAACATAGTACCACATAGTGAGATCTCAATGGTTAGGATTAGTTGAGCAGTATGATTTCTTCTTCCTCAACACCTTTTTTCTCTTATCTTTTCCTGTCCTGGCCTCAAATTGTGGAAGACAACATAATAGTATATGTATGAATCATGTTTTTCTTCAGGGATTTATCTCCATGATTAATATTAGTCCCTGTTTTATTCTCTCTCATACACAAAGAGGAGTGAACCATCATTCTAACAATCACAAGTGTTGATGTATTTACTCTCTTCTTAGAATGTCTTTTAATCTAATCTAAAAGTTTGTTTCTCCAAATCTGTTTAAATGCTTTTAAAATCTTGCATTATCTACAAATATCTTGCAGTGGCTTTTTATCAAATTGTGCAGACTGAAAAGGCAAGATCAGCGTGCACAAATCCACAATTATTATTGTGAAAAGAAAAAAGAAAACTACAAACACCTACAGCGGCGTAGAGCTGTCAGCCAAATATTAAAAAACTGGGACCGTATCACGTTATAATGTGATAGTTTTATTGTAAAAACGTGAAATCTATTGATTGTATATATCACATAACGTAGGCCTATATACTATAATTACATGCAGTAGATCAAAGAAATGTCTAATTGAGTTAAGCTGTGCTTCATACTAGGCTGAGACATGGAGAAATGGTGCAGTGGTGAAGCTTGAAAGACACTGTTATCATGTTGGCATTGCAGCCTTAAACCAGACCTACTCTGTGTCGGCAGGTTAATGTAATGGGTGGAAAGTGGGGCTAAAAGGATATGTCAAACTCTTGGAGTTTTAACACAATAAGTTTAATGACGATGTCAATGATGGCTTTGTAGTTCCTGATGACAGTCGGTGGGTCACCTATCGACTGTCATCATTAGGTCAGCAGCAGAGATTACATAGCAAAGAAGGACAGAGCGTAGCCTCGGCTATAAGGACAATGAGGAGACACAATATACTAAAAAGGGCTGATGTAGCCACAGGAATGAGAGCAACGATCTGGCAGAGACTAGCGATCACACCGGGCTTGAAATACTGAGACAACAATGACATGAGCAATATCAGCTGTGCCTGAAGACCTGCTGTCTCGATCCAGCTCCATCTCCAAAACAGACACACCCACGCACACCTCACCTGTCAGGATCTGCACTGCACTTAATTCACCCAGAAGTGGATAGTCTGTATAGTTTTAATTTTAGTTCTAAGACAGCGAGACTAAAAGCATAAGTTTGGTAGCCTAAATGTTAACCAAAAGCATCACACACCCAGACACACACAGGCAGCGTGGCGTACCCTTATAACTCTCCCACACTCTCGTGTACAACAATGAATCATTAATTAAAGAATTGAAATGTTTCTGCCTGATGTGAATTAATCTCAATAAAAAGTATTTTGCTCCAATGTGCCTAATTCCACCTGATGCTGCTCAAACACATTCATTTTCCACCATTTCTCCACCAACAGGGTGTCACATTCTTTTTGAAAATAACATGAATTTTAGCCTTTCAAACCCATGCAATTGCTTGAATGCTTCTAGGTGTGACATTTGTAAATGTGTGTGTCCCTGAGTCTTTGTATGTGCACTGACCTGTGTGAACAGTGACTCTTGTGTGGGACCAGTTGTTCCATCAGCTCTGATTTACTGTCACTTGCTTTGACTTGTGACTGTTTTGCCCAGTAGGCATAAAAAACTTCACATCCTTTGAACTAACGTTTTGACAAAGTAGACTTACTTTACGTCATTTGTTGTATGGACATCTTCAGTCAGAGAAGCAAGTAAAACTTTCGAAAAGCATAGAGGATGACTCATATGTCAACAAGAAACCCACAGTGAAGCTGAGTTTTAGGAATCTGAATATCAAATTTTGTTTATTTTGTTTTGTAATGGAACTCTTGGTGCTGAAATAAAGATTTGAACCCTTTTAATGTGACTTACCGCTATGCAAAATATTAATATGGGGACTTTTTTCGGCTTTATTTCTGCATTAAGTTATTTTTCCTTCCCTAAAAGTGCAACCTTATCCCCTGGCAGGAGGATAAATGGAACTCTGCTGAAATTGTTGGCTGCCTTTCTAATGGACACATGCGCACACACCCAGAAGAAAAAGAAAGAAAGACCACGCTGATAGGAAAAAGAAAGAAAAAATGGGAAAACGCAGAAGAGGAAAGAATGAAACCAGAAGTTGAGACTGAGAAGGGAGAAGAAAAGGGAAAAGGATGGAGCGGGAGGTATACAGGATTTCATATGAGGCTGACCTAGATAGACAGAGAGGATTGGACATACTTTGTCTCTAGAGGGACACTGTCACAGCTGCAGTGGACTGTGTGTGTGTGTGTGTGTGTTTGCAGCATGTTTATGTATTTTTACATAATATTTGATCATCTCTTTAACTCAAAATGTAGCCTACACATTCTTATCATTGTTATTCGTTTAACTTAGACGTGTCATTTTTACTCTGTGTGTTATATTCAACATACTGTCCCTCCACCAAGCTGCTGTGTGTGTGTGTGTGTGTGTGTGTATGTATTTCATGTTTGCCCACTGAAAATCAATACAGCAATTCACTGTCATCACAAATATGTAGGAGAAAAACTGACAAGGTAACAGTTAAGATACCTTGAATAAGTTAAAATAATAACAAAGTTTACCAGTTTGAACATTAAATATCTTGTCTTTGTAGTGTATTCAATTGAATATAGGTTGAAAAGGATTTGCAGATCATTGTATTCTGTTTGTATTTACGTTTAACACAACGTCCCAACTTCATTGGAATTGGGTTTTGTACTTAAAACATACTGAAGGTGCTAAACAGGAAGTGGATAAAAGTGAAAAGGGTTGAGTGCTTGATCAGTTAGTTTTTTTGTTGTTGTTGTTGTGTTTTTGGCAGAGAAGTGAGTAGATAGGACCAACCAAGTCTAAAATGACAGTAGAGATATGTTTTTTCACTGGCCTGCAAAACCTCAGCTTTGTTTACAATTTCCTTTATAAAAACGTTTGCAAATCAGTGCAAAGCTGTTAATATCGGTTGTCCCACAAATGGCGTCTTTGTGTGCATATTAAGTATTTATTACCACGAGGTGAGCTCCCCAGTTGTACTCCAAAAATATGGTAACCACTTCTGTAGAGTTGATCACACACCTCCACGGTTCAATGGTAGCGTTACACATATGCTGAATTTTTATGTGCTGTATCTGTCACAGCAGTTTCACAGGGCGCCACTATGATTATCAGGTGATCCCACCTGCATTGAGGGGGTACTAGAGCAGTAGAGGAGGAAAAGATTGTTTCTGTCTTCAGCCATCACTGCTAAAAGAGTTGAGATGTGACATGTGTGACAGTACAAACTGTAAAGATCATTATAGGCTGAAATAAACCGCCTGCACTGTGTGTGTTACCATTAAAAGACCTTATGAAACCAAATTACAAAATTACTCGGTGAGACCACATCGCTGAGAGATAAATTGGGTATTTTCTGTCAAGTCTTACCTTAACCTTTAACCCACTGTTTTGTTGTTTCAGAAAATGTATGTTAAGACATTGAATTAGTATATTTGACCGTGGGTTGCTGGGAATCTACACATAGGACCAATGCTTGTGGGGCAGGACGTAGGAGGGCCCGGGCAGGGATTGAACCCACAACCTCCCGGGTGAGAGTCATGCACGCTGACCAGTCAGCCAAAGGGATATCCCTGTGGCCAAGTAGCCAGGGCACATCATCAATCGGAGGCATAGTGACAGGACCCTCACTGTCACACAAAGAAGAGCTTCGTGGGGAGAAAAGTTTTGAACAAAGGCCAACGTCCAGGAAAGAAGAGACTGGAGAGCTTAATAAACAGTTTACATGGGGGGGGGGGGAAGCTGCAGGATAGAAGAAAGGAGAAGCCACCAATTTAATTGAAGAGACGATTTGGGATAAAATACCAAATGGATTCAGGATTATTTAGACATCTTTTAAGCCATTTTAGTCTGAAAATAATAACAGTGTCTTATCAAGGACTTCATGCCCCCCCCCCGCCTTGCAGTGTAAAGTCATTTTTTTCTTACGTTTATGGGGTTTATTTCTGACAACAAAGAACTGTCATTGTGACCCGTTGCCAAGGTAACCGGCTCTGGCCACAGAAACTGCAGCTCGGTGATATATTATTGCAAGAAATGGCCGTTGATGGCAGGCATGTCCATCATAGAGGCATCTGAAGGACGGAGGTTTAACCTTTATGGACTCTGACCACCGCTGGTCGGGACGACAACATGTTGCTCCATCCTCGTCTCTGCCTGTAGGCTGCTTTCACAGCGATGTCCCGTCACAGACCACATCTGCCGTGTCTCCACATTCACCACACGGAAACTATAAAATCCTTCATGTTCATCTAAACCAGCTCACGTTCCCTACCGGTGGGCGAACAATCCCACGCTGGTTCATGTTTAATAAGAGCCGACATCCAAGGATCAAAAAGCCACGTCGCTGTATGTTCTGACTTACTGTTGCCACGGTTACCAGCTAGTGTGTGAGCCAGCGCAGTAACTTACAACAATCAGGCTATTTGACAGGAACTTTTTTAACAGGTGTCCTATAACACTTTTTGACGGACACCCTGCAGCCAATCAGAATCGAGTATTCACCCAGACCGTGGTATAATATGAGATAAAAGTCTTTATTATGAGATAAAACGTGTCAGTTGAAACTCTGTGTCGGGATGAGGAAGATGCAGCAGCACCTGACTGATGCTGCTGCATCAAAAACACACTTCAGGCAGAGTAGAGAGCCCCCTTCTTCATCAATGGAGAGTAAGTGGAGGGGGTCTCAACCTTCATATTCCTGCTGACCTCTCGCTGGGAACAAACAAAAGTGATGATGATGAAGGAATACTGAGGAAGAGCAACCTGGAGGAAAAGCTCTCACTGCTCGGTGGAGAGCATCCTCACCTCCGGTACGCCGGCTGCTGAGCAAAGGACGAGGAAGTTCTGGGTATGGAATGAACGCCTGGGGAAAGTGGCGCATCCTCTGCCTGTCGCAGATGTCCATGGAGGACGTGGAAGATCTCTACATATTTGGATTTATGATCATCGGGTTTCTGCTGATTGGAGCGGGCGGATACCTGCTGTATGGCAAAATTGAACGGCTGTCGGCAGATATTGGCAAGCTGTACGACGGCTGCATGAGCATGTGCCGAGCGATTGGGACACAGACGCAGACTCTGAATGAGCTGAGCCGCAAACTGGATGCCGTTTCTGAGTTAAACGGCAAACTTTCTGCGGTGCCTGGACTCATCCGCGATATCGATTCTAACTTGACCGGATTGGTCGCTCAGCTGGATGGGAAGTTAAATTGACCACGTTTTTGGCTTATTGGAGTTTGCCATGGATCACTGATGAACTCAAGGCTGTTGCAGAATGAGGCGCCGCCTGTCCCAAAACAAAGTGCTGTTATCTGATTTGGATTCCCGTATCTTCAACTCTCCCGGGAAGGAATGCACAGCTGCTCAGTCCCTCTCCTCCTCCCCCACTCCCATCCCACGGCTCTGTGAATCCTGCCTCAGCTCTGCTCAAGGTCGTTCCATCTGGACCTGACATGAACTGGGTGAAAGCTCACAGACTCGTCCCA
>JBBBVU010000025.1:15646410-15662975 GCA_037177055.1 Atherinosoma microstoma
AACTAGTTCGTTTTAAAATGTGTGAACTGAACTTTGAACTAGTTCATGTAGAAAGTGAACTTTCCCAACACTGCCTGTGGCCAAGTAGCCAGGGCACATCATCAATCGGAGGCATAGTGACAGGACCCTCACTGTCACACTTGCAACAAATTGCATATGTTCCTGTCTCCACTTTGTCAGTCAAATGGTAACTGATCATTTTCTCCCTCCATCCTATCCGCTTAACTTGACAGAGGCTTTTAATATTTTGTTGACTGGGCCAAAAGTTGGAGATAAGAAGGTGAAAATGTTAAGTACACAATGTTGTTTTTTCACTAGAGCTTGTTATTTTTGTGTTGACTTCATGTGCTCATCTCAACATCTCATCAGCTCCAATAAATGTGCTCCCTCCCCTGTACTTAGTGACTTTCCCTTTGTATTCCTTATTTTGAATTATTAACCAACCATTAGTCAGAAAAGCAAGTGAACAGGAAGTTCAGCGTGGTCAAATATGGCTGCTAGCTCCCGCATGTTCCTCTGTGGGGAACTGAGTCGAGGGGCTGGGAATGGCGGCTCCCGCTCCTGTGTGTGTGCTCATGATAGAGTGTGTAAGTGTACGTGCATGCGTAGGACAGGATGATGCATCATGCGGCAGTGATCTGAATATTTTAGCAGGAAACATTAGCTGCGTTTTCTCCTTTCTTTCATCATTTTCTCCTTTTCCCTCTTTTGTTTAAGAAAGAAAATTATTTTTGTCATCACATTTTCTTCTGGTTTGCTGTGATGCAGAGGAAAAATTGCAAGTAATGGAAGCAGACTTTGCTTTGAGTACAAACACATGGTTTTCTTGTAGCCTGTATATGCAAATGAAATCAGAGGGTAGACAGCTGGGCAGGGCAGGACACGGTGCATGCACACACACGTACACAAGTGTATACACACTTGCAGACTCACAAACACACAAACAGAGGTTCCTGTAGATTTCTGGAAGGTTAATGAAGAGCCACTGCAGTTCTGACTCAAGAACGAGGTTTCTACATTCAGCAGAGTATGTATAAAGTAATGTTACTCACATCCTGTGCATCTTCAGTGTAAAAAACGTGTATGTTCTTATATCATCATAATCCTTGAATACACTATACACATTGTGAAGTGTTTGCTTTTTTACCTGGTATTCATTATAATGGCCTGCAGCATCTTTGCTTGTGAGAGCCTCTCTAAGACCTGATAAATCTAGTTTTATTCCAGATGTGTGCAAATGAAGAATTTGTGTTTGTGTGTGTGTGTGTCAGTGAGAGAGAGAGAGAAAGAGAGAGAGAGAAAGAGAGAAAGTGAAAGAGAGAGAGAGAGAGAAAGAGAAAAGGCGATTCCTTGTTTTGACTATGTGAGTCCCAAACTTGCCAGTGGAGACTCTTTAATTCCATTACTTACCACTTGGGGAAAGAAAGACAGCTTCAAGTTTAAAACACTTTAACACACACAACCATGAACACACACACAAGTCTGCTTGGACTCTCCCTCACTTGGCTGACCATGCTATGAACTTGCTTCATCAATAATCTCATAAACACATTTGGAAACGTATACCGCACACTCACAGGCTGGGAAAAGCAGGTATGTTCAATTGTATCTGCGTTTCATTTCTCATACCTCTATATTTTCCTTTATGCTCTTTTTTTTATTTTTATTATTGCTCTCTCAATTCTACCATGCAAGAAATAGAAGCCTATACAACATCTTGTGTTTTGTTTAGCATGAGAAATTTGAGTTACATCATAAATTCCACATTTTTCATACTGGTGGTAAAAGTCCTTTGTTGTTACAAACACGAGTGATTTGACAACTTTGTAATAAAACCAAAAATGACATTATTTGAGGGATATGTCCTCGGAACAGTTCAATAATTGGAAATAAATAAATAAATATCTTCTTGCAGTTTTTTAAGCTAACAATTATTATTGCCTAACTGAATCGTGGAAACAGAAATGTCTTATATCCATCAATATCTACATGTTTGCGATTCACTCATCTGCTATGGTTTAATGGCATCAGCTGTTTATCTTCGGGAGCTGAGCTTCTGAAAATTGACTGTTTGCATTTCAAGGAACTCCTGTTGACTGTGGATTTAGTTGCAAAGCTGAACACCACTGCATCGTTGTGCACACATTTTGATTTTAAGCCAAAAGAGAAAGGAAACTTGGAGGAGGCAGCTTGTTGTATTTGCATGAAAAAGATTGTGGTCAAGTAATTTTATACGGCAAACCAAAGAGAAAAGACCATGGATTAAGTGATTAGTCACTACCAATTACAATTACATTTGTTTTTAGGATTTTACTTAGCTTGGCTGAGAGAGACTGGCTTACCTATTGTTAGTTTCAATCTTTTCAAACATTTTGTAACCATAATGATCAACCATCAGTCTGACCATCAAGCTGGAAATGCATTAATGACAATAAGTCCTTCTACCTAATGCATTTCACTGAGATAAAGATTGAAATTAAGGTAATCTCTGGGAGATAAAGAGCAAGATTGCAACTTAACCAAACATCACATCATTGATAAACAATAGTTTGTGACAAGCAGTCGAAGCTACAGCTGCAACTACAGAACTGACCAGAGAAAGCAACCGTTTCACAATGCACAACAGCATGGCTAAATATACTAACTTGTTGCCTTGGAAACACTTAGTAGGCTTTATGCCAGCTAGTTAACACAATGGAATTATAGACACGTGTGTGTCAGTGTATGTGTATGTGTTGGACACAGCAGTGGAATTGTGGGTATGCTCTCTCCACGTGCTGTGTTGCCTCTCTGTTGTCTCGCTGCCAAGATGCTGATAGCTTCAAGATGTATAAGAGTGTGAGACTAAAAGGAGACTATAGAGGGAGGGGGAAAAATGACACAAATTGTATGAAATGCAAAATAACATGGGGCTGAGACATCTTGCTACTGCTTGCTTGACTGAAACCGAGCCCTACCAATTCACGGGAGACTCACAAATCACCCGTTCTGGTTTTAAAAGGCAAAGTTAACCTTCTCCAAGGAGGCTGTTTAAAAGGAGCTGGAGTGAGCTCAGTGCAGTTAAAGGACTGTACTACATACGCAGCATGTTCCTGTGGTGTGCCTGTCTGCAAAAAAAAAGGAAAAGGTTTTTAAGAAAATACCAAGGTGAGTTGAGAATAATACATAATGAGAAAAGGTTCAGTGATCTTATGCACTAAAATTTAGGTTAGATTAGATTAGACACTCATCATATGTTACAATCTTATTCTAAGTTTATTAGCATTAGCATGGTGCTCTAACAGTCTTTAACAGTCATCTCTCTGGAGCCCACAACGCGTTGGTGAGTTCAGTTAAAATGATGATTCAGTTGAACTCAAAGAGGTTCAATTTTCTATTTGTAAGCTAGCCCAACAATTTTCCACAGATTATTACCTAAAAGTCACGTACCCACAATACAACTGTGTATCCCAGGAAAACCAGGAAATACAAACACCTAGAGTAGAGGCACACAAAAGTTTCTACACTTTGAAAAAGAGAATATGCAGAAGAGCATCTGTAGGACCTTCAAAGCTTCCCTAAAGAAGAAATATGTTAAGATATTTTACAGAGGCAATCTCCCACTTTAGAAGCCACAGTCTGCTGAAAAATATGAAAATGTATGTTTAAAAAAAGTGGCAAGATCATGGTGCTAATCCTGCTAAGCTTTGAACAAGAGCCCAGAATGTACTGAGTCCCTGCCCACAGGGGGAAGGAGAAAGCAAGAGACAGAGTCTATTTGTATGTGTGAAACTGTGCGTCCCTCAGATCTTTCAACCCATTGTTAGCCCCTTCCACTTGTATGAAACAGGATCCAGTTCCATTGCTCACTTATGTATGTGTGTCATAATCGGGATCTCATGTGCAAACTTGTTTATGAGTGGGTATACATGTTTTTATGTACATGTATCCATGAATTTTGTTTGTCTTTTGGATGGATGATGTAATACAAATAATTAGAAAGACAAATCACAAATTGCTCACATATTTGTTACAGGAAAAGAGTTTTGTGTCTTCATGACTCACTGTACAGAAATATAATTTAAAACATATGTGCTCCTGTATATCATAGGCATAAATGTTACCTATGTGTTGATATATTGTTATCACATTCATACAGCTTCTGGATATATATGGATATAAGTTGATTACATAAACCTAGTTCAAAAAGTAAGGACATTTGTTCTTGGTTGATTATTTATGCTATTTAATAATGCCAATGGGTATTATATTATACATTGTTATAAAACCTGAAAATTCCTATTTACAATGAAGTGTAACTTGTAAAGACTGTAATTCTAGTCATGAGCCCCCCAAAAATGTACTAAAATCCCCTACAATATTCTTCTGTGTTCAACTAATTAATAAATGTCACAGATTCTAAAAGATGTGTTCTGAAAAGTTTGACCTGCAGAAAGCTTCTTAGGGTGCACTGGCACTGTTTGGTCCGCTTCTACGGATAGTCTGGTCACTTTGGAGCAGTGTGAACGCACATTTAAACTCTGGTGCGGACCAAGGAATTCCCTGGCCAATCTAACCGAGTCCCCCAGACTATCCTGGTGTGAATGCGCCCTAACATACTTCCTCATGAGAGAACAAGGTACGACTTGAAGGAGTTTTTAGTTGTATAGAAATCCATTAAAAGTGATGGTGGCTGAAATCTTTTAGAGGCAGACTCTATCGGGGGAGCCAGCTGTGAATGCCCAGTCAGCACCGTACTACAAACTAATCTTTTCTCAATGTGATTGAGTGCCCCTTCAGCAAGACAATTAACCTCTTCTTCTTCAGTCACACTGCTACGAGGCCAAACACAAAGGCCTGTGGTTAGTTGAGAGTGTAATGTGACACCATGATGGTAAAACAGGTTGCAGTAGGAGTCTGATGTGCTAACAATCTGACCAGATACAGATTCTTTTTTTCAGTCCCAGAGTCGATATTTTTGGCACTAACAGTTTGAGCAAATCTGCATTGAAAGAAAAAGCTTCAGGCAAGGGAATCAATAAAGTCGCTGGCACACATTCAATTTTGTATCGCAGGTTTGCTGACAAAAACACCCCGCTTCCTCATATTTCCCTCATTACTTATCTATTTTCCTACGTTACCCTGCAGTTTGAGTGGTCTTGAGTAGTGTTCGTGTGCACCTGGCTTGTGTGTATGGTTCTTGTGTGTGCATGTTGGAGTATTATATGAACCCTAATAAATCAATTTGTCAAATTCTTATCAACCTTGGTACCCTTTGCTGTGCTTTCAGTGTATCAGCAATATCATGAAATCTCCTATCTAGCACCATGCTTGTGTCTTGTTTTCTCTGACACACACACACACACACACACAAGAGATGGCCGCTTGATGAAACAACAGTAAAGTGTTTGTGTTTGGAATAAGGAGAGAAAAAACAGGTGTTTTCAATGCATCTAAGGCTTAGCACTACACAAACACCCCTCTAATACGTTTTCCACAAGCACCTGCTCTTCTATCCTCCACCTCTTTGCATTAATCTGTTTCTTCTTTTTAATTGTGAGCACCCTTATCTGCCGCCTGCCTGTCCTCTCCTTGCTTCTCCTGCCCTGACAGCCATCTTGGCTCCAGGTGGCCAGCAGAGACCTTGCCCCTTGGGTCAGCTATTCCTGCCAGCTGTAGAGAGATTGATGAATCACAGGTTCCACGGCAGCTTCGACGGCGTCTCTGAGGGGGCCGGCGTGGCGGACAGGCTCCATCGAACACCAAGCAAGCAGAACTAATGGCCATGCTCTGGAGGAAAAGAGGGAAGGATTGGAAGGAAAAGTTGCCGTTTATATAGGTGAATATATTTGGCAAATAGGTTGAAAGACACAAAGAAAGGTTGGGACAATAGAGATGTTTTTAAAAGGCAAGAAAATTAAAATAGGCAATTTGTTCACGGATACAAGGCTGTCAGTGTGGTAGAAAAAAAACACTCAGATGGGATACAGTACAAGGGCAGGCTGTAGAATGAGAACAAGATTTATGAGGTAGAGGTGTTGTGTTGAAGGACAGATAGGGAACAGAGAAAGACAGCAAGAGCTGATGATTAAAAACATTATTTGAATGCTAATAACTGAGAGTTAGTTGATTTACAGAGTCCTAAAGTCAGATGGATACAAATATCAAAGCTAAGGTCATCATCTTTTGTAAATTCTACAAGTAGTAAGCGAATGTAGTATGGCTGAAGTTTGTCATAGACCCTCTTATCCTATGGTCCTGTGCTCCCTGGTTGCTTCCCACCATTTTATATCCTCTTTTTTTTCTCAGTTGATACATCCTGTGCTCATTTTAAGCCCTCTATTCCTTTCTGTTGCTCTTGTTTGTTTCCTCCTCTCCAGTGTTTTCTCATTGGTTTGTCCTTAAATACAAGTACAGACTGAAGGGCAGGTGTGTTTTCATTTTTACAGTCGCTTCACATGCTACTTTGTTGGGGCATGTCCATATCTGTCCATGGCAGTTTGCTTGTATGACCGAGACTCTATATATTTATATGTCATTGTGTCCAGACGGGTACAGTGTGTCCTCTCTCCAGAGGCGTGTCTCTGTGTCCGGTCAACCTTGTGACATCACCCTCTAGCAAACCATTAGGACTCTTTGTCCTACAGATGTTTTTTCCTATGAATAAAGGAGGTTCAGGTTGCTATGGTGACGAGCAGATCTCCAAAGTCTTACGTGGGAAGCAACCTAACCTAGCTAATTTGCTCAGTTTACATACACACCAGCAGCTCAGTCCTCATGTCAGAGAAGCTGTAAAGCAGTATTGTAGCTGGTCGGTTTCATTTGAGTATTTTCACTGAAGATCAAACGCCATCATCTGTGAGATTTTTCTGAACAGTTTAATTACTTCTTTTAGACAAGTGTGTCCGTATATAATGCTTGGAACATATCCTTGCAAATACATGGATATAACTCAAGTGTTATATATCATATATACAGTGTAAAAGAGTACATATTCTTGATATGAATTTCACTCCTTTTGATATTTACAATAATAAAATCAATTCTTGTAAGCCCAGCTGCAGCTGCAAGGCTACATGCAGATTTGTCTAATATACGAGTTTCAGTTGATGCTCAATACCTATTGATTGTCACTGACATTAATCCTTAGTGGGACAGACACATAGCTGCGGGCTAAACTGGGGAGCATTTACTTTCAAGCTGGTAAACCATCTCAGCTACAAAGAGTGCCTGATTGAGGCAGTGTAGGGGGAATGTGACCCTAGAATCTTTCTGTAAATGGCCTCTCCCATGCATACCATAAAAAATCACAAACACAACATGAAATAGTTAACATTATTCATGATGCAGCAACATAAAGTATTATTATGGCCACAGCTCTTATCTATTGTAACACAGTAGCGGTCACACATGATTGCATAGCAGGCAACACACTGAAAGCATCTGGATGCAGTTTCTAGTCTGAATTCATTTCTTATATTGAAAAGATTTCCTACAAATAATCAAATACCAAAAATCACAGGTATACAATAAAACATCTGTAAACTGTAACAGCTTAGTCATTTTGCAAATACAGTATGCTAGCTAGTAAATATAATGTTAAGGAACAAACTTTTCATGCTGTTTAAAGCTTTAAAACCAAAAAATAGTATTCAGGAAAGCATTCTTGCATAATCTGTGACTCACTAATGCTATTACTCTGATAATAGTCATAAAACAATGACATTTAGCATATGGTATTTAGGGAAAAATCCAAGAATTTTCAATGCTCTCACTCAGAAGTGATGTTTCATTCACACAGAGACGGAAATTTTAAGACGCCTTGATGAACAAAAGAGTCAGTCCATTCGAGGCTTGTATGCCAGCAGTCCAGATCAGTGACTCATCGTCACTGTGACAAACTCAGGATCAATGGCTTTGTGAGTGCCAACAACATCAAACCTACTTAAACGTTGTTTAACTATAAGTGCTGTACCTTACTACAGCCTAGAATAAAATAAACACAAAGCTTTTACAATGTGCTGCTGTTTAATTTTCACTGTCATACTTATTTCTTGTTGGCTACACACAGTCTCCATTGAAAATGACATCACTGTCTAGTTTGTCCTGCACTCACTTATTTCTAATTAGATCTACAAGTTTCGCACTTCATGGAGATGAGTGAATCTGAATAAGCTAGATAAATGTGTGTTGTTCTTTATTAAGGGAAAAAGAAGAAGGTTCATCCTGCATTTCATAATTAAGCATCTTTCTCACAGACAAGAGAGAAACAGCCTAGAAAAGTCAAGCATAAGATACAAGGCCTGATAATGATGAAGGCATGGAATGTGAGGGCTGGTCAACATGCCAGACTCAGCAGGAGTTTACATTGCAACACTGGGTGGATGGTTAATGAGAGGCCAACTCTCACACGTTCACTGGTAGACACATGCTCACACGGGGTCCAGAGCTGAGCCAATCTTAATGATTCAATCAAAAGCTAATGCTGGCGTGCAGGCCCAGCTTTCACAAGTTACTAGTGCAAACACAGAAAGTGTTGCACAAAACCAAAGGCATTACAGAGAAAGTTTCAAAATAAAGTTTTAATGGAGCTGAACCAAAGACAAAAACTGTATCTGTATACAGAGGTTTTATGTCCATGTGGCCAGAAATGGACAACGGAGAAAAACACGCAGGCAATTTGATCATGACTGTACCCATATATGTGTGTTATACAGCTATGCCTGACAGGGGTCAAGAGAAGTTTTTCTTATCCGGATTGAGGCTTATTACATTCCAGTTGATTCCTAACCAAGTCATAACTTCTTGGTCGGTTTACATCCTATTATTCAGAAAGACATCTGACTCAGAGAAACTCTTTGTGGCTGTTGAGAACATAATAAAAGAAAAGTCCAGAACGGGAGCTTAAAAATTGTTGGTAAACATATAATGGACATATGTGGAATAAGTGACAGCAAAAGTAAAGAGTTAAAGTTAAAGAAGAAGAAGAAGGTGCCTAATTAGAACGGTGATTATGGCATTTCTGTGTGGAGTTGGCATAGTCCTTCCAGTTCTGTCTGGATACTCTGGTTTCCCCCCACAGTCCAGAAACTAGGTTAACTGTGTTTTTCAATTCTCCATAGGAGTGATCCTGAGGTGGTTGCTTGTGTCTCTGAGTTAGCTCTGTGATGGACTGGTGACCCATCCAGGCTGTGTCAGACCTCTCACTTGATAGCAGCTTGGATAAGCTCCAGCCCCCTGTGACCCTGCTTGCAAATAAACTAGTGTAGACAGTCAAGAGATGGATTATTCAAATGATCAGTTTAATTGCAGCATTTGTTTTCAAATAAATTTAGTTTCATGTCAGCATCTCAAGTGACTTTCATTACTTCTTCACTTTCTTTATATGTTCTGTCTGTCTTTCTTTCGTATAAACCAACATGATTTTGATGCAAACTGCCGTTTGACTCAGCGTAGAGTATACAGATATATAAGTGTGTTTCCAAAACAGCCTGGGCGATGTATCCTTTACAAACAAGATTAAATAACTAAATTCACTAACAGTGATTTTTCTGAAATATTTCTGACCCTGCAGAGATTAACACCACAAATTAATGTCTTTTTTAATACAGATCTCCCTTTGAGATGATCCCGGACACACAATTCAACCTTGCCTTTAGTGCAACTCTTTTGATTTTCTGAATCTGTTCTTTTTTTATGTGCTGCAGATGATGAAACATTTAACTTCATTTAAATTATTCAACTACTTGTCCAAACAGTGTTATAGAGAGGTAAATCTCATTCTTGTGAGAGATGCGGTTTCTCTGCAATGATCTTTTATACATAATTATGTTACCAACACATTACACTTGTTTTAATGTCTGACCATGTCAGATTTAAAATAAACATATTTTTTAAAAAGAAAAACCCAGAAAATTCTCTCAGTTTTAACATTTTGTAAAGCTTTACTATATTTTATAAGAATTGTAGTTATAATTCGGGGTGGGACTGTAACGCATTAATTACAATTAATTAATTACCAAAAAAATGTATGTGTTTAAAAAAAGATGCATCCAATCGCAGTCTGCATTCCAAACCACGTGGAACATTTGTCAGTGCACGATTTCCAGTACACTGATTACATTGATGCACACGTCAGAGCTCGGCTAGCGCAGTGTTTTCCAACTTAGCGACTTTGGTGCTATATTCAGTGAGTTTTCAGACCTCTCTATTGACAGATGTGAAAGCACTCATCTCAATGAGCAGGTGCTGCCGTCGGTTCCTCCCCCTTTCATCCTCTTGCAGCATCAGTCCCAGCTCCAGAGTAGGAGATGCCCGCTGGTGGCAGAGGAGAACATTTTTGCATTTTCTTAAGGGCCAAATAAAGACTTTTCTCCCCATTTTTTCTTGGGTTGCACTATAAAAGGTTAAAAATACATGTTTTTAATGCATCTTTACACAGTATTGTAACTTTCATTAGTTTGTAGACATTAGTCTTCAGGACACTGATTTCAACACTACATTCAAGAATAAGAAAACATGTATTTCTTTTTAGGTTGTGCAGCATCTTTTCATCAATCCACAATATTTTATGAAGTGAAGGAATGGTAACCTGTTAGAATTTTGAGGATGACTTTTAAGGTCATCTGCAAACTCAAATGTTAAAAATGTTTTTAGACTACAGTTTTATGATCAAGGCTTCCGTCTTTTTTTGTTCACACCCAATGAGAGGTGGAGAACAGGGTGTATCTTACTAATGACTTCTAAATCAGAGTGAATATTAAATCCTGAATAAAAGGGAAGAAGTGCAAGCACACATATACACTACCAGCAAAAGGTTTGGACACACTTACTTTTTATATTTAATCTGTAAGTGTGTCCAAACTTTTGAATGGTATTATACATGATCATGCAGGTATGAGATACCAGCAGGAGTGTTGCCTTATCTTACTTTTATACATAAATATGAAAGGTTGGAATTCTTACAATATTTTTGGACATGCACAGATTACAAATTCAGTGCACAGGCACTTAAAAATGTGCACACACAAACTCATAGAAAAAACCAAACAGGTATGCTGTTTTCTGCTTTTGTACAAGCTGAATCAGTAAAAGCAGAAACCAGCTTAATGGTTTTTTCAAAAACATCACGGTCAGCACCAAACTCTCCTCTCCACCTCTAGACAGAAATCATCTACAAGTTGCATCATACTTTTTAACAAAGTATTTTTTTATGTTATTGTGTCAATAAAGGGTGTTGATGGTTCAAAAATTCTCCAAAATAGTTAATAAAATCAGAACTTTTTTTCTAGCTGACACAGCTTTCATTTTGCTAATTTCTTTTTTATTTTTCACCTGTGCATGTGAAAGTTTCACACGCATGTGCAAACGTACGACCTGAAGTTTCCTTTAATTATGCTGCATTGACTGTTGAATGTGGGAGTTGAATTTCTGTGTGGTCTGAGATGGCGTTTTATGTATGTGATGTCCATGTGTCTGTGTGTTTTTCATGTTGTTAATTATGGCCATGTCTGTACTGGGCGACAAGCCACATCCATTGCGCTCCCCACTGAGCTGAAAGGAAAAGTGTAGGTGGTGTGTGTGTGTGTGTGTGTGTGTGTGCTGTGTTTTGTCTTTGATTTGAGGAATGCATACAGGACGCACAAACACCAGAGAACAAAACATATTTTCCATCTTTGTTTGCTGTCATCACTGAATACTTTTCCATAATTTGTGGAGAAAGAAGAGCAGGAAGGATAGATGGTATAGTGGTTAGGCAAGTTTATTTGTATAGTACATTCCATGTACAAGACAATTCAAAGTGCTTTACATAAAATATTAAAAGCATTACAGCGGTGTGCAGATGTAATTTACAATTAAAAAAAACAAGAGAAAGGAAGAAAGAAAGGGCATTATATATTTTTTTTAACCTGAGGGGTGCCGTAAGTTCATACTGGGTCAAGAGGTCACTGATGTATTTTGGTCCTAAACCATTCAGAGCTTTATAGACCAGCAACAGAACTTTAAAGTCTATCCGCTGATGGACAGGAAACCAGTGTAAAGACCTCAGAACTGGACTGATGTGGTCTACTTTCTTGGTCTTAATGAGGACTCGAGCAGCAGAGTTCTGAATAAGCTGCAGTTGTCTAATTGATTTTTTCGGTAGACCTGTAAAGACGCTGATACAATAATTAAGCCGACTTAAGATGAAAGCATGGACTAGTTTTTACAGGTCCTGCTGAGACATCAGATCTTTAACCTCGATATTTTCTTAAGGTGATAGTAGGTTGAACCCCCTGACAGGGCAGGTGTTAAAGAACAGACTTGGTTAAACATCTTGCTCATATTTTCAGTTATACACCGTTTTGTGGTCATCTCTGTTGACATGTTTGTGTGAACAGGAATCATACTCAAAGAAGACGCAGTAATAATCACACAGGCCCACGTCACACACAGTAACCTTGGAAATGTCTAAACCCTTTGAAATCAGTAAATCTCAAATGTGCCCCTTAATATGTTTGCGTTTTATTATATGCTGAGTCAACCCGAAGTTGTCCAGACTGTCCTGAGAGTTGTCAACATGGATGTTAAAATCACCAATAATAAAAATACAGTCAAAATCAACACAGATTATATACAGCAGTTTACGTAAATCATCATAAAAGTCTGTGCAGTATTTGGGAGGCCTGTAAATATTTAGAAACTGTATAAAACTTATAGCCCAGTTTTATACTGTTAGGTTCTTATCTTTATGTGAAAGCCTGTTATATGCAGCTTGCAAAAACATTCTGTAGATAATAAAACCTTTGGATGTGAGCAGAGGAGTTAGCAGAGATGTAGAATAATGCTAAGTTAAGTTTAATATAAAACCATAACAGAATTATGCTGGAGAATCGGCACAAAGAATAAGTATCACAGGAGGAGATTTAATGATCAGAGAAGAAAAAGAGAGGAAGCTTGTTAGTTCAAATAACACGAGTCAGCTGATTCTGATCAGCTGAGAGCATGCGAAACTTCAGTGCTCTGCACAAATGCGATACATTGGAGGGTTCACCTTTTCCCTCCTGTATCTTTCTCCCCCAACATCTTTCCACACCTTCGGATCATATCCCCAAAACTCTGCTGTTTTCTTCTGTGCCAGTCTGTCTCTGAAATGTCTGCCACATTCCTGGCTGTGTTTGGGACACTGAATTCCTCACTAACTGAAATAACATTTCTTTTTCTGAAAAGATGCAAATAGAAACCATTCGAAGTGGTTCAGATACAATAAAGTATGAATGAACATCTGTTGGAACAAAAATTATATAGTACAGACAGTTGATCCTTTACTAAATGTCAGAAAATAAATTAAAAACAATTCTGATATTTAATGTTAATAGAAATAATTGTTAAATGTACTGATGTCAGATTTTCACTGCAGAATTTTTGTGGTCAAATATTTTCCAATAATGTTTTGTTTTTCACTTTTCCATTTATAGCAAGAACTTAACTTTATATCTCCTTTTTCCGTGTTTTTGGCCTTTCCCTCCTCCGCTTCTTAACCCTATAGCTGTCTCTCATATATACTCTTTTCTAAACTACTTTCTAAACTAAAAGTAGTTAATTGGATGCCCATTCAAACATCACAATCAATTTGCAAAATACTTTGATTGTACTTGACACTTTTTTTTTTAATTGGTTGGTTTAATAAGTAATGTTGAATCTCAAGCTTTGTTGTAAAACCTACAGATGGCTTTCCTTTCACTTGAAATCAGTCCACCAGATTTTAAAGCTTTCAGCAACTCTGACATATAGGCAACATGTATTAATAATGAGAAATATTATTTGCAGCCCTGAAGTCACGCAATATATGACAGTGTAAAAACAATTTAGACAGAGATGTGGGGGGAAGACAGAAAATAAGAGCTGAAACAAAGGCAGAACCCCAGGAGCTTTTTCCCACTTTAGTTTTTTTTTTTTTTTTTTTTTAAAGAAAGAGACAAATTAATTTCCCTCTCCTCCATCCCTATTAATAACAATTATTTCCTTTTTTAATAGTCTTTAGGTTTTTTCAGTTCAGTACTTTGAAAAAAAGAATAGCCCATGATAGATATCAACAGGAGATGAGGCGATAACCAGTCCTCACTTATCTTAATTAAATTCTTTTTCTATTTTACTTTTCTCTTTCTTGAAGTTAAGTTTTTCTTTTTATAGCTTGTGGGTCGCAGTTTCAACAGTGCTACTATGGTAACAGCAGGGGAGTGGGTGTTAGCAGCTAATCCTGTTTGGATGTCATGGTGACATCGCTATGGTACCCAGCAGAAGAACGACACAAGCTTCCTTCCTTTTAAACATATTTTATCAGTGGGGATTTGTTAGGTCAGGGGGTTAGATGCTGGGTTTTCTCACAAATTGGATTTCATTTAAAGTCATCATACTGTAGTTCCATCTTACTGTACGCAGGTTTCCTCAGTTTCAGATGAGAAAAATTGACTCTTTGTTATCAGAAAGAAGCCAAAGTTGTAGTCAGTTTTCTTCCTTTTTCTGCTGTATTTATGTTTAGAAAAACTGTATCAAGAGTGCTTTATATCATCCAAATATGCAAGTGTTCTCCTGAGTAAATGCATGCAAAGTGTCAGCTGTTACCATATGAGGATCAGTATTAGCCAAAACCAGGATATTTTAAGTGGTATTGCTGTAAAAAAACTAACAAGGCAGTTGCTGTTTTGCCTGAACCACAAGAAATAGAACTTTGTCTTCTAGGTTGTTTTGATCATCACCGGCTCCTTCACCTTGAATTGTGGATATATAATTTTCTTGCAGTACTTAGAAGGGCTAACCGACTTTTATGCCTACCTGGAGGCAAGGTATAGTCACTGCTGAGTGGATAGCTAGTGAAATGAGTATTTGATTAACTGATAGCCCATTTTAAAATGCACATTAAAGTCCATATAAACACGTTTTGTTGGTAAAACTCTGTTGTATATTGGGGATATCGTTACTGATTACATCTAGACATTAGAAATAAATTAATCCTCATTCTGACATTTACTGCTCTCCATTAATCTAGTAGCAAGTGAACATATCAGTGTCATGTGAATCATCCCTCTGGTGCTTTTCTGTTGGCTGAAGCAATATGATTAAGTCAGACCTAATAACATTTACACAACTTTTTCAATGAGCACAAGTGTGAACTGTGGCAGCCTTATCAACAAACATATGATCAGCTGTTAAGGAGTATTATCAAATGAACAAATAACAGCACTATCCAATTTCTCTTCATCAATAAAAAGCAGCAGCAGAGTTGTTACTTTTCTTGCTTCTGAGCCATATGAAGAGAGAAAACTGATTAAAGTGTCTGTGGTGCAGCTTATCTCAGTTGATCTCAGTGTGGTAAGATATCAGTATCCATCCTTGTTGCACAATAATAGATGTTTGTTAGCTTGGTATGAATTTTATGGCAAACTGACACTTTGTAATGAAAATTCTTTAACTCCAGAAGAAGTTTGTGTGGTGATGTGGTTTCAGATCTGACAAACAACAGTTTTTTTTCTGCAAGTACCCCAAAACTAGAGTAAAAGTTACAACTCAGCGAGCTTAAACATGTAGAAAATAAATATTTCTTCCTGCTTCCATCATCACTACTATGTTTTTACACAACTACTTGGCTTGCTAATAAAATATAACATAATGTTACAAGAAAATTGTGATTTTTTTTTTCAGACTTTTATGTTGCTCTTCACTTTTTGCACTGCCCAGTCTTCTGCATTTTGCAAATATCGCTCACGGATCATTGTTCCTTCCTCTCGCTCAAACAAGGATGCCTGAAGTAAGCCTGAGAAGCAGAAACAGAAATGATAAATGTGTGAATTACTGAATGCCATCACCTCACCAGATTGATGCATCTCTATATATCTGGGAATGGCTTTATATATCATTTTCAAGGCTCTTAACGCAACAGACTTAACTGTATTCACACTTCAGTGGTGGGGTCCCCCCCCCCCTTTTCTGTGAAACAGACACACATGTCAGTATTTTCCCATTGTATCCCTGTTTCTACATTATCATTGTGTCGTGCTCTGGTCTCGCTCCAGTGAACATTAAACAGAGGGGGGGATGATGGGGCAATTCTTAACAAACCTACATTTGCAGACATGGCTTCTCCAGCACTCTGTGGGGAAATAGAGTGGTGTGTTTGGTTCTGATAGGAGCAATTCAACATGAGAAAGAGAGAAAGGGAGAGCGAGGCTGAGGGTGTATTTTATTTGTTGTCAAGGAGAAACTTGCTTCCAACAAGCAGAACATGCAAGTAGCTCTGTTTCACAAGTTGTGAATCAATATTTCATGGGGATTCCAGCAAATCTGTGCTGCTATATTTCTCATGGTTTACCCATGCCACTGTTGATATTAGGCATTAGTTGAATGTACTAATTTCAAATGTGCTCATAATTCCATCCCCATGGCTCTGCACTGTTTTAATGACATTGTTCCACTTTGGGCCTTCATTTGTTCATCATGTTTCTTCCTTTTTTGCTTAAACTCTCTTATTTCGTGGTGTGTGTGTGTGTGTGTGTGTGTGTGTGTGTGTGTGTGTGTGTGTGTGTGTGTGTGTGTGTGTGTGTGTGTGT
>JBBBVU010000025.1:15669695-15705633 GCA_037177055.1 Atherinosoma microstoma
AATGAACATGTAGTGTCAAAGCGCTTTGAGTGGTCACTTGACTAGAAAAGCGCTATACAAGTACAGTCCATTTACCAGTCCATTTACATTTATCAGAAGACGGTCTCCAAACTATATGTTGCCTTTCAAAATCTGAAAGAAGATTATAGCTTGAAAATTAAAGCAAGATGGGAAGCAGACAGTAAAATCGAAATAACAGCAGATGAATGGGACATGATCAGTAAAGAGCAATGCTTAACAACAAGCTCTCCCTACTGGAAACAATTCAGTTGGTAAAATATGATTCGTTTTTTCAGTACAACACTAACACTAACTGCTATGTAAATGTGGGAAAAGACCTTAAAATCTCACTTCATGAGATTTGTATTGTTAAGAACAAAAAATCTAAGCCTGAACTACCTATCAATATCTGGCCCTTTTAATCTGATGTCAGCTTTGATTCATGAAACCTTTCTGATGTGGTGCACTGCTTTTATAACATAATTAAACACAGTGCAGAGGGGAAAGGTGGATATGACTCCAATAGTCCCAGATACAGCTGAATAAGTGTGTGTGAGTGCAACTGGCTTTGTGGTAGTGTGATTCAGTCTTTCTCAATGCTGAGGGATTGTTTGTTTAGCTGCTACTGCTTTAAACACACAGTAGCTTTAACAGCTAATCTTTGTGGAGCAACTGTATACAGTAGCTTTTCCAACACTAACATGCCCTTTTAGCTTAAACACTGATCATTTGATTGAAAAACATTTGAAGAAAGTCAATTCCATGGTGAATATGCAGCAGTTTTATTTTCTAATCATGCTCAAGTGTTTTCATTTGATGTTGATGCTATTTTTTCCCCCTTTTTTTATTGAAATCAACCATAGCTTTCATTTAAAAGCTGCATTTTTTCTTGCTGTTGTCAAGCATAATCAGATTTATATTCTTTCTAAATACTTACAAACTGTATATCAATTGCTTGTATAAATGCATTCTGACGTGCTACGTAAATTTCAACTGATTTGATGTTTTGCCAACTCTATCAACTTGTTAAGCTATTTTAACAAACTTGACACATACAAAGGCCATGTCCCTCCAGTTTCAGGTTCAACTGATTCTTCCCAGGGGATGAGGCCATAGCCTGCAGAGACCTGGCTGGCCTTCTGTCCCAAACCCCTGGCCCCCTATGCATGTGTGTCCATGGGAAAACAGTGGGAGCAAGAGAGAGAGATTAAGTGCTGAGATGGATGGACAGATTGATAGACACAGCTAAATACAGTTTATTTGTTCCTCAAAGGACATTAAATGCTTCTGAAAATGGAGAATTAGTGTGCGCAAAGAAGCAAAGCATAAACATTTTTGCACATTTCTTTGATCTCATTTTAGGTCTAAACTAACAGTAAAAGAGCAGATATGACAGAAGACTGGATGAATGATGATTTGATTTTTTACAGCGTTACCAAACAGTCACAAAGTTATATGATCCTGCACTTTCAAAGTCATTTCAGGACATTTCCCAGGACCCTTGGCAGGAGGTTGTCACTATGACAACAATCTGTAGAAATGCTGCTTGTGTGTGTTTGTGTCTGTGTGTTCACATGTGCATCTGACATTGGCCTTGTTGGACGGAGCTGCTCTGATTAAATAATCAAAACACTTTGATTGCATACACGATTACAAATTAGGCAAATGCATGTTCACACAGAAATAATTAAGCACACACACACACAAACACACACAAAACCGAAAGCTGTTAAACCCAGAGGAGTATATGAATAAGCGGTCAATGCTGGTAATAACAAGTCATTTATATTAAAGAAATAACTTCATCATAATAGTAGCCTACTTTAGTGTGTTTATTTAACCTTGCTCAGTCATAAAATTGAACAGCAACAATCTTCTCAATCTGTCATTTACTTTCATATTATCTTTCTCTGATACTCATTTTCTATTAGGCTATCCTACAATGATGCTGTACTAAAGATTAAATTAACCTGTCACTTTTGTGTTTTGCAGGAGCGTGTGGAGTATCTGTTCCTCATCATCTTCACGGTGGAGGCGTTCCTGAAGGTAATAGCCTACGGTCTGCTCTTCCACCCCAACGCCTACCTGAGGAATGGCTGGAATCTCCTCGATTTCATTATCGTAGTTGTAGGGTGAGTAACCTGACACACAGAAAGAGTAAAATGATGAAATAGGATTTTATTTTTCATCTTACAAAGCTTGATAAATTAAATAAAGATAGCAAGTTCTGCTTAACTGCATTTCTCAGTCTGATTTCAAGTGAGACCTGACATAATTTTCAAAATCAACTCATCAGGAATTAGATTAATGATAGTACATTGGTGTTGTTAACAAAGCACATGCAAAGACAACTATTACCTTGTGTCTGATAGTTGAGATCACCTTTTTTTCCTTTCCAAATTTACTGTAAATGCCTTCATTTTGTGGAGCACATTATAAAGATATTTTTCACTTTAGTTTTATTGAAGAAATTAGTTAATTAAATTGAAGGTTTTACATTGTTCAAATATATGTAATTTAATTTACCCACAATTTAACACATTTTGCAGCCTATTTGTACAAATTGTAAATCAAAGAGGACTAGCTGAACTTTTAAAAGAAGTTTACAGATAAAGCCACTTATCCTGCTGCTGATCGGGTGTAAAGAAAAAATATGTTGGACTTATTTCTAAATACCCACTACATGAAAGTATGAGTACAAGTCCTTTTAAGATCTTTTCTATATATTTGTAAGTGATGCCCTTCGGAAAGCTGCCCAAAAAGTTTGATAGAACGGACTCAGCTGATCAGCGGAAGGATACGGTGAGGTAACCACTGACCATGTGATGAGGCGTAGACACTGATGTTCTTCAGTTGGGAAAATAGTGATAAAGATAAACTGTCATTAAAAAATGAGGTGGTGTAAAACAAACTATACAGTTCCCTGGAACATTGAAACAAATCTTTTGGATGGAGATGTTTTAGAAGGCCGAAACTCGGCCTTTTGTGGCTCTCTTGTCAATAACACCTAGCTAGTTCCCTCGTCGGAAATCATCCCCACACTGAGAGCGCTTTGGCCACTGCAGGTGAGAAATTGACTAGAAATACTACACACAACCCTACTTCAGGATAGCAAAATATCCCATTTAAAACCTCTGCAAACTTTGGCCTGCAGAGAATGGGTGAAGCTTAAACTGATTAGCTTGTGAGATTCTGATAGCAAAACCCTACACTGTTTCTTTATCTTCAACTCAGCAACATGGTCCATCTGCTAAAATCCTCTTTGCTTTAAGTAACGTGTGTTTGTGTGCGTGCGTGCGTGCGTGCTGCGCTTGTGCGTGTTTGTGCCTTCATGCATGCTCTGCCAGCTGTGCTTTGAGTACAGTGTTGTGAGGGGGTAATAGCGCTGTAGCCGGTGGACCTGACAGTTACATTAATGCTATATAAATGGTCTAATTGACCGTGTGTGCGCATGTGCGCGCGCGTGTGCATAACATGTAAGAGAAAGACAGCAAGAAAGCACCCTTCCGCCTGAAGGCAGGCACCACCATCACACACAAACACTCTCTGGGAGTCCTGTTCATTGCCAGTCAAGTGTTCACTCACATTAGCCATCTCTAACTGTACACGTTTGGATTCACCCCATAAAAACACACACAAACACACACCATTGGCTAACAACATGGTGCCAGAGCCCCTGGCATAAACACAACCTTTACCACTCCTGCTATCTACCCTCTCTGTCTCTCTTTGTTTCTGTCTCAATCTCTTAAACTGTGGCTTTTGTTGTGATGCAGCATCATTTAATGTGCAGTAATATGTTATTGATCCCTTTGAGTGGATTTTCTTTTCCTTGCAACCCTGCTAGAGGGAGTTCAGGAGGTCAGATAAAAACTGTGGCTCAGGACTCAGCAGGATCGCTTTGTCTTGTTTTTTCTTGTTCAGGGACATTTGAGGGGGATGGCTACTTGCTGTTTTGCGTGATTGAACTAATAACATCTCAAGACTTCTGCAGGGTTTCTTTATATTTCCTTTCATAAAATATTAACATTTTAAAAGTGCCTCATTAGAAAGCATTGGTTATTTGTTTAAAAGTATGATGGTAACCAGTGTCTACATGAAAGCAGGAGCAAGTGGTAAGAGATTAGAAATAACACAGTATATGTCATTTAAATATAGTTATTAGTGAACTGGAAATGTATAGGATTAGAAAAAGAAATCATCAATGAAGTTGTGAATCACAAACACATACACACACTACATGCACAAGTCTCTCACTCAAAGAGGAGATTTTCAGCTGTGACAGCACTGCATATCTGTATGTGCACGACTGAGTGCTCATCTTTGTGTACGTGCATGTCTAACCACTAGTGTGTACGTGTGTGGATAGATGAGAAGTGACAAGAGTTTGCTCCCTCTGGAATATTTGCCATATGGGTGAAGGAGCTTGTGCCTGGTGCTGAGCCGCCTCAGAGACATATGCACCCTCAAACACATGCACACACACATGTACACATGCACACAGATGCCAAAGGCCAGACTCTTCCTGACACATACCTAAGAGGTTATTAATAAGTTCAATACATATGTGCATGCGTGAGTGTAATACAAATAGGTACAACGTAGAGTCTTTCTGCAGTCTCTGTGTTTTTCTTCACTCACATGAATAGTTTCCTCTCATTTCTTAAAACTGTCAATGCTTCCTAATTCTCCTTCTCTGTCCAAGTTCTGCTTTATTTAGTGGAGATATTGATTGTCCAAGTGTCTGGTTACGACAGAAATATAATAAAGACTGTATAATGTCTAAACAAAAACCTTTGTAAATGAAGAATATATTATTCTAAGGCACAAGCTGAAAGAAGTTGTACAGTAAAGAATTGATCGTTTTTTAAAAATAATCAATAGTTGTATAAGTGAACATGAATTTCAGTAATACCTGTTTCTAAAAATTGAAAGATAAACAAATGTTGTGATGTTGACATTTTCATCTTTTAATAACTTGTAGCCTCTTCTCTTTATGAATGTAAGTCATTGGTGATATCATTAGTTTTGGATGTACACAGGCCATCATGTGTTGCTACACCAAGGCTGTAATTATCACTCAGATGAAATGCTGGTGATGCAGAATTGTAGATCCTTGACGTGGCTGTCATACTCTGTTTGAAAGGCGTGCTTCCAACCAGACATGGAGAGTTAATCAAATCGAGAGGGAGGTAGTGGGAAATAGAGAGGCTGAGAGAGAATCAGAGGGAGAGAGGGCGATATGTTTTGAGAAGCCTTTTCAAGTGGCCATTTCATCTGTGCTAATTGATAATTCTCCATGACTAACGCGCCACTGACTGGCCTTTGAGCCACGCTAGCTGGTGATTTCTAAAGGATCTCGAGCCAGAAAGAAGAAGGGCAGAGTGATAAGCTCAGCTGGATGTGCATTAATTCCAACTTGTCAGCCACTTGCTCCAAAGAGATGTCTGTAAATAATAACAAAGAGGATAATAGCTGACAAAAGCAACTTCACATAAAGGGCAACATCACTTGATTGAAATTATATCTATGCTTTTACGCTTTTTGGCTCACTTTGACAACCATAATTTATAAATGAATATCTTTGTCACATGAAGTGATTCTTGATTACCTCATTTCCATATGGGCATTATAGTCTAAATTACTTTGGCTTATTTTGTTTAAAAAGACCTGATGTTCTCTAAAGTGCAAATGCAACTCTTACATCTATCTCAGACTTTAGAATTGCGCTGTGTGGCTTCAAAAGATATGTTTTAACAGGGCTGACACTCGATTAAACATTTTAATGGTTAACTCAGGATTAATCCCATTTTAATCACAGATTTTTTTTAAAATTATTTTTATTTTTATTTTATCTATCTTATTTTATTATATTTTCTTAACAGGACATGTATCATTATATAATACTTTTTTAAGCTGTTAGAAACCCCACAAAAATTCTAACAGTAAAGCAAGGCAAGTTTATTTGTATAGCACATTTCAAGGTGCTTTACATAAAACATTAGAAGCATTACAGTGGGGTCTGTCTACTTACAGCATGTTATTAAAGCAAAACTTCACATGGAATTAGATATGTGTTCATATTAATTTGTTGTTAGCACAAATAGGTGCACACACACACACACACATAATTAGAAGAAAAAGACAACATTTCAGAGACCGTTCCTTTCTCTACAGACATCAGTCTTCTGGTTAGCTGGCTGTCAAATTATTAAGGCCAGAAGCCTCTCGTGTCCTTTTCTGTGAACATCAGCATGAACAGTTTAAACACTTTCTATTGTGCTGGAGTACTTATTTATTAAAGTTTTCATTTGTACTTTACTACTTCTCCTGAGTTCTGAGATTTGAAATTTGGTCTTGAATTAAGATGTTTTCTAAATTTACAACAAGATTTTTGTTTTTAAAGACTTTGAAGAAGATGATGTCAATGGCTCAGTACAATGCTGACAAAACAAAAAACAAAAAAAAGCAAGTGGGGGAAAATTAGGGCAAAATTACAGAAATAATGGATTTTGGTCACATTTTATGTCTGTATCTCTTTTATTGTTTTCTCCCAGATTCTGTGGAAATTAAATGTCATTGTGAAAATGATGATCACTGAAGTAAACCCATTCTGTCTGACAGGTTATTCAGTGCAATTTTGGAGCAGGCCACGAAGGGGGATGGGGCCACTCCTATTGGAGGGAAGGCAGCGGGCTTCGATGTCAAAGCTCTGAGGGCATTCAGAGTACTCAGACCCCTAAGACTGGTCTCTGGAGTACCGAGTAAGTACTTTGAAACAAAACAGAGGACGCTCTGGGGATCAGGTGTGAATGGTTATTGGGTGTGGTGGGAGAGGAAATGAAGCACATATTGAAGCTGATATTCGTTTTTGATGTTCCACATCATGTTTGGTGTTCACACACACACACACATGCACACAGTCCTTTTAAAAAAAATGTGACGGTATATGAGCAGTAGATGAGTTGTCCGTCAGTCCGTCGGTCAGTGACCAAAGAAATCGATAATCCAAACAGCCAGATGACACAAAAAGAGCAGATATTGTGGATGGGAGAGGTGCAAGTGTGCACCTGTATCTGTGCGTGTGGCACAGCCAGAACTCTATGATTTAGTGTAAAAGGATGTGCTGCAGTACACAGTGTGCAGACGAGATCCTGTGTATTCAGTAATAGCAATTCATCAATAACATATTTACAGACTGCTTCAAGAGCCACTGATGCTTATGTGCTGCAAAATGTACTATTTATAAAAACAATTATGTGTAAACAAACTCTTTAACCAAACAGTTTGTTCAAGATGTGCAGTTTCATTTTTTCACAACAGAGAAACAAGTCCTGTGGTATGTAAATAAATCAACAAGTCTCAGAGCCAGTCCAGTTAGAAGTTTACTTAATCACATTAAGTGTAAACGGCAGTCTTCACTGAAACGGAAATTCAGATCAAACTGCTTCATTGGAACAACATAACATCGTCAAGGTGTAATTTAATATTCTAAACAGGAAACTGTTTGTTACATCTGCATGAAAAGCATTAAACAAGAGAATAATGAACTTCTTGATAAATATGTAAAGATGAATCATAAACATGAATTATGAATGAACTGATCTGAGAAAGTGATCTAACCCTTATATATGGACCACAAGCGTGTCTTTATCAATTTTTTGGCAAATGAATTTTGCCTGTTCTGTTGTATGAAGACACAACTTTAAGAATTTCCTGTCCTACCATTATACCTCCTTAGCAACAACATATTCCTATTACAGTTGTTGCGAATTATTGGCTTAATCCTTTGGTATAAGGATACTCAATTCGGTCCTACGAGGTCTGCAATCCAGCCGGTTTTCCATGTATCCCTGCTCCAACACACCTGACTCAAATCAATGAGTCTTTGTGCAGACCTTGATTGGCTGTTAGATCCTTTTAATTTGATGCAGGTATACGTTGAAAACCTGCTGGATTGCGGACCTCAAAGGACCAAATTGAATATCACTGCAGAACACAGTTTTCAGCGGATATAAAGTATTTCATTAAAAGTTTAGTAAAGTAAACCTGCTTGAGCAATTTCTTCTTGCCGAGAGGAAATGAAAAAAATGGAAATAAACATTTTTGCATAGAAAAGTTTGAGCCTCTGTCCACCAAAGGATTCAGATAAATAACTTGCAATGTGCATCTCTTGTACTGTTGTCTTTTTTAGGTTTTCCTAAAACAATTGAAGCCTCTGTCTCTAAGTGCATTGTGTAGTTGAACAAGAATATTAAAGCATCCCACAAATAAAATATCATTTTTTCCTGTTTGTAGGGTGACTGACATAACACTACTATTATTACCTAAAAACCAAAATGCAAAAGCAGCATATGAAGAACTAAATACATTTTTAAGCTTGCAGGTTGGTGTTAAGACATTGCCAAAGAGGAAAATAATCACCAATGACCTTGGAGAAGCAAATGTTGATTCTGGCGTGAGAAAGCTTGTTCATGAATGGAAAACATTCAGACATTTGCTGATCTTCCACAGACTGGGCATTCCAGCAACCTCAGCCCAAGCTCAGACTGTATGATTCTCAGTAAAATGTCAAGAGCTACATCTCAGACACTTCAGGCTTCAGTTACAAATTCATAACCGGAAAATTAGAAAAAACCTTTACAAATATGACTTGTTTGGCAGGGTTACTGGAGAAAACCTCTCCTCTGTTTAGAAAACATGGAAGCACAGCTTCAGTTTGCAAAGTTGCATCTGCATAAAGCTTAACATATCTGGAACAATGCCTTTTAGACAGAGGAAACAAGAGATGTTTGGACAAAATTCACAGCATCATGTTGGGAGAAAACCAAAAAGAAGCAAATCAGAACAAACACCTCAAACCAACTGTCAAGCATGGTGATGGAGGGCTGATGATGTGGGCTTGTTTTGCTGCTGCAGGATCAGAACAGTCATTGAGTCAGCCGTGAACTCTTCTGTATAGTGAAATATTCCAGAGGCCAGCTGTCTGACAGCTAAAGCTTGACTGAAGTAGGTTCATGCAATATGACAGAGATGCCAAACATGGCAGCAAATCTCCAACTGAATGTCTGAAAAAGAGAAGAATCAAGGTGTGAAAATGGTCCCATCAAAGTCCAGACCTTAACCTGATCGAAATTCTGTGGCCGGACTTGTCCACAAACCGGAAGTAACATAGTAAAACTGAACGGGCCGACAGGGATTTTTTTTACATGACTGTATGTTCCTAATATCAGGCATATTCTTAAAAATTGTGTGTGTGCTACAGGTTTACAAGTAGTGTTGAACTCCATAATCAAAGCCATGGTTCCTCTGCTCCACATTGCCCTGCTGGTCCTCTTTGTCATCATCATCTATGCCATCATCGGCCTGGAGCTCTTCATGGGCAAGATGCACAAGACCTGCGCTTACAACCATACACGTACGTACATGCACATACAAAAATAGCACCAGAGACATAGACATTGATGTTTTCCATCGATGCACATGATCACGCACATGCATGTTGCACTTCAGTGCTTAAAAAGAAAGCTTCCATAAGCAGAAGCATCAAATCTTCAGATGCATATAGAAATGAAAACAGAGTGCACATCTTAAGAGAAAATTACATTATGACCTAAATTAATTATTCACATTGTAATTTATTGTTTTTAGGTATAAACGATTGGAGCAATTATTGAAGCAACAGCTGCCATAAATGACTGAATGACTAAAACAATTTTCATCAAGGGCATCAGGTACAAATGGACCTGAGTGTTATTATGGTGGTGTTATTGGTCCCATGAGATGCATTAACTCTGCACAGCCTAAGTGGTGGTGCAATACTCTTCTATAAATCACCCTAGAGAGCTTATTTTGTGTAATTAGTTTAACACTTTTTCACATAGATTGTTTTATAGTTGCTCTGTTTGGTGTTAGTTCAGTTGTCTGTTTAACCTTGTCCAGAGGCAGCTTTAGACTCTGGACAAGATTCTGTGGCAACACTGGTTTGGGTACATTAAAGTAGAGATTAGTTTATTCATAACAAAAATAAATACATAACAGTTTGTCAGAATTAAGCAGAAAGTTGAAGAGAGCACAGATGAAAACAACTCACGTGTTTCCGTGTGGGTGAACACTGAGATCCTCATATCCCTTTTGTTACAGGCACCAATG
This sequence comes from Atherinosoma microstoma, assembly GCA_037177055.1. Taxonomy (NCBI): domain Eukaryota; kingdom Metazoa; phylum Chordata; class Actinopteri; order Atheriniformes; family Atherinidae; genus Atherinosoma; species Atherinosoma microstoma. The sequence goes on from JBBBVU010000025.1 coordinate 15,679,848, forward strand.
CAGAGGAAAAACCAGCACCATGCGCACCAGATGGTGCTTATGGTCGACACTGTTCGCAGAATGGAACACTGTGCCAGATGGGATGGGAGGGCCCAAACGACGGCATCACCAACTTTGACAACTTTGCCTTTGCCATGTTAACAGTGTTCCAGTGCATAACCATGGAAGGCTGGACGGACGTGCTGTACTGGGTGAGTCGGACACCACAACTGTGTTTAGTGTCTGTGGGTGTGTGTGTGTGTGCATGAGTGCGGGATAACTTTAGTATAGTCATTGCACTGTGTCTGCAACAACGCCACCAAACACCTGCTTTTTTGAAAAGAAAAGAAAGAAATAACACAAAACACCTCTTGCAGAAAATGAAGGGATATACACAGAGATGATTTAGAGATGAAGAGCACACATGCTCAAGATAAATGATATCACAGGTTAAATCAATGCAGACGGTAAACTGTGCAGCCAAAGAGACAAATTCATTTGGAACATGAGTAAAAGTGTTTTATTCGAGTGTCGAGTAAGCGCTCTGTGTGCACACATGCATATAGATTTAAAACCATAGGAATACACTAATGTTGTCCCATCCTCATTCATGCAGTGTTAACACAAACCAATGTGTAATATTAAATATTAACCAGATTTACTCTGGAATTTTTCTCAAGAATTTTATATCAGTTGGCTTTATGTTGCTGGCTGTAACTTTCTCAGGAGATGCATGAAAGTAAGTCATAACTCAGCAGGATTTTTGCATGACTACGGCTCATTACAGTAGTCATGAAAAGCTGTTGGATGGACTCTTAACTTTAAAGCACTCATGTGGTGCAATTAAACGCATTTTTCTTTGATTTGAAAAGATAGTTATGGTCGTTTTCAGAGACATTTAGGAATAAATGGACAGTAAAGGTCTCACAGCAAGGAATATAACGCAATCAAAATAAAAGCTTAAAAAAAAGTGTAGACCACAGTACTTGTTTATTCTCCATAGCATGTGAATGTAAATGTGTGTGTAGGATGTTTGTGTCTGTGCACATGTATACACATGGGGCAGTTAGCTTAATAGCTCTACACAGCTCTACACCCCTTCTGCTGCTTTTCTGGCAACTTGAACCTCTAATACACACATACATACACACAACCCTCTTCATAGTAAATTATACTTGCTGTATCTCATAAGTCTTGTTTTTTTTTTGTCACACAATGTCATATAAAAAGATAACCGCTTTCCATGTCGAATGACAGGCATGTAATTGGCAGAACTGAAATTTTGTTTAACAACTTGACATTTAATCTTACAAAGGGACTAATGACAGGACATTTCAGAAAATATATTGCATAATCAACCTCTGTCTGACTTCCTCGTAAGTCAGCCCCATGATCTGTCCCTGTTAGGTCAGTCCCTGGATAATATATCTGAAAACATTTGAAACATGTAGACAGATCTTCTAAGACAGGCTTACCTCTAGGCACTAAGCAGTTATTTAAACAGGCGCAGGATCAAGAGCTGAGATTTTACATTGAGCTCCAGCAGCAAATGTTTAGTGTTCTTAATGGTGGATCATCAGGAATCAATGTCAGATAAAAGGACTCATTCACACAGTTAATCATTCACTTCTGCCATCCTTGCTTCTGCCAGGTTTATCTACTGTTCTTTTTAACATGCACTGCTTTTTTCTTGTTTTCTGCCTAACCTGTTCTTTTTGCCCTCTCTAACACCTCCTGCCTTGTTCTTCTATTCTGCCACCCCATCCACTTCTTCAACCTCTCTTTTCTCAAACATTTTCTTCTTTATTCCCTATTGTTCTCATCGACCTCTTGGTACCACCTCACTCATCTTTCCTCTCTCCACCTGACCCCTTATCTGCCTGTTAATCCCCTCCTTTTCTCCTTTACCATCTTTCCTCTGCCTCTTCTCTCTCTCAGATGCAGGATGCTATGGGCTATGAGCTGCCGTGGGTCTATTTTGTCTCTCTTGTCATCTTCGGCTCTTTTTTCGTTCTCAATCTCGTTCTGGGAGTGTTGAGCGGGTAAGAGCTTAAGCTGTTGTCATGTGTGTACGTACGAGTGTTGTTTGTGACGTGCCTGTACTTACTGTTTTAAATGTGATGACTGGATAACCGACTATGTATCAAGACTCCCATTGAGAATCACAACATGTATTAAATTATTATTGTTGTTATCGAAGTTATAAAAGTTATTATTAGTGGGCTTTAAAGTTTAAGGATAATGCATTAATATCAGTTCCAAATGGTTGTAAAAATAAGTACAAATACAGTATTTTATCAAGATCCAGCTATGTGGCATACAGGAAATTGAATGCTACAAAAAGCAATCTAACTGAAACTGTCAACTTGTCAGATCAGTAGTAAAAGTGGAGGTGGTAGATGTCCATCGTTTTCAAAGGAAAGATCAACTGACAATCAGTGAACTGAACACAATCTTTCCCCCTTTCTCCTTTCTGTTTCACCCAATCAGTCCTTTGTGACAACCCTCACAGAAACAACACACAATGCACCAACACGCACACACATATCTAGAAATGGCAAAGATGGACCATATTTCTATCCTTTATGTTCATGTCAGGAAGCCACATGGGTCCACATCCTGTCATAACCTGTCAGTGATGGACAGGTGGACACACACACCTATGTTCCCGAAGGCTTGCTTGATTCTCCTTTTTCCAGCCAGTTTGATTTAAAATGCAATAAACTTTATATTGCCTCAAATTGAGTAACCGCGTTGTACATAAACACCCAGTGGAATTTAAAGGCCATTACTGTATGTGTGTTTACGTATCTTTTTTCTTTTTTTTCTCATGAAAATTGAAATTCATCTCTTGACATTTGCATATGTGCCTACAAAGTGTGTATGTTGGTGGGAAGGCTTGCAGTTTGTGTTTATCAGTGTGTTTTGTTTCAGTAAGTGCTGCTCCACGAAGGCCAGCTGGGTGCTTTTCTACCACGCTCTGCCAAGTCACACTGTTTTAGTGCAACCACCTCCCGGTCTGTAGGGACACAGGGGGGGTATAAATAATTCACCCCTCAGGCCAGCCGTTGAGGTGGAACACAAAAAAAAAATCTTGCACAACAGGGAAAACACAACAAGTAAAAGGAATTTCTTCTGAGGCCAGAGTGGAGTCTGGAGGAAACGTGGCATTAAAGATGGAAATTAAGCGATGAAAGACCGCACTAAGAATAGAATTGCATTTTTTTTTTTTGTCTACAAAAACATTAAATTTTTTAGAGTTTCCAGTTTTCCCATTAAAAAAGAGACATTTTTCTTGTTAAAAATAGTCTAATAATCACAAGGATAATAATAAAAAGTTACATCGAGATTTAATTCAAGATTAAAACTTTTAAATCAAATTAGCTATGAAACTTCACTAATTTAATTACTTATCAACTAAGCCATTCGTGTTTTTGTTCCATAAATTGAGTTATTTGGAAAGCATAAAGTCATGAAGAGATAACATTTAGTCATGAAGACTATAATTACATCCAGTCCTGGGGAGTCTTGCTGCACAGTCTGTTCACGTGTCTAACAAAATGATTTGTTTTCCCCACAGTGATCAAGCCTGAAATAAGCTCATTTGAGTGCTAATGCTCTTAAACTTATAATTCTCTTCTTACATTAAAACACAAGCTCACCTTTATCATTTGATTTACACTTTAATGAAAATGGTTTCATAGCTTCATGTGATCATCGCTGTTTCAAAAAGGCAACTTGTGAGATTTCACTGAAATAAACCAAAACATCTTTTGTGTTATTTTTCAAATTTCGATAACTACTCCTGCACATACGATGAAGCCACCATGTGAAGACAAACAAAGGCATCAGTTTGGAATATTCAAAGATCTAACTCCTTCCCTTCCTCCCTCCCATTTCTCCCTCCATTTACTGTTTGCTCCATCTTCACTCTCATCCCTGTCCTCACAATCCAACCCATCTCTACTTGCTCTTTTATTGTTTCTCTCCTCTGCGGTTTCTCTCTTTTGCCCCTCCATCTCCTAGGTGAATGACGCAGTAGGTTACAAGTGGCCCTGGGTGTATTTTGTCACCTTAATCATCATCGGATCCTTCTTTGTGCTAAACTTGGTTCTAGGGGTGTTGAGCGGGTAAGGGACGGGTCAAAGATGATACGAAACTAACTTCTCGTTCTCCTCTTGTCACTGTTCTTGGAGAGTTATGCTCCTGGGTCTCCTTGCTCAAAAGAAATCTTTATTTCTCCTTTCTTTTTCTTGCATGTGCTAGTATTTATGCTGAATGAGTACAAGGCATGAATAAAAGTGTGTTTCCATATAGTAACATTTGCAGACATTTGTATTGTCACAGATCTTGGAGCTCTTCCAAGTGAGCAATGTACACTGCACATGCATTTTAGCTGACTGTAGTGAAATCATTAGAGCATCTGGCGCCAAGACCATTGAGACCTTTGGGGTATTGTCTCTTTGTAACTACAAGGCTACACTGCTGCTTCTGAAGAATAGTACTATGATCATGAAAAGCTGTGTTCTCAGCACTGCTGTAGTAGCACAAAACACTATCATCCCATTTAAACAGAAGGAATCACAACAGGGAAATCAAGAAAAGCAGGTGACAAATACAAGTAGTGTTTCCAAACTACCGGAAGGACTTTATAATGGACTAAAAAGCCTAAGATGCTGTGTGTATATATATATATAAATAAATACCTGTAAATAGAAGGCACTTATATATGATTTATTTTTAATATACAGTTGTGTTCAGAAGTACAGCTGATGTTGCCATTGCACTCTAAGGTCAGTGTTTCTCTCACCCCTTGACTGACCTGAATCTGACTTGGTACACCTGGTGATGTGGCAGTATCATTGTGGTAAAAAGTAATACAGGTCTATCTGGTCCAAACAGCTTGGGGAGGTTTGGTTGTCTGGCTCTTTGTCTGACTTCTGACTAATGATGCTGTCAGCACACTACACAGCCTGACCTTTTACCAACTGGTTCCTCTATGGTGTGTGTGTTTGTGGGTCTCAGATTGGCTTAATAACTAATGGCTAAACAGGAACACGGAGAGCTACAGATGTGGGAACACAAGCACAGGGTGTGACTCTGTTTGTCAGAATTTGATGTAATATGTAAATAGAAAGAAAAGAGAGGGGTTGGCTTGCAGAGAGATAAAATGTGATTTAGCACATAAAGGTGAAGCAGTGAGAATGAGGAAATAAGCATGAAGCCTCAGAGTTTGGCACTCGTGGCTGCAATCGCATTCACATGCATTAAGTTGGCACACTGAAATACACAATCACAGATCAATAGGACTGGGTCTCCTGCTAATGTTCTGACAAGCAAGACAATAGCAGGTTGTCCTAATGCTCATCGATCTGTGTTGGGTGTTTGAGTGTGCAGCCTGTAGCTCCATCTGTGCTCCCATCATTCCTCTAAATTTCACACAGTAACACTTAAATTCAGTTCTAACATATAGCATTTGGAAAGACTTGCATAATATCTGAGTAAGAATTTATAAATAACCCTAAAACCTACATGGGAAACTTTTGTAGATTTGTATAGCTTCAAAAAGTCTCGTCTGACTGACCAAACCCAAGATTGCAATGCACAAAAAAGCTGATTACCTAGAAACGTATTTTTTCTCAGATATTTTTAGCTAACACTTGCAGGGCTGTGAAGCATTTGCTGCAGTTATTATATCAGTGGATATTAAAATGTGGATTTTAAGCAAATGTTCCCAACCCTCCAGTTTCTGTCATCCAAGTGCAGCTGGTAATCAAATATACATTCATTTTTCCTGCTACCATGACACTTAGAAAGACGTTCACTGTTATCCACACCCAGTGTTAGTCCTGGTTTTAATTGTATTAAATAATTTTTTAGGAATTTCCTTTCTGTCCACCTCCCTGACAAAATGAGGTACCATATTCATATAAATAGAAAATAAAAACAAATGTTTTAACAGAAGCATTAGAAGCTGAATGGATTATTTCTGTTGGCTCTTGGATAATAAAACAACCTATCTCACATCAGTATGTTAAACAATAACAAAAACTTAACTTATTGATACATGTCTACACAATTTTTGCTGTTCTTTTTTTATGTGCTACTAGACACAAAAAAAACTGTAGAGAAATTTGCTCTCATTGATGTAATGCTACAAAAAAATCACTGTTGTCTCACATTTCAGAGAAAACAGTTGGTGGATGGAACTACTCATACGTAGTAGCAATCCCTCGAATAAACACAAAACATATTGGACTCATGAACCGCACATCCTGCTGAAATGCATCACTGTTTAAGGCTGTTTTGTGGCCATTTCGTGTTTTCTGTGGAGCTGGACTGAGTAAAATGAAGAATTGTATGTTATTTAAAAAGAGAAAAAATACAACCTAAAAAGGTGATTATGTCTGGAACATTGAACTAGCAGACAAAAGTTCAGAAGCTCAATGATGTCGGTTGTTCAGTTTTTTAATGAAAAGACTGGTTATCCCTACACATACAGGCTGTTGTGTATAGAATATAACCAATAAGAAAAAAAAAAGTTCTATTAGTCTGAAGGAAAATGTGTTTTATAAAGAGTAATAATTTTCTGTTACCACAGTCAATTTGATGCTTTGTGCCGCCCACTTTTTTATAGTTTGCATGCATACGAAAATATTAAACATCAGCATGAATATCAAGCTGGCTTGAACTGAGTATAATTGTAGCACATAATTTAAGTAGGTAAAATCTAACCAACTCATCATGAAATTTGAAATATGAAAAAAGCTAGTTGTTTTCATATCATCTGAAACTTTTTATTCATGAGACAGAGAATAAGTGAAAAAGTCAAGTTAATCTGGTTTCTCCTATTGCTCCTAAGTTGATTTGGAAGAAGCCACTATGCCAGAGTGAAAACAAGTCAGAGCTGGGGTCTTTAACTGGTGCTGATCACTGCTACAGTTACTGTGAATGTGTATGTATGACAGCTTGGTCTGCGGGAAGGAGCTTTGGAGGCAGAACTGAAGCACGGCGGAGAGGAAGTGACCTGCAAGTTCTGTTGTTTAAATATTCAAGCAAAGCCCTTTCTTCTTTTCGAGGTTATGCTTCAGAGCTGACATTTAGGGAAACTAAAAGCACCAGTTTTCCATCTACACACCGACATCTTTCCTCCTTGGCAAAACTTTTCGCTCTTTACTTTTTTTTCTCTTTGCAGGTTTTCCTTTATTCCTCAAAGTTGAATGTTCATTGTTATTACAATAATGTGATGCTTGGCACAGCCGTCAGTATAGATTTTCAGATTCTTTCCCTGTTTCTTGTCTTTCTCCCTCCACATCCTTCTTCCCAATTCCCTCCTCCCAGAGAGTTTTCCAAGGAGAGAGAGAAGGCCAAGGCACGTGGTGACTTCCAGAAACTTCGAGAAAAACAGCAGCTAGAGGAAGACCTCAAGGTAGGCTGCTGTATTATGTGCATGTGTGTTCAGGCCAAATTGAGCATCATTAATCAAATTACATTTGATTTAAGACATTACATAAGGCAGGGTTACTGTATGTGTTGAGCATCAGGATGAAGTCAAAGAGCCCTCTTAGACAACATCAAATATTCAATTAATATTTAATTAATCAAACACCAAACAGATGCATGTAAACATTGTTCCCCTTTTCTGTGTGTTCATATGTGTACAAATGTAGGGCTATTTAGACTGGATCACTCAGGCTGAAGACATTGACCCAGAGAATGAAGAGGAGGGCTTAGACGATGACAAACCCAGAAACCGTGAGTACTACAGTATGTTATGTGTGTTCATGTGTTTTTAACAATAGAGGAAGGCCTGTTATGATGTAGCCTTACCACAGTTCGGTGCATATTTATGTGAGTGTGATTTATCATTTGTTCCTGGGGATATTTGATTGGGAAATTGTGTATTTTTGTGGAAGGCTAGTTGGATTGGCTGCACCTGAGGATAAATTATACTAACTGCAACAGAAAGTTGTGAGAACAGCTGTGCATGGAAATGGATTTGCACAAGTTTGTTCCACATCTGGTGTTTGGTCTCGCCGCAGTCTTCCTCACAGGGCACAGTCAGTAAATGAGCAGCTGACTTACCAGCAGGATGACTGACAGACTCAGAAGATATTAGTACTATCTGCTTGCTTTAGTTGAAAATCCTCTTGAGGTTTTAAACCTGTTTAGATATTAGTGGAATGTGTCAGACTACAGCTAATAGCCTCTGGGTACACGTTCACACACACAATCCCGCACCTATGCAAACATACACACTGTAGGTATACACCCTTAGGAATTTGTGTACTTGTGTTTTGACAGACATGTACATGCACAAATTAACACCCTGTCTCTCTCCACAACTCCTCCAGCGAGAGGCACCCACATAAGACACCTGTCTCCCATCGCCTGAGCTGTGGTTAATGTGGAAGTGTGATACCAAAACACTAAATACAAAATGAGAGAAGGACAGTAAAAGAATCCTTCAGTATGTAGTACTATGTGTTGTTTTGTTAGGATTTTGGGCTCAGCTTGCTTGCAGTTAGAATGAATGAATGAATAATGAAGACTTAGTTTGCAGACACATGTATTGTGCATATTTTTGCACACAGCCTAGTAATCTACAACTAAGGTCTTCCCACTTTTCCCTCAGATGACCGCCAAGCAGGAAAAAAAATCTTATTTACTTATCTAAAGAAGGTGACATGGTCAAAAGAGCATCAACCCAGTTTAAATGAAAAGAAAGCACCTGTCTTCATCTGTTACTAGTCTAACATAAATACATGTATATCTGTTTCTGTAAATCCAAGAATCTCACCATATTTATAATAATATAAAGATATTAAAACTGTTAGGATCAGTCAGTTGAGAGATTAAGTTTATTAAATGGCATTACTTAGGCCATTAAGTGTAGATGATGTGACAAAATGATGCATACAAATGATCCAGAGTTCTCTACGGGACAGATCAATCATTCCTCTGTTTGTGAAGGTGAAAAAAAAATCAAGTCTCGCTCTTTCAATTGCTCTTGCCTCCCTCTCCTCGTTGGATGGATCCTCCTGTGGGAAGATGAATGAGAGCAGTTTGTCCCTGCTGCCCAGGACATTTTGCATAGACTGGTGCATGCACAGCACACTGTCCTAAGAAGTGATAGGAGACCCTGACAATAGAGGAGAAGATAGAGGGATAAACTAAGACAAGATAGTAATTGAAACTTTGTGTGTGTGTAGTATTTCATCAAAACTAACATGTCATACCAGTAATCATCTATCAGAGGTATCTATCACTCTATCTTTAGAGTGCCACAGAAGCATAAGATTGATGTAGGAAATGGACCTGTCCATACGAAGACGATGTTTGCAGCATATACAGCTCACCACACACCAGAGTGCTGTCATTTGGATTAATTTCCTGTTACTGCTTATCTAAAGCTACATTTTGCCAGTATGAACCTTTCTCCAGGGTTTTAACTGGTTCCTTTTCTCAGCCCCTTTCATTTCCAATGTGAGGACCAGAGGCTAAACAGAGTTGTGGAGGACAAAACCACATCCCTGAAAATCCCTCTGGTTGAGCACTTTTGAGATTACCCAGGCCCTTCAGGGTGATGCTTGCAGCATTAAAAATTTCTGATTGGTTGAGAATTTTTTATTTTTGCCTCTTGTGTCAGACACCACCTCTGTTTTACAGAAATAGAGCAACAAAAGAAGTTGTTACTGTAAACATAACTTCAAAACTGAACCCCATTCAGTCACCTAAGAAGACACATGTCCACTGAGATGGTCAAAGGGGGTTTAGAATGAATGAATGAGAAAAAGAGGTGCAAATCTGAAAAGTAATGAGGTTAATACCAAAGGCCCAGTCTTGAAATAAACTTTTAGCTCCCTAAAGAAAACTATAGCTGTTCTGTGTTGATCCAACTTTGCTTTATAATATCCCGAAGGTGTTGAATGGGATTTGGCTAATTGGATGGTCAATTCTGTGGTAATGATATCAGATTTTCTAATTTGTTCGATAGCGATGATTACACATGTCATCATTTTTCTTGCAATGTGTTTCTGTCTTGAATGCGTATGTTAGAAGAAAGTTTGCTTGGTTCAGTCACTCTGTTGACACTCAGTACAGCGTGTGTTTTTTACATGCGGTTCCATTTCTATTCAGACATGTATTGGAGTCTATTAAATGTCACGATGAACATATAATATTTGGAGAACATCTAGAGAGGATGACTAAGTACATTGAAGGGATTATATTGTAATTCCCATTCTAGTCTGGATGCTGGTCTTAAAGTTTAAGGCTAATTTTATATTCTACGTTTTTGAAACCATTTTATCAGTAGTTTTTAGCTAATTTGAGAAAATAAAATATGTTACATGTTAGCTTTGAGACACACAATTGCGGGAAAATGTTAACATTCCACTAATATGAAAATTTGTCTGTGGTACAGAGCACAATGTGAAGCATTTAAAGTATTTTCATTTAAGGGACAGTGTGCAAGAAGTACTGACATCTAGTAATAAAGATGGATATTGAAATGAGTTTGAATGCCAAGCACAGTTGTGAATGGACGGTGGCCGTCAATGGCCAAAGTTCTTCCAGACATAAACATGCTTTTATCTGCGAGTGGATCCAGAGGCCTCATGTGCAGCAGTGACTGCACTACAGGTAACTACTTCAGAATTGTGTTCATGTGTACTGTTTTCTTCTAGGTCCCTTTTAAAGGCTCTGTTATTACTTATTCCAAACAAAGCCGGTACTTCAGTTTCAGGTACAATTGGCCGTTTTTATCTACTTTTGATTTTCACTTTATATTTCAGCTTTAAAACAGTTTAGCTTGCCTCGTTTGGAATTTTGCTTTTCAGCACAAAGTTATAAACAACCGTACATCATGTGGTGAAGCCATTTTCCCAGGGGTTTTCGCACAACTAATTACAAAACAATCAGGTGTCACCATAAATTTTCTGTCCACCTAGACAGAGGGGGACATATACTCCTGACACGTCCAGGGTATGTTAGTACTCCTGTCCACTAGGAGTCAGTACTTCAATCTGTCTTTGGTGGATTTCCCAACTTTCCCTCTTCTTCTCCCCAAAAGTTATTTAAATATATGTGATTTCTCTATATATGTTCCTCACCAAGAATATGAAAGTCTATTTAGAAGATGTGTGTTTGTGTTTGTGCCTGCTATTGTGCATAGGATGATTGTGGGGTACAGAAGATAAAGAGTCTCATTTATAATCATGCCACCTGTAGTTTAGTCTTGACTTTAACAATTCTGCAGAAGTTGGTTCATTAAGATGGACATTTGTTTGTCGTTAGTTCTTTTTGTTGTTTTTTACCATGAATGCATATGTGCAGGGTGGATGAATGGATGTGTGCAGGGTGGATGAATGGATGTGTGCAGGATGGATGTAATACAAAGAGTTAAAGAGGATGGGATGAAGTGGATGGTCAAAGAAAATATTGCTCGAGGAAAGTGATCAAGTCAAACCAATGAAGTCTGTGGCTTTCAGTAAAGACGTCACACTTTTCTAGGATTCAAACTTTCAAGCCAATTCATGATGATTAAAAGTGATTAAAAGACTAAATGGTGGAAGACAGACACATACGGTGCTGCTTTCATAGCAGTAAAGCCGTAAATTAAACTTGTATTTGAAGGAATGAGGTTCCTGAGCCAGAATGAATACTGTACATGTGATGATATGTGTGCTCTGAGGTTACTCAACATGTGCCCATACATAAATGTATGTGTATTTGTTGTTTCTTGCTGAGGCGTGCTCTCTGTCCCCAGGTAAAAGCCATCATTTTCTGTCTCTACGTGGAGCCGTGAAGAAAAATGCGGCTTTCCTTCGTAAGGCGTGTGCGTTTGTCTGCATGGTCCAGCACTAGTTAAAGATTTACCGGATTCTAGAACTGCAAGCAGACTGCAACCTCTCTGCTCCTTTCTGCGCCTATACCTTTTTATTTATTTTTTTCCCCTTTATCCTCTCCTGTTTATCCACTCCCCCTCCACTGGAGCAAGTATCTTTTTCTGCACCCTCTCGAGCTTCAGTTCTTTTAGTGGATAGCAACAGAATCTCAACACTGTAAAGTTGTTTATTCTCTTTGTCCTCCTGTCTTATTTTGAACCACTACCTTTAAATGATCATCTCAAGGCCATGTATATTCATATTTTCTCACAGTGAAGACATGGAATTTTGCCCCTAATTACTATCCTGGCTGCAGGCAATCATATGTCTTTATTGCATTTAAACCTCTAAAATGGTTTATGGCCTTTAACCTTTAATTATGTTTAATTGAAACGTTGGAAAATTATTAGTATGTGGAATAAGGAAGCAGGGAGAGGAAACAGCTTTACCATGTTGAGATGAAACATTTTTTTGTAGGAAAGGAAACAATTTGCAACTGCTTGACTTGTCTGAAAAAATAACAAGAGGAAAATGTCACCACAAAAAGCAACTTGAGATGTGTTTACATGCTGCTCACAACAAGAAAATATGTTATTTATATTTGTGATGACACAATCCTCTCCTTGTTGTTTCAGATTCCTTTCCCTTAAAATCCCCCCTGCATCATTGCAAGCTCTTATGATTAAATATATCAGAGAAAAAAAAAGACTAAAATGGGAATTTGAGCCTTTTAAAAACTTTTCCCAGGTGCTTGCCAGAATGTAAGGTATTTATCTTTGTTTGGGTAGCATGTGTTGGATGTCAACCTCAACTTCCAAACAAACTGTTTCCAGTCATTTTTGATCAACTTCTAGAAACAGCTAACAGTGCAGTGCAGTTTATAATCTTTTTACATCATATTAAATTTTGGAATGGAGTTTTTCTTTCCCTTTTATGTAATGTCTTTGGATATTTTGGAAGAATTTTGAGTTTCAGACATGAGTGCCTCAATCTTTTTGTTTTCACATTTAATTGGGGGAAGTAGACATAAATATCTGTAAACTGGCAAATAGATGCACAAACAAAAGGTGACTTTTTGGATCATTTTAACATAATATATAGGTATATGCACAGTCCTGGTCTGCAAAGTCCTGTAAGCACTGAATTTAAAATAGACTTAGAAATAAATACCAATGAACCAACTTAATGAAGGTTGTTGAACAAGAAGTAAATAAGGACATCATTAAGTATACATAAGGAAATAATTTTAAAAAGCATAAAGCAGACTTTTTGTTGTGCACTTCTTTTCCTTTTTCATAAATGTTAAAAGTAAGGCAAATTTATTTGAATAGAACAAGATAGAACAATACTGCAACAATATTCCAAATGGCCATACTTAAAACTAAATAAATCATCATCAAGACATACAATAAAAGCAAAATGCAATGTAATGAAATATAGGGGACAAAAGTTATTAATGAAATTTCTTAGATTAATTCAAACAATATAATGCAGGAAAAACCTAAAGTTAATTTATTTCAAAGATGCAAAAGTTGCAGCAGACAAGACAAGCAGGCTATTAGAAAGCATCTTAAAAGAGAGGCATATTTAAAGATACTTAAAATCCTTTTTTCTAAAGTTTATCAAGCTTTTTACACTTGTGAAAAGGAAAAACAAAAGCAAAAGAAAGTTATCTGAGAATCAGCTGTTTATAGGTGACAAAGGAGAGCCCATGATGTACAGAACACCCTGTCTACAGTTAAACATGGTAAAGTCTCATCATCCTAAGGGGCTGCTTAGCATCCTCTGCTGCTGGTGATGTAATTTATAATAGAATATATAAAATCAGAAGATTATCAAAACATTTAACATTAGGGTCTTTCAGCAGGAAAAATATCAGAAACACACAAACAACAGCAGAGGTTTAAATATGGAAAGCTGTTTAAAACCATCTAAGACCTGGTCTGATTACCCTAGAGAGCCTTTAAATAGAAATCAAATCAACCACTGCAAAACGGCTTCCTGCAAACTATAAGTGACACCTCTGTACCAACAGAGCAGATGCAAGTAAATTCTAGATGGCTACTGGGAATTTTTAACTGACTGCTGTTGATGCCAAATAGCCTACTCTGCAAATGAATTTTAGAGAAGAATTGTCAATAATTTAATCATATTATTTTTAAAATGTATGTATTTCACTTCTTTACTGCCATTGTTCAGTAACTTTGAACATGCAGCTTAAATAGTCTTTGGTTCATTTGTATTTATTCATGTGCTTTCAGTACAAAACAGTATGTAATTTTGGCAAGAACTGTACATAACAGTGAGGTTTACTTATTTCTAGAGATTGCACAATAAATAAATATTTTAGCATCTAAATACTAAACTAACATCCTTTTTTCTACTGAAAAATGTGATCATTGTTTCCATCATGTCATTTTCATTCCCTCTAGTCATTTCTCTCCCTCTCATACTCTGTGTTCCTTTTCCTTCATCTGGTCCCTGTGTCTCAGGTCTTTGGGGTTTACTCTAACAATAGGTATTAAACTAGTTCAAGAGCTCTATTGTGGGGAAGGCACCAGCCTGTATTTGAAAGGCTGTAGCCTTAAGAGAGACCAGAGAGCCTTGAGTGCTTTTAACCAAGTAGCATAGCAGCAGGTGGCACATATCAAGGTGAGGAAGCGTCCTGTGTGTTCACATCTGAGGATGAAATGTTCAGAGAGACTGTCCTGATCTTTACACCGAGCTCATTCAAAGGACACTGGACTGACACTGCTAAATATCATATCTTCCTTTGAGATATAATGGTGGTCAAAGCACTTACAAACCATCAAATAATACAAAACAATGTCGATTTTTAGGTTGACCATGAGTAAATCTCAAAGAAGTACCAGTGAAATGTGTTATGTGTTAAAACATGGAGTTAGAAGAATGTTAGCACAAAAACACCTCATATAAAAAGCATTAATTGTGATCAGATAGAGCACAACAAACTAACACAAAATGCGCTGATATGCATGTGCAGTCTAGTTCTGGTACCTAGCAGGGTTTACAGTTGGTGTTTTGAGGTGAAATTAAGGAGAATGCATCTCAATCCCGCCAGCTAGCAAAGACTGGCAGAAGCAATAAAAAGCCATGGATCATTTCATATCAGCCTCTCAACCAGCCATCCCTACATTCTTCCTTTTCTCTCACTCCATCTCCCACCATCTAAGTGCTGACATTATTTTCTCCATCAATCCTACTTCAGTATTTTCCAGTCAGCCTTTTTTTTTTCATCCCTCTTAAACACTTCCATTCTTACCCACCAATTCATATTACTCATATTACAATCTTTTCCCCCTTCCTCTAAATATCCATCCTTCCTTCTACCTTTGAACATCATCAGTCACACATGTCTGTAAGGTGACACATTGGTACTCTCTATGTAGATTTATAAACTGAGGAAAATTTGCCATGGAGAGCTTTCCACCACACATGTGCAAAAAGAAACCCATGCCTGCAGTGAACATCCAATATCTCCTGTAGTGTTTGTAGACCAGTAAAATAAAATCTGCAGAATTTTCATTACTCACAAAATCTCCATGGGATGTAACATCACAAATGAGGTTTGTTAAGTAATCCGTCAGAAATCCCTCTGCTTAGAAGTTGAAACCTTTCCAAACAGCTGTTAACGAGGTTTTGTCCCTGGATCCAGCACTGATAAATATTCCTAATTCGTTATTAGTTTAGGAAATTTGTGCAATATTTGGAGTGATTTTTTTTTACCTCAAGGGGTGTATCAATGTGTCAGCATTTTTAATAAGTGGATCTGCTATGGGAAAGACAGGTTTAGTTAGTTATCTTCAAGAAATCCAAATTGAAGCGTGTTTGACCCAATGCTCCGTGCATTGCTTCAGTAAAGAGAGATGAATGCACTGTGTAGTTTTCAAGTGTGTATTTTTAGTGCACTTGAAGTCTACTTTTTTTTTTTTTTTTTTTTTTTCATTTCTGGGCAAAAAAAATCCTGCTTCATTGTGATGCACAACTGATTTTCCTTTAATTACTAAAAAATCTACCTTTTCTTTTCTCTTTTTCCCTCCACACCTGTCTCTTAGTGAGCATGCCAGCCAGCGAGAATGAATCAGTCAACACAGACAACGCCCCCGGGGGAGATGTGGAGGGGGAGACCTGCTGCACCAGGCTAGCGTGAGTGTACCTCACCCATTCTCACAAACACACCTCTTCTGCTGCCTCTATTCCTGAGCTCCCTCGGTTCCTTTCTGTTGTTGTCATGGATGAAATCAAGCCTCTGTTTTTTTTTTCCTATTAGTCCTGCAGTGTAAGCCACAGTACAAGTGACTCCTCTTGCCTCTATCCATTGATCTATATAAGCCACCCTCCGTCTCATCAGGCTCTCTGAGGTTTTTCAGGCATTCATGCCCCCAAGGTTTTTGGAGTGGAGTAACAGTAGGTTGTGAATACACTCCACACTGATAACATTTTAATTGAAGTTGGATGGATCTGAAGAGACAGCTAACCACATGTGTTGTTCCCAGAGGTGGAAATGACTCTAAAGACTAATACTATACAACTAAACAAGCATGTGAAAGGATAAAGGTAGTTTCTGGATCACACAGCCACATCCATCTTTTATTTTCAATCTCAATTTTGGACCTTATTGAACTTAGAAAAGCGGGGTATTTATCTTATCTGAACTATGTCTAATTGTAATCCACCTTTTTTCCTCTTTCATTCCTTCCTCTCGCCGTGATTCTGCTTCCTGTGTCTTTCTCCCCTGAATGTGTTTGCTGGTAAAATGCTTTCTTCCTTTCCTGTGGGAGCACACAAACAGCTGACTCACTCACTCCTGCTCTCCCCACTGCTTTCATTTTTTTTTTTTTTTTTTTGCATTATTCAAACAAGCGAGTTGCTTTCTCTCTTAGACACAAGGCCTCAAAGGAGACGTGACCCCAGCGGGCCGCTACTTCAGTACGCACAAGCAAACACCCACATGCAAAGCTGTTCATCACTCTGAACGAAGCAGAACAGAAGAAAGTTACGATTTCAAGCTGTATTGAAAAAGATCTGTTGACCAGAGGGGCAGTAAATCCAGTTGGATGGCACGCTGTTGTTTATCTGAATGCTGCTGTCCATCAGTTATTTTGTCTTTGTTACGGTGTTTGTATGTATTTTTACCCTGTCAAACCAAAAACAACTCAAAACAATGTACGTCATATCTCAGAGATCCAACACATATCACCAAAAAAGTGGCTTGTGCAGTGGTTTTTAACATCTGAGAAACCTAATTTTATTTAGATTATTAGATATTTATTAAGTTTCTTGTTGCAATCTGCTTCATATATTTGCAGCTATAGGTGGGTTATAGATGTAACAAGTCAAGATTGGTGACTTTTATTCACTGACTTACTGAATGTTTGCTCTTGATGGCAATAGACAGATATGTCATCACCTGCAAAGTACTTTGTGAAAGAACCTGCCCTTTCAGGTTCTTTCGAATTGACTTTCCATGTATTTCTGACAAAACATTCAGAGCATCTAATAAGGTATATTCAAGCATGTGTAATAACAAACCTGTAGTGATTGGTTTGGGAAACTAGCACTGAAACTACCCTCCCTCGTAGAAATCACTCTACGGTAGAGACAAAATGTAGAAATGTTGTGGGATGTGTTCTTAAGGACAGGAAAGTCTTCGGTGAGCATTTTTGCCCACTAAAGTAGAAATAAGACTTTCAGTGTTTCTGCTGTTTTTTCTTCCAATCACTGTGGAGACACACCCCAGGATACCAGCTACTTCAGCACCCGCTGATCTCTTAATTGAGACAGACACATGAGGCGGAGAGATGTATGTACTGCCAGGTCCCATATCCGGCCAGTCACTCACTTTCTTTTTCTTCCAGGCCGTCAGTGAGAAATTTCATTGCTTCAGTCAGCTGTGTGGTCAGTCAGTCAGTCAGTCAATTTATCTGCAAAACAGCACACAATGATTACTATAACTCTAAAAAAGATTCAATAGCACATGTTTTTTTTTTCATTTATTGGCTTGCAGCCAACTAAAGCTGTTCAAGATTTAAGCGACCCTACAAGCGGCTGATTATATTGAAAAGTCATACATTCAACCAATTGTCAAATAATTTTATCTTAACTCAACAGATTACATGTTTCAAAATGCTGTGGATTTAGATTTTGAGGAAGAATTTCTCCTCTCTTCAGTTCTCTTCTCTTCTCTTCTTTTCTCTCCTCTCCTCTCAAAATGTCTTCCATAATCTCTTGTCCTCAGTTCTCTATGTTGTACCTTTTGCTGTTACAGTGGTGAACAATCAACAGAAATTCTTTCCTATTAATGATTGTGTTTTTTGACACCAGGAATGATTAGAGGAAACCCTAATTAAACGTGTTTTCTTTTGACTGGATGCCACTGTATGCATATATGTGTTTAAAGGGGGTGATTTGTTCACAGGAGAAGTGAACAATGTTCATGTTGTTATTTTTTACTCAAAGCTGTAGTCGGTGGTGCATTGAAATGGGCAAACATGTTCTTTGATCATCTTCAGTTTTTGAATAAAGATTCGTGCAGGAATAAGAAATAGTATCTAGATGCAGGTTGGTCAAGAAACATGTTTATCCATGTGTTTTTGATAATGAGGGAAGCTACTCCTCCTTATCCTTCTCAAATCACCCCTGTCACGTGTACCAAGTCTCTGTGTGTGTTATGTGTTTATGTATAATCCATTTTGTTTTCTGTGTTCCAGAATTAGGATCTCCAAATCCAAGTTCAGGTTAGTACATGTTTACCGTAGTCTTTCAATTAATCTGCTCCAATGTGTCTAATCCAGTGCTATTTATACGGTTTCTGTTTGTGTTTGTGTACAAGTGTATACAAGCAACTCAGACTAACTGACATAGCCTCATATCTTAAAGAGATAGATCAACATCATAAAATTTTGATTTTGATGACTCCTAGAAGCATCATGTCAATCTTGATGTCAGTGGACAGAAAAATGAGCTTTCTTCCTTTTCTAGACAAGTTTGATGTGTTCCTTTAAGCAGATGTTGTCTAGAAAGTAATGCATATCTGCTTGTGTTGTGTTGTGAGTCATGTCTCATGTAACAGAGTGTGAGCATCATGGCAGAAGCCGCTGTGTGCCATAACTGACTCTAAACGGCTCTTATACAAACAGCGAAACAAGGCAAATCTTTTATTGACAGAAAGAAAGAAAGAAGCTGTGTTCATCTGTTTTGACTGGCAGATGAAGTGGGTGAGGAATCCCCTTGTGCATCTGTTGTCGTAATCAATGGGTCAAGCACAAATTGGGGATACATTTCAATATAAATACAGAGATGCCACATGTGGCGCAGTGTTTACTCAGGAGTCAAATGATGCTCTGTCAGGGTTATCAGCTGTTCCCATCTTCTTTTATTTATGCCGTTTAATTACAAATGATCACCTCCTTGTTACCTTTTATAGAAATTAGGTTCTTATTTTATTTTTCTAATAATATTTCCATGTTTATACTCATAGTAAGGACGTTTAACAGCCACATTTTTACTCTATAGAAATATTCATCAGGAGCATTACCATGTAAAAGTATAAATTGAGAATCATGCTTCACTACTTTTACACTGCCAAAACAATAAAAGCTCAGGTTGTTGCTTTCAGTTGTTTTCATGCCACTTACTCACAAGAGGGTAATTATGAAACAAGAGTTGTTAAATAGTTGGTATGTGGGCAAAGATGTATAATACAATAATACAACCTTTTGAATGGAGAGTTTCACAAAGATGGGACTGTGAGGTGTGAAGCAATTACTAGAAACAATAGCTTAACTTTTCAATAGTGGAGGGCAGGAACGTGCAGAGGAGCTTGTTGAGCTGAACACTGAACAACATAATGAATCTAACCTGACGTGAAAGCTGTCAGCTTATTTGTCATTTTCAAATGAACAACGTATTCTTGTGGTGCACTTTGCTGGAGGTGCAGATCACAATAGAACAAGTTTTACTTTTAATTTTACCTTCAATCTTTTTTTTTAAAAGCAAATATCACGGTGCATAACTCACTGAGCAGCAAAGTGCTTCGTGTTGGCTTCTCGTCGGTGTTAAACGCCTTTGAGGATGACTAACTCTGCTCCACAGCTCAGCTCTAAAACAAGAGAAAAACATGGACCCTGATGTCATCACAGTTTTGTAAAAAACACAAACTGACTCTTTCTTCTTCTCCTTTTTCCTCCACTATTCACCCTTAATTACTCTGTTCATTTGTTAATGTAAATCTTTTATTTTTCCCCCTTTTTTCTTGTCTAATGGGTGTTCACTCTTTCTACATTCTTATTTTCTTTCTCATTCGGCTTCAATACCTTTCCGTTCTCTCTTTCTATCTTTCCCTCTGTCATTTAAACTTCCCCAAATGGTTTATTTTTCTCCTCCCCCCCTTAACTTCTTTTTCTTACATCTATTCTCATCTCTCAATCTGTCCTTCCTTTTCAGTCGCTACTCTCGGAGGTGGAACAGGCTGTTCAGACGGAAGTGTCGCGCGGCAGTCAAATCCCAGGTTTTCTATTGGCTGGTCATCTTTCTCGTTTTCCTCAACACTCTGACCATCGCCTCTGAACATCACCGGCAACCTCAGTGGCTAACAGATGTACAAGGTACATCTCACACTCATGTAGGATCTGGACTAAATTGTTCACCTTTCCAGTCCCCCCTTTGGTTGCCATTTTTATTTTCATTCCAACCTGATGTAGGTTTTTCTACTGTATTTTATTCGTTTACGTCATTTCTCCACAGACATAGCCAACAAAGTTTTACTAGCACTCTTCACTGGTGAGATGCTGTTGAAGATGTACAGTCTCGGGCTGCAGGTATGAGGCAAATAAGTTGATGCTATTATGTAATGCAACAGGCATTTTTACTGATTTTCAGTCATTTTATTAAGTGAAATACAGCACTGTGCAGAAGTCTTGAGCCAAACCTTCATTAGTTATGTTTTGCTTCAAGGACCCAGAATTTCCAAGTAGTTTTTTCCACCAACAAGGTGATTTACAAACAGCTATTAGCCATAAACTGCGCATAGCTTCGCATGGTGTACAGTGTGTCCTTAAACAAACTGAGGAAACTGGAGAAGTGGAGGACAAAAGAAGAAACAGCAGTATCTTCAGTAAATGATTTCCTTACAGAATAGGGAAAAAAAATCTATCAACACCTGACCGAGGTAGTGAGAAATGGATTTGACCTTTGAATTGATCCATCCACTGTTCACCTAATCAGAAATGGTCTCCCTGGAAGGGTGGCTGTCAAGAAGCCATTCTTAAGGAAGGGAACAGGGAGAAGAGGCTAAGGTATATCAAATGACACAAGAAATGGGCTAAATATCAGTAGCAACAGATCTTTACGGCATAATGAATACTCCTCAGAGCTTGGACCTTCACATTTTCAGGCTTGTTAAATTATAAAAAAAAATCTAATTGTGCTTTAAACAATGAATTTTCGTGTTTTTTGTACATTTTGTAATAAATTGTTTGATCTATTTCCACTATTACAATGAGAGGTGGCTCAATACTTTTGCAAAATGCTGCATAAACTCTTCGTATTACTCTAGTGTTAAATGCTGTAACTGCTCTTTGCTCTCCGCAGGCATACTTTGTTTCACTCTTCAACCGGTTTGACAGCTTCGTAGTATGTGGAGGAATTCTTGAGACGATTCTGGTTGAAACAAAGATCATGTCTCCTCTTGGCATCTCTGTGTTACGTTGCGTACGCTTGCTCAGAATCTTCAAAATAACCAGGTTCCTATCATTTTACAACACTTTCTGCATTAATATTAAATATAGGATTGAAAGAGGTCAATAATAATCAATTTTGATGACAAATATGTGTTTTTTGAAGACATTAATGTGCTCTGCTAGATTTTAACTTGACTTTCCTTCTGCAGATATTGGAACTCTCTGTCCAACCTGGTGGCATCTCTGCTCAATTCTGTTCGCTCCATTGCCTCCCTGCTGCTCCTGCTCTTCCTCTTCATCATTATCTTCTCCCTGCTGGGCATGCAGCTCTTTGGGGGGAAATTCAACTTTGACGAGACCAGACGCAGCACATTCGACAACTTCCCCCAGTCTCTGCTCACTGTGTTTCAGGTAACGATAGTGCAACAGATTATTGTCCTGTAGTTGTTTATGTTGTCTTCCATTCTCAACTTTAATCTCACAATGACATAAGAGTTGTACAGCTATTCATTTGTAAAGTCATTAACATGATTCTTATCTTTATTTCGCCACAGATTCTGACAGGAGAGGACTGGAACTCTGTGATGTATGATGGCATCATGGCGTATGGTGGTCCATCTTTTCCTGGCATGCTGGTCTGCATCTACTTCATCATCCTCTTCATCTGCGGAAACTGTATCCTATCACAGCCAATGTTTACGTGAGATAGATATAGACTTTAAAATTTAACCTGTGATAAGACAGATACAACGACTGACAATAAAATGAGTTTTTAGTGTTTCTGACTGGGATTTTTATTAAAACATATAAAAATGTTAACCCTATCTGCAGAAGAGAGGAGCACAGCATGTTCCCTGTATTAGAAGTTGTTTTGTTTTGTTTTTTTATTTAGCCTTCTGAGGTGGTTTGTGACCAACCTGACTTGTGGTGTGATATGATGGATCGGCTGTATCCTTAACTTCAATTCTCTGAACAGATATCCTGCTGAATGTCTTCTTGGCCATCGCTGTGGACAATCTGGCAGATGCGGAGAGTTTGACATCCGCCCAGAAAGAAGAAGAGGAGGCAAAAGAGAGGAAAAAACTGGCCAGGTAAAGCAGAAAAAAATTAATTGAGGGGGACAGGCAGAGAACATGGAAAGAGTAAAGACGGAGAAAACACTTTTTATCTTGCCAAAAGAGGTTGTAGATGGAGAGGAAACGTGCTCCACAGCACTGAAAAAGACCGTAAGCCTGCAGCCTCCGGGATAGTCAGTGTTTCTTACAGATAATTTAAGGAAGCCAGTAATAGTACCTTGAAATCAAACCAGTAAAATAGCCCAACAATAACGATAATGTTCTTCAGATTTTAAGACCGGCGTACAATTGCCTGCTTTGGTTTTTCTCTAAAACAAATTTATAGGGTATTTTTAACGTCTATAAAAGTAATTTGTCTGCAATAATTATGTGAGATTTTAGTGCAGCCAGGGAAGATAGTGTTCCCGTCAGGGGAACAAATCATTATGTTTCTCTCTTGGTTGCAACCTGTATCGATTTGAGGACACAGCGTAATGGAAAACATTCATTTCTCTGCCCGCTTTCCTTTGGGTTTGATCATATCAGCACAGCTTCCCTTCCTGACTGAAATTCACTCCTTGACTGTGTTTCTTTATTTTAGCCTTCTCATGTGAATTTATGTGCAATTCAATGCAAATCAGTGGCTTAACATGGGGATAAATGTGTTAAAGTTAAGAGAGGGGGGAAAGATAATAAAGATTGGAACCTTCATCTTTCACAAGGCTTGCCAGTCCGGAGAAACGCCATGACAACGAGAAGCCGCCTATAGAGGAAAAGAAGAGCGAGAAGATAGAGCTGAAGTCTATCACTTCTGATGGAGAGACCAACACTGCCACTAAGGTACACGTTGACATGGAAAGAAAAGGACAAAAGCCGGTTTGAGAAAGTGTGCTTAAAGGAAATAGCTGATGAACAGGAGGAATATTTTCTTTCTGCAGATTAACATGGATGATTGCTGTGGAGATGAGAGTGAAGAGAAGAACCCATATCCTGCAAATGATTACATAGGTAAAACACACAAACTGAGAACCTGTAACTTACTCGTAAAAATACAGCTCGCATGTCAAGTTTTTATGCAAATTTACCTTTTTTGTGTTTTATGTCACTATTTGTTAATATAAAGCTTATCTTGCCAACATGTAGATGGATGTCAGTGGTCATCATCTGTGTTTTAGAGAGTTAAATCCCTTATACAAGTGTTGTACTTATGCTCCTTCTCCAACTTTCTTCATCTTGTCCTCTCTCTCTCTATCGCCTTTCCATCCTCCCCATCAGGAGATGATGAAGAAGATGAGCCAGAAATGCCAGTGGGGCCAAGGCCGCGGCCGCTCTCTGACATCCAGCTGAAGGAGAAGGCTGTTCCGATGCCTGAGGCCCGCGCTTTCTTCGTCTTCAGCCACACCAACCAGTAAACAGACACTATACAGTAGTTCTGCTCCTCATCTTCCTCTACACCCTCTCCAGCCTCTTTTTCCTGTGATTGTTTAAGAATTCATGTGACTTAGAGATTTATACATGATTCTCTCCCTCTGTCTCTTCTTTTTTTAGATTCAGGGTTCTGTGCCACAAGATCGTCAACCATAACATCTTCACAAACCTCATCCTCTTCTTCATCCTGCTCAGCAGCATCAGTCTGGCAGCAGAGGACCCAGTCAAGAATGACTCCTTCAGAAACCAGGTAACACACACTGGAATATGTATTGTAGTATAAACAGCTGTACAGATGGAAAAAAGTTTTGTTTTGGCTTTTTACTTTTCTTTTTTTTTTTTTACTATGTCCAATCTTTTTCTTTTATTTTCTGGTTTGTTTTGAACTGCAGACGTGAAGCCAGATATACAGCACATTAAAGCACACACTGGAGACTTTTTAGCCATCATTAGCTGCCCACTCACATTTATTCTTAACTGAACGGATTACGGCTGACACAAGCATACAGAAGAATCAAAGCCTAACGTTACCGGCCTGTTATACTTAATGAGATTTCTTTCGCCAGCTATTGTTATCTTCGTATTAAGATTATGTTAAGTATCCGTTAAGCTTTGTTGTGCCTTTTTAAATCTTTTGCTTTCTTTATCTAAACACGACACATCATATTTTAGTACTTTTACAGATAAAATATCTGCTTATCTCAACAAGAAAATGTATTTATTATGTTTAGAGGCTTTACATTCAGTGTTAACACCATGTGTTTTGGCTCCAAGTACAAATTTGTGTGAGATGGCAACATGGACACTGCCTCAAGCACAAACTCTGAAACCACAAAAGATTTACTGTTTGTACTTATGAAGGATATTTCTGTAATAGTATCCACTAATAGAGCAACGTATTGTTCATATATTATTAACTTAGTGTTTATGGCTGTAATTGAACTGTAGTGTAATGGAAAGACTGAGCATGATGTCTGCATTGTTTGCTCCCTCAGTCAGAAAGACCAGACTCCTGGGGCCAATAAAGATTTGTTCCATTGTATGTGCATGGCTTTGAGATAATATATTCCAATCCCAAACCCTGTTTATTTCACTAGTTCATACAATCTCAAGACTTAATCAATAATGTTCGGATTTACTTGTAACGACACAGACTTAGCGTAATTTCTCAAAGTTTACATGTGTCGACTACTTCCTGTAGCCTTTCCCCGAAGGGTCACATGGTGTGTCTGTTACGGGTCTCGCCAGCTGTTCTTTTTTAAGTTTTGCCATGTTAGAATGACCAATACTTGTTTTCTGTCATTTCCCTTTTAAATTGTGGCATGGTTGTAAGGAAAATGCATTTGTGGGATGAGGAGTAGAGCTAAGTATGTGGGTTGCTCCCATTAAAACTTTTCAATGTTTTTTCTCTGCCAATGACAAACAGCTTATTGTGCTATTGGCTTCAATTGACAGCACAACCCACATAATCAACTCTGCTGCTCACCCTCCAGATGTATTTTCCTGATAAATGTGGCACCATTTAAAAAGGAAAAAACAGGCTTTGCAACACTATAAGATTTAACGCCGAGACCCATTGTTATAGTAAAGAAATAATCAACACAAATTAAGTTTATATACTTTTACTCAATGTCAGTTTCTTTCTGTATTTCATTTAGGTCAGGGATCCTCAATCCTGTTCCTCGAGGGCCGGTGTCCTGCAGGTTTTTGAAGTGTCCCTGCTGAAACACACCTG
>JBBBVU010000025.1:15707677-15754853 GCA_037177055.1 Atherinosoma microstoma
ATATATATGCACACATATATATATAGATATATATATATGCAGATTGACTGTTGTCTCTATGAAAAGTCTCATAGTGTGACAGCTTGAAATATGCCCGCTTGACACGAAAGAACAATAGCAGCTTGACCGACATATAAATTAATATCTTATGACTTCGTATCTATTTTTGTTTTCTTATAGATGGATAGAGTACTTCTTGTCATCAGGTGGTTGGTAAATAATAGTGTTCCTCTTTCCTGTCAGCTCTATCAACTGAGGTGCCATTTGACTTCTTTATGAATTGTACTTTAACTAGAACACATCGTCACAGCTGGTTTGACTGTGATATGTGGCTGATAACATCCCACTCCACAAGAAACTACCTTTAAACTTTTCCTTCTTCTGTAAAGAGTTGCACAACGGCTGTTCTCCCTCCTTTTCTCTTTTCCAAATAATGTCTTCCTTTAAATCACTCCCTTAACCGCCTAAAATGTCACCCTCTGAACAATATGCGTTGACATTTTGAATCCGTTTGTTTTATTCTGGCTTTGTCACACAATGGGAAAAAGTTTCTGTATTTGTTCTTCATTTATCTGAGCAACAGGCTTATTGTCTTTCTATGCAGAAATGAGCGAAGTGAGATTTTTTGCACATTTGATTTGTGCCAACTTCAGGATGTAATGATAATCCTCTAAAGCCAAGTTCAGATCACAGAAGAACTCAAGTTCCAGCTTTTTCCAATCAATGATTATAAAATTCAAAATGTCAACGTATTCATTTGATATTTTTTGTTAGTATGTAAAAAAAAAAACATTCTTTTTTGAACCACTTCTTTTTAAGGGTCCCACTGTTTGATTGTTAGCTTGTACTGACACTCTCTTACAGCACAGTAATTCTCTGTTTGCCTGTAAATGTCAGTTCATGTCTTTATTTTGGTCCGTCTGTGTTGTATTTCTGTGTAGTTATCCTTGTATCATATGTACTTGTGTGTGTTGTGTTTGTTCTGCTATACTACATATACATAAATCTGATATGAACCGTTTATGTTGACAAGAATTGATGAGAATGATTTATAATGCTGACACCTTAACGAATGATTTAGTAGATTTAACATTAACAAAGAATTTGCATCATCCATGACCATTTAAAAAAAAAACAGATTCATATATTATTAATTCTTTAAGTTGCTGTTTCTATAAATGATGAGCTAAAAGCAGAAGATAATGATGAAATTCAATTTAAGCCATAAAAAAACAAGATTTATCATAGTGTGTTTGACTGTTTTAATGTTTTTTTAGCATACATTTACGTAGTAACAAGAAAATATATAGTCTTGACAACATTACTTACCATCTTAATTTCCTTCATAAGTGTTTTATGTTTATTTTGCATCATTTGTCTTGTTCAGTCCAAATTTTGACATATTTAGTCATCCGCTTCATTCATATCAAGATCATGTTTTTGTATTATTTCAACTGTCTCGCTTTCCTGTTTGTGACAAAACCACAAACTCTATCAACCAAACTTTTCTCTTTTAAAAGTTAGTTGTGTGCAGGCTGTTTGACTGGTTAGTCGTTTATTCTCTGGTGTCTTTCAGGTCCAGCGCCATTAATGTGGTGAAGATCCTGAGAGTCCTGCGAGTGCTTAGACCTCTGAGAGCCATCAACAGAGCCAAAGGGTTAAAGGTTCGCACGCTCATCGGTTTGATTAACACATGAAGTACACGTTTATTATCAAAGGAGACATACCTGTATACTCACTGTCATTTTTGGTGCGTCTTAAAGCATGTAGTGCAGTGTGTGTTCGTGGCCATCAGGACCATCGGCAACATTGTAATCGTCACCACCTTGCTCCAGTTCATGTTCGCCTGTATCGGAGTGCAGCTCTTTAAGGTAAAACAAGGAGCAGACAGAAAAAAGTAGAGGCTGTCTCACAGCTTTTTGTGAGTTTAGAGTTCTCATCATAGTCATGTCTTTTCATCAGGGAAAGTTCTTCTTCTGTACTGACAGCTCTAAACAGACTCAGACACAGTGCAGGTAAGAGATTCCTTCCTGCTCACAGTCTAATATCTGCTCCCTTACTTTCAAACTACCAGACAAAATCATGCGAAAGTGTGCTTTTTTATTAAAAGGGGATCCTACATCATGTATAAAGATGGTGACGTGGCGAAGCCTGAAAGAGCCCTGAGAGTGTGGGAGAACAGTGACTTCAACTTTGACGATGTTCTGCAAGGAATGATGGCTCTGTTCGCTGTGTCCACATTTGAGGGCTGGCCCGGGTATGTGTCTACAGAGAAAAACAATGAATCTGCACCTTTTTTGCTTCTATCCCTCCATCTTTAATGATAAATCTCTTTTTTGCCTCTCCATCTACCCTGCTCTCTGTCAGGTTACTGTACCGAGCCATAGACTCTCACACGGAAGATGTCGGGCCCATCTATAACTACCGCGTGGTCATCTCCATCTTCTTCATCATCTACATCATCATTATTGCCTTTTTCATGATGAACATCTTCGTTGGTTTCGTCATCGTCACGTTCCAAGAGCAGGGAGAGCAGGAATATAAGAACTGTGAGCTGGACAAGAACCAGGTAATGTTTTTGTGTCAGTAAATGACAATTTTATTCTTTCTTTTAGCAGCCACATGACGTTTGACTGTTCGGGTTACAGTTATTGATGGAGATTGACTGCTTTTTTTAATGAACTAGAAAGTTATTTTTTTCATTCAGGAGGCACAAGAGGGGAGGAATGGAGGTCAGGCAGTGGGGGGGTGAGACATGGATGATTCTAGGAAGGCTGAACAAGATTTTTAGGACAAAACTATTTCAGTACAGCCATGAGAGAGCTGCAGCTGTTCAGAAAGAAGATAAAACTGAAACTAGAGAAGGATCATTTGTGTGCTCGGCCATTTTCCTGCATAGAAATTCGGAAATTTTCAGTCAATTGGAAGACATCACTTCAGATTTTCCCACCCAGAAATCTGTGGAGTTTAGAGCTGAGCTGACATGTAAAAGGTAGAAGTCGGTGTTTGTGCATGCTCACCTGTGTGGATGTGTGTCACAGCGTCAGTGTGTGGAGTATGCCCTGAAGGCGCGTCCTCTGCGTCGCTACATCCCCAAGAACCCTTACCAGTACAAGGTGTGGTATGTGGTCAACTCCACTTACTTTGAGTACCTGATGTTCACACTCATCCTTCTCAACACCATCTGTCTGGCCATGCAGGTGAGTCACTCGGGTTCAGGCATAAACTGACACAGGTGCTAAGCTCACACTTGAAAAGAGGAATTATTATGCTCAGGACAATTTCCCCAAAACTTGACCTCTTTATGGGAATTATAGACTTTTTTGTTTGTTTTTGCAGCATCATGGGCAGACCAAAAATTTCAATGATGCAATGAACATCCTCAACATGCTCTTCACTGGACTGTTCACTGTAGAGATGATCCTTAAACTGATCGCCTTCAAACCCAGGGTAGGTACAGCACATCAGTTTAGGTTAGAGGAACATTGCAGATTTTGAGATGATGCTAAAATAAATCAGGCTGTTAAATGCACAGATGAAAGTCGACTGATTGCTGCCGTTACATTGGATTGTTATGTTTTGATTTGTCCCATGATCATTTAAAAGATGTTTAGTAGACTGTATCATGTGGTTTAATTGTCCTAGTTCTTTGTTGCACTGCTGCTGTTGCCATGTAGTTCCATGGGGTTTATTGGCCCAAGCTAATAATCTCCTTTTGTGTCATCTATTTAAACAGTAACAGATGGCACTGTTTCATTCTTTGATAGAAACATTAGTTGGAAAATCTCTGTGCACAAATAGTTTGATACTTTTACTTTACTTTTATCTCTTTTGCTGCACAGCACAGTGTGTGAAAGTAAAGATCTGAGGAACATTTTCTAGTTGTTGGTGGTCTTACATAAAGGAAAAAAAGACATAAAGCATCTAAACTTCAGCTTTCTGTCTGACTTCTTTAATGTACTCAAGTGAGCAGGAGAATTATGAAGGTGAACTCAAGCTACCTGGTGAGGGTAATTTTTCTCTTTTTATAGCCTTCACCGCAGGATCCATAGCAACAGCAGCAGCACTCACCTTTAGACATGATGTTTTATATCAGTGCATTACAATTCAGTTCTGAACTTTCCATTCAACCAACCTGTACTTGTGAAAATATAACTTTTTATTGTCTGTAGTATTTTTGTTACCATCTGATATTAATCGTTGAAAACCTTTTTAGTTTACGAGTGTTCCCTACAAGCCCGACATTATTTCACAGACAAAGTTTATAACTTTGTCTAAAACTAAATCTTTTTGTTTCTCAGGTTGACTCCAGGATCCAAATGTACTGGAATATGTCTTTTTCTCAGCACGAATGAATCATTGCAATCATTTTTTTTAGATAAATGATCTATTTAAAGCACTTAGTGGCATAATTCAAGCTTTACTGTATTTTCAGCACCAGTGCTCACGGTTAGAGTCATTAACTTGGAAGACTTGGGAATGTGCATCATGCTGCGCTGCATTACGTAGGCAGTGTTGGGTCATGTTTACCTCAAGATTTTTGAAGTTAGTTTTTCTGGAGTTTTTTTTTTTGGAGGTCAACATGTCAAGGTTTCTACACCGCTATGAATCTTCATGAGATATAAACAAACTTTTTTTTCTTCCATATTTTCTTTCTACTGTGTTGTAGTGCAGCATGACAGCCCAATCCCAAGTCATTCTGAACAATGTTAAGGATAAATCTTGCTTTGGGTGGTTTGACTTACCCTTAATGAAACTTTTTCTCTAACAGCCGTCACACAGAAGGGACCAGCTCATCATTTTGTTTATTATTCTTATAGTCACTGCTGGTATTTGCTCTGTGTGCAACGTTTTTGTTATTTTTCACAGGCTTATTTATTGCAGCTGTGGAACCAGTCAAGTGGATGCCTTAATCTCTTTAATGTTTTCGATTGTTTTGATGGTTTATTAGTTTCTAAAAAAGCTAAGTATGTTGCAATGAGTTTTCAGATTTTTTCTTTCTTTCTTTTTTAAGACCTTTTTTTCCTCATAATATGTTTAGTTTGTCAGATATAATCAATCCACACCATTTGGATACTAATTCTAAACTTTTTTTTAACAAATTTTTAACTTTAGATCTGTATTAATATTCCCAAGACTAAAATCAGCTTCATCACAGCTACAATGCCCAAGGATAGTGTGCAATATTTGCATAACGTCATCGTGGAGATAGATTATTGCAAGATGAGTTTTCCTTCGTCCAGCTCCTGATGACAGACGATGCTGCTTAAAATAGATCAGGACGATTGATTTTCTCACAGCATCCTCTTCCAACAGCCAATTTACAAGTAGATGCAAACAGCTGTAAGGGACATGTTCCAGCCTTTTTTTAAAAAGTTATCCATCTATTCTGCAGGCGTAACATATGACTGCAGAATAAAATAAGCCAGAAAGCTTCTATATCATTAAACAATAATACTTTATATTCCTCTGATCTGATTAGAAAACTACCTTGAGGCAGAGCATTGGTGCAAGCATTAATAACTTTAATGTTGGGGTGAGGTGTTGGATCCTGTATGAGGGCATTTTTTTAAGATCTTGCCAACTTGCTAAGACATAACTTAAGTTGTTTCTGCAGAGCAGGAAATAACATTTCTGAAGATGTGTGGATATTTAGCATAAATGCTTCCTCCGTATGAACACAGACTGTCAATTAGTCATAAGAAGTTAAGTGAGCAAAGTGGGGTCTGTACAGCACTGCTCTGGCACTGCAGAAAAACCCTGACTGTGAGTGGAAAGCTTAAATAATACCAGTCGAACACACCATCCTCAATGGATCCAGAAATGTACTGCACTTGATTTGACTCTTGATTCTTTTTTTTAATTTTCCTGTGGGTCTGCGTGTGTACTGTACAGTCTCATACCACCTTAATGGGGGCTGCGAAGTGGCAGCAGATGTTGCTTTCCTTCTAACCTACCTTTCTCACCCTCCTCCTCCTCCTCCTCCTCTTGCTCACCTCATCCTGTGTAGGGGTACTTTAGTGATCCCTGGAATGTGTTTGATTTCCTCATCGTAATTGGCAGCATAATAGACGTCATTCTCAGTGAAATCAACGTAAGTACAACCCCCCCTTTCACTCTCCTTGTCTCTACCTCTTCTGTCTCAGTCTTGTGTTTCCTCTCGCTTCTCTATCCTTCCTCCACTCTCCTTCCTTTTTTGGCTCCTCTGTGTTGCGCTGCTGTTCCTGCTCATCTTTCTGGCTCCTTTGTCAGCCTCCTCTCTCTCTCCTTCCTCTTCCTTCTCCTCTCCCCCCTTCATCCTTAAATCCAAGATGGCCGCTGAAACTCAGGGGGACATCTCCCCCCCTCGCCTGCCCCCCAACGTCGAGGGTTCCTGAACAGGAGCACTGTTTCCTGGGTTTCACTAAAAGTGAATGCTCCACAGGCAGGGTTTAGCTTTGAGGGCATTCTAAATTGCGTCCTCCTTTCTTGTTCTTCACAGTATCTGAAATTTTACTGGGTTCTTGATTCCTTTTTTTTTTTCATTTTGTTTATTTTTCGGCTGCACTGTGACATAAACTCCGATTTAACCCCTGAACTAACTGAACTAACTCACTGACCAATCACAAACAGCCTTACACAGCTTTTTAACTGCAGCAATGGGCACTTTTTTGTTGTTGTTGTTGTGATTTTGTTGCAATTTGTTCTTTACTGTTGTTCTTGTTGACATTTCCTCTCGTGGACAAGCATGAACGGTCGCTGCTGCTCCTCCTCTGCTGTCCATCTCTTTCAGACTGCCCCTCCTTTTCTTTTATTTCCCGTTTAATTTTGTTGATTATTTCCCTCTCTCCTCCTACTAAAAACTCCAATGCTCATGTATGTAATGTTTTTTATCTTATTTTTCTCCTCTCTCCTTTGATTTTTTTTTGTTGTTTCCATTTTTTTAAATGTCTTATGTTCTGTCCTTTTCTTTTTCTTCTGTTCTGTTGTTTTTGTTTTCTTTCCACCCCAACGCAGCATTATTTTGTTGATGCATGGAACACATTTGATGCCTTGATAGTTGTGGGTAGCATTGTTGACATAGCGATCACTGAGGTTAACGTAAGTAGTCCAACTCCCTCCCTCCCTTCCTGCCTGCCTGATCTGCCATTCCCACACACACAAACAGACCGAGCGCTGATACCCATCTCGCATGCTTTCAAATGATCGAGAAACTTCATCTGCACAGTATTTGGAGTGGAGAAATGGCTGAGTAAATCTGGCAGATAAAACAGCCAGATGTGGCAGAATCAAACCAGAGAACAGCTGCCTCTGAAGGCTTTGAGTAATTTAACATGTGCAAAAGAGTCTTGCTTCCTTCCTGACATCTGAACAACTTGTGTTACCACAACTCCTTATTCTCACTGATTATAACAACAGAGGTTACAAAACAACTTGTATTTTTAGCCACTTTATTCTCCTAGTTCTCTCTTTCTCATGCCTGCATCTTATCAGTGTTCACACAAACATCCTTTTTTATTTACAAGTGATTTGTTTGGATATCTAAATGTTTGAAACGGCTTCAGATAGGTATATATGCCTCGGTCTGCTGAGCATCAGTAGCATCAGAGACTCTTGCATTTGCCAATTTAATCATATTGCATTTACTCAGCACTTGGTTTGGTTCCACATTATTTGTTCTTTCATCAGTGCCACAGAGGATACGAAGCACTCCTCTGGCATGATGGACACTGTATAGCATGACGGATACAAAGGTGGTATATCCAGGCCTGTTACTGTATCTAATGTTTTCAGAAAAGATCCATGCATAATGCAAAACCCTGACTTCCTCATTTTTGAAGAGTGGTGTTTAAACCCAGTTCATAAATCACCAAAAATCAGAAAATTTTAAGTTCAAATGAGAAAACACAAGGTGCTTTTCTCAGAATGTGCATAAATGAGGAAGAATTTAATCAATAAAGGGATTGACTCAGTGCCCATGAAATTTATGTAAATGTATGTATGAATTCATTTATTATCAACATAGACACCCTATGGTCAGCAGTGGGGCTGAATAAGAATGAATACCCCAAACACAAGTCAAATGTTGAGTGTGTATTGTATTTACACTGTAGGGATGATTGGCTGTTTTATTCATGTGGAATTGAAAGTGCTCTTTGGAGAATAGTTTAGAAACAAGATGACAAAACAGCAAAGTGTCACTGGATGGAATTCATTTAGCTGTGAAGGAAAATCATTTTTATATGATGATCAAACCGGTCAAAGAGCCGAATGCTGCGAGAATGGCTTATTTTGTTGTCTTTGATTTTTTTTTTTTTTTTGTTCTACTAAAGAATATATTTAAATTCCATTAGATGGGCTGATTTCTATCTTTAATATGAATATGATGAAAAGTCCTTAAGGGACAGCATGTAACTCAGGTGGCGGCTCATCTTTTATGCCTCTCTTTGAGTTAAACTCTGATATATTGTCTGGATGACAGCTTAAAGACTGCAGACCTGGCTTGTTTGGTTTCTGCAAAGCAAATAAACCAGACTGTCTCTCTATAGCCAGCTTTTAGAATATAATAACTCTGTGTTACTGGTAGGATATAATTAATGCTTTCACTGTATACGTGTTTAAGCTAAACCAGAAGAAGTCTTTAAAGACATTTTGATAAATCTGCCACAAATCCTCATAAAGGAGACATGTTGTGCTTACAACTGGAAGATGTTGCGTTCAAATCAGTACATAGTAATACTGAAATGCTTTTAGTTCTTCCTGTTGGGTTTTGGCAGTGATTTCCCTTGTATAGGTTTATTTAAAGGAACATTCTTTGCCCCCTGCAACATAAATGGATGCAATTTCAACACTTCAAGTTACAATTTATTTTATGTAATTACAGGTTGTTATAAACTGCATGAACATACGACCCATGGGGTCATTTTTTGGAGGAGGAAAGTCTCCACTCTCAATTCTAATTTCAAATGTAACCAGGCTGGTCACACATATAGGTTGCTTAACACAAATCCTCCCAAATTCTCAAATGTTAGTTGGTTTGAGGACATAAAGCTAGTAGAGAATGTGATATAACCCCCAATGCAGTGTGTTACACCTCAGACAACATTGGTTAGGCATGAAAATAAGGCTGGTGTATCACAGTTGAGTTTGGGTTTGGCACTTGTTCTCATGTTTTACAAAGGGAGTCCGTTTATGCCCAATGAAAGGCTGACAGCTGCTTCTAAAAGCAACTTGTTCATTTCTAATCTGTTCCTAGATATTATGTTGTTGTTGTTTTTTTCAGTTTTTGAAAAACTTCTCACAGAAAAATTTTTTACTAACAAAATGTAGAAACTGTCATTAAGTGTTAGCATGTTGCCAAGCAAGCAATTAATCAGATTAATGGATAAATTGGTTTATTTTTCTTTAAATTAAGAAATTTATCCATAAAGTTTAAAGAAAAACTGATGATTTGGAAAAATTTAAGCGATGATTGATAAGGTTCCTTAGGCCGGCGATATCCACCTTTGTCATCTATACACTTCTCTGATGTGGCACTGCACACTTTGGTTTGGAGTTTGCTTTTGATTTGATTGAGTCAGTCAGCAATTGACTGATTTCTTTAAATGAATGATACATTATTTTATTTTCTCACCTCTTAACTAAACGCATGCCCCGATTTATTTATCTTTTTTCTGTTTTTCTTCTTCTCCCCTGGTAATTGGATGATGTTTTGGGGTGATGAGATGCCCAAGCTACTTTTTTTTCTTCTTCTTCTTCTTTTTTAAGAAACCCTCCGCACTTCAATCTTTAGAGAACTCTTGACCGTTTTTGAACCGGGACCCTGTTACGTGACATTTTACATTTTAGCCTGTCACTGCATTTCTTCATTTGCACAAGTCTGCTGACCTATAGAATTAGACTTTGATATAGGCAGCTACCACTCTGTTATTGATTTTTGTACAATGAAGTGTAGTGACTGGCTAGCTTTTAAAATGTTATCACTTTGACTTCAGTAAATATTACCTGGCCAAAATATCCCACCTGACTGCACCCACTTTGCTGCACTGTTGGGTGCCTGTTGACTCAGATTAGCTGCATTAATATTTTTTGTGGTGACAGAAAGTGATATCCTGGGTCTCTGATTCTCCCTCAGCAACTTGCGGGCGCTTCTTAAACTTGTATGGTTTTATTTTACCTTTTAGTTTGGTTTGAGTAGAGCTAATGTGAACAGATCGGTAGTGGTTTGCTCGAAGTGGTGTCTTGCAA
Organism: Atherinosoma microstoma; assembly: GCA_037177055.1. Classification (NCBI taxonomy): domain Eukaryota; kingdom Metazoa; phylum Chordata; class Actinopteri; order Atheriniformes; family Atherinidae; genus Atherinosoma; species Atherinosoma microstoma. The sequence continues at coordinate 15,717,905 of JBBBVU010000025.1, forward strand.
AGGATGCCAGTATGGATTGCATCTATTACTCTTCCTCTCTTTTCGGAATGCCTCCTCTTCTCCTCACTTTTCTACTTTTCTTTCTGGACTTTTTCCGTTTGCTTTACTCTTCTTTTATGGATGTTTATCTCTCTCTTTCTGTCTCTGTCTCTTTTCTCGTTGGTTTGCGGTGCTGCTTGCTCACCTGAAATGCAAGCTGGGTAACATGGGTTTCTCATGCTTTCAATATGCTATAAGATGATTACCGAGTCAATTCTACATTTTGTTAAATGAGCTTTCATATTAGTTTTGGTTGATTTGGTAGAAGTTGGGTTGAACATTTTTGCTGTGTCGCAGTTTACAAATTCCAATATGCAGATCAAAACTGAGCAATAAAAATATCCTGATATGTAGAAGATCTCGAATATCCTCGTGATACTCATGTTACCCATCGAACTGATTGAACTGTTGATATTTTTGCCTGAAAAAATGGTGTGCAATGTGAGAGAAAAGCGCAGTTAAGCTGCAAAAAGAGTAACTCACATCTGCACTGTGGTTCAGCCTGAAAGGACTACTGTATATTTATTAATTCTTTTGTTTTTCCACTGAATCTGTTTTGGATAAATTACACCTCACGAATCAGTTTATTGAACAGATAAAAAGTTTTTGCTTTTTTTTTTTAGTATAAATCGATGATGTCATTTAATGATGAACACATTCAGCGTGCTGATCTTTACACTCAAACTCATATTTTCCTATCTTTTATTCGATACTTGGCTCACAATAAATTGAAATAGGAGAATCCTCCTTCCCCACTTTATTCCTTCCTTTATTCCTATTTGTCTTCCCTATATCCACCACTCCCTATTCCCTCCAACTTTCCTTCCCCTCACCATAATAAAGATTTTTTTTTTTTATCTATACGCACAGTACACATCCCTTCACACACCAAACAAAGCATATTCTCTCTTCAGGCTTTTTTGTCACATCAACAGACTGTAATCTGTTATCTAGTCGTTGGTTATTTAGAAAATGTGAACAGAGTAAAGGGTTGTACTACAAAACTGTATTAGTGTGAACATTGATACTTTATTTGTGTACATCCATGATCATAAAGGTATCTATGGCCCTGTTAAAATCCCATTGAATGCATCATTCCTTCCTTCTTTGCTTTCCTCTTCTTTTTCTTCTGTTCTCACCCTTCATTCTCTCTTTTGCTCTCATTTATCTGCTTCTTGTTCCTCAGTATCATTTTCTTTTCTGTTTTATCCTCAAAATTATTCTCCTTTCTTCTTTTTTTCTGCTTCTTTCCAGTTTTCTTTCTTCTCCTTCCTCCAAAGTACATCTGACCTACTTTGTTCTAGGTGAAGACAGGGAGCAATGATGCGTTTATTTTGTGGTCAGGTATTCTAACAGGGCCAGTACCAATGCAGAGTGAACACCTCTTGAGTCATAGATTGAACTTTCAGTTAATCTATCACTTTCAGGGTTTTATTATCCTACAATGGTGGGGATGAGCGGTTGGCGCCTCACTACAGAATGTGCTTTTTAGTGTTTTTGTAAACACGTGTGGGCTCCAATATCCAAAATCATCTCATGCCATTGTAGTAATCAGTGGAGCTGATTCAGATTTCTGCCACTTCTTTGACCTAAGGGTGGATTAAAATCATAGCCACAATTATTTACACCTCAACATGAGTAAACTTTATTTTCAGGACTTGTTTCACTAAGTGCAAGCCATTTTAGTTCCTGTTTGATTTGAACTACTTTTAGGTCAAAGAATAAATGCAGTAATAGAGGATACATTTGGTATACACAGCCCAAGTCTCTGTAATGTAGCTTCAGCTGGCAGAAAGAGAACCAGATAGCTGCAGAGTCGCCCCATCATTTACACAGACCCATGACTCATGACATCGACCCACAAAATACAGACAGCTCTTTCCATTGCCCGTTATTTTGTTTACTAAGGTGTTAGACAGATACAGACCACACAAGTTGAAGATATTCCGGTCTTCCACTTCTCAGAAATGAAGTGATTCAGCTTATTGTGGCCATCACAGAGGATGGTGGCAGTGACGTCACACAGATTTCTGCTCAGATGAAATCGCCCGTTGCTTTGTAGGTTCTTTATGTCTTGGCTTGTGCCAAACTTTCACACATACACAGAAACACGTGTTACACATGCACAGTAACACACAGACACACATAGGCGCTACTCTGGTGCTGATCTTTGTTGCCTTTCCTTAAAGCCAGCTGACTCCTCCTCGTCCTCGTCCTCCTCTTCGTCCTCCTCTTCCTCCTCTTCCTCCTCTCACCCCCCTGTGGTAAGGCCAATGGTACGCCCTGACGGTAACCTCGTCCGCCTCCCTACCTCCTCCACCATCCTTCCATCCCTCCATCCTTCCATCCCTCCTTCTGCTATGCCATCCACGGTATGATCCAAAACTTTTGGCTTTCCATTCAACTTGTCGTCTCCCTTCTGTCGCTCGTGCTGTGATCTTCTGTAGCATGCCCAGAGTTATATTTATGTTTGTTGTTGTTTGTACATTTACATGTTCATTTCTATGCTGTTTACATGTATGTGTGCGCGCGTCTTTATCGTGAAGGGCACTGCACTCTGCAGGCTTAGTGTAATTGAGTCTTGTGACTTTCCTTGAGTGGCTATTTTTGTTGCCATGGCGCCCGCTGCCCCCCACCCTCTCCATGGCTTGACCCCTTTCCTTATGGGTGTAATATCTTTCGTGCTTTGGCACTGGTACAAGCCATCATGGTCACGCAGTCACGCTGACTCTGTTTCTTCCACTCTTCTCAACGGTCGCCATTTATCTATCTATCTATCTATCTATCTATCTATCTATCTATCTAGCTATCTAGCTATCTTTCTATCTATCTATGTTTCTGTTTACAATTCAGTATATTTTTCTTGTATTATTTGAACGTCTTCATCCTCAGTCTTTCTTTCTTGCTCTCTTCCTTTCTATGTAACACTTTCTGTCACTGTTCCTCTCTTGCTCACTGCCCTCTCTCTCTCTTAACGGTGCAGTGACGCCCACTGGGGTCCAGTCGTGGTATTACTTGCAGTACAGAACTGTGATTTCCACTCCTCAGAAGGACATGCCATTTTTAGCAGATCTGTCGGTGGAGTTTGGGACAACTGGTGTCTGCAAATGTCATGTTTAAAGAAAGAAAAAGAAAGATAAAAACAAAATTTCCCCTCCCATTTCATTAGAATAAAAATACCTTTAGGACTGTGTCATATTTAAAGTATTGTTTGGATCGGTGTTATATTTACAGATAACATTTGAGATTTGTTATCCCAAACTGCATTAAGATGTGTGGAGAATGGCACGCTCTTCATAGGAGCACACTGTGTATTCTCTGTGGGATTAATTTACTGTAAGAATTGATGGCTTCTTGGAAAAACACTCATGGCTAAACAGACTCTGAGGTCAGGCAAGCTTGGACTGCTAAGATGTCTTGTTGTAGTGTAAATTGTGAATATTATTTTTAGCCATTTCTTTCTTGCTGTATTAACTGCATCATGTAGTACACAACAGATTTTGCCCCTTATTTTGTCCCACAGAGCTACCAGGAGCAGCATAAATAAATAAATCTGTATTGGAATAGCACTCAACTAGATGGCTAAATATTTCATTGTAGGGTTATTTCCTTTTTGTGACTACTGGCAATAGGAAGTTATAAGGCACTTGCACTTAGAAACTTTGCAAAACATGTACTTTGGATGTAAAGCAAAATGTTCAAAGCAAGACAAATAATGGATTGTTTAATGGCAAAGTTTTGCACGATAGATGTAAAATGCTCTGGAAATAAAACGATTGCAGGAATTTCTTGAAGTTTATCATTATCAGATGGCATTGACATAATGTATATTTATATGACAGTGACTGCATTGGGCAGTATGTCTTCATCTTGATGTTATTCTTTAGAATGTTTCTCCAGGTGAGCAGTTCTCTGTGACAGACCGACAAGTAGCCTACCTGCATTATGAATCCAAATTGACCTGCAGTCTTTATCTTTTTGCTCTGTTTCTGCTGTGAAATGTTCTTAGTGATTCATGAAGGTTTTTAGCTCTGTCAATAAAGGACAAATCTTCAGCTTATAAGACCGTTTACTTTGTGGGGTATTAAAGGTTTCTTGAAGCTTATTTTTGTCAGATATTAGTGCAAGGATTAATCTAGCGTGAGAAAATACAGTCAGAGCAACTTGTGACAGCGGAACAGGAAACAGTAAGTGCAGAGCGCTTTAAGATGCCTGAGATATTTGATTGCAAGGTTTAAAAGTGAAAGTATAAAGAGGTTCAGAGGTTTGTTGGATTCTTTACCGCCAAGTGATTTTTCCATGAAGTCACACAAATAAGCATGACTGCCCGATTCTCTCCCAGATCTCTTTTGTCAGTTGATTTTGATGGGATTTTGTAGGACGCTGATTTCCATTTATTAACTCAGTATGTGTGTGTGTGTGTGTGTGTGTGTGTCTTTGTGTGTGCGTATGTTTGGTGTTATGCATATTTACATCCATTTCTATGTGTGGATGGGAATATGTATACAAATTACTTGTATGTCTTCATTTCTGCATATGTCTGTGTGCATATGCATGTGTGTATGGTCATCACTGATCTATACCTGTGTGTGTGTGTGCTGTGTGTATGCGTGTGTGTGTCTGTGTGTGTGCGTGTATCCTGCCCTCCCTTACCTATCTGCATGTGTTCCCTTGCGTCCTGTGTTTTTTTTTTTCTAAAAACAAAAAAAAAAACACCAAACCCCACCAAAAGGGACTGCAGAACTCTGAAGAGAACGCCAGGATCTCCATCACCTTCTTCCGGCTGTTCCGCGTGATGAGGCTGGTGAAGCTGCTGTCTCGCGGGGAAGGGATTCGGACCCTGCTGTGGACCTTCATCAAATCCTTCCAAGTGAGGGGAGAACCGGACACTACATGCTAGAGCAGGGAGTTGGGTTTACACAGGACAGAAGGGGCAGAGGGAAAGTGCAGTTTTAGCTCTAATGTAACCCAGATTTCTCCTCCTTAGAGGCCATAGTTCTAATTCATAATTTTTTTTTACTATCCAGACTTGGAAAATCGTTATTTTGAGATGCAAGTGTTCAATTTCACACTTTCAACAAAGATATGTTTTTAATTAACCTATTATATTCTCATCTAATTTCTATAATTTCAGTTAACATTTTCAGATGAGACGCATGGGGCTTAAATGCCCTTTTCTTTGGGTGAATCCAGTCTGGAAGTCTCACAAACCACCTTTCCTTTCCTTGCTACATCCCTCTTTATGTCCACCTCCTTCTTGCACAGAAAGTTGGTCCTAAAGAGAGGGATCGTAAGAGATAATGGAGAGATGGTTTAGGAGTCTGGCTGCAGAGACAGGGACAAAAGTAGAGCAGTAAAGTTAGGAAACAGGGAGTAACTCAAAATACTTTCTTCTGCTTGTTCCTCCTCTCTAACTCTCTTCACTCTCATTTCCCCCCCTTTATTCTTTTTACTCTCACACACCCTTCTACTAACCCCTAGATCTCGCCGTTCCCTGTAGGCAAGTTAAGCAGTAGAAAGGTTTAACAAAGCACTCCACCAAAAAATTAAATCATTTGATAGAGTTGTGGGTTTATCAAAATGATCTGTTCTAATTCTTGTGTTAGTTGAGCTGGGCCAGTACAGTATAAAGATTTAAATTCAAATGTATTTCAGCTGAAGTCAAACTTTTGTTGACTTTGAACTTAGCAGGGCTAATAGATATAGTCTTGTGCTAACAGCATCCTGATAAACCAAATTTAAATTTTCCATTTTATGTACAATGATTTTGCCCCACTCCCGCGGGCTCAGAGGTAATATCAGACAAGCTCAGCTCTACACAGTTGCCCAGTTTACCACAGTTGTTTGGTTTATGTACAACATGTTGGGACTGGTCTCCTGGCTAAAACCAGAGACCAGTTTGTGGGGGGTTTTTCACTCTAAAGTCAGATGATTTATGCTGGGTTGTTTTTGGTGTTGTGCCCTCACAGGACTGCAGATCCATTGACTTTCACTTCCTGAAGCACCAGTTAATTAAATTAGCTACTATGTTGTTGAAAGAAGGACCAAAATATGAAAAAAAATGCACATTTGGAATTAATTGCTCATTTTAGCAACAACTCATTTGTAAGATAATTGAATAGATGATATTTTAGTGAAAGTCAATGGACTCCAGGCTCTGTGCAGAATATTACTGCAGATGACTTGTCACTGATGCTTCTCTCCTCTCTTCAGGCTCTGCCCTACGTAGCTCTGCTTATAGTGATGCTATTCTTCATATACGCTGTCATCGGCATGCAGGTAAGCGGTTGTTTCGTCCCCTTGTCCCCCCCCCCCCTCTTTGTTGTTCTTTTGTTCTTCTCTCTCCTATAGCAAGCCTTCATCCCGTGTCTATCCTCCTGGAGTCTTGTCATGCAGAGTTCCTGTTTGGTCTCGTCCTCCTTTTCTCTCCCACTTCTCTTCCTGCCATTGCTGTCGTTTTCTAGATAATGTTGGCCTTTGCCCCTCTGCCTGTCACTCTGTCTCTTCTACAAGCCGTTGTGTGGTTCCTTCCACTGACGAGTGGGAGATATATACGTATATTTGATTTGCTGGAGACAGCTGGCCTCTAATTCTAATTGACTGCCTCTTACCAATGCTGACATTATTTGCTGTGTGCTGTGACTACTCCCCACCTCCTGTGCAGATGTTTGGTAAGATAGCGCTGCGGGACCATACGCAAATCAACAGGAACAACAATTTCCAGACGTTCCCTCAGGCAGTGCTGCTACTCTTCAGGTGAGGAAGATCACTACGCTTATTTAACATAATTTTCTTAGGCTTTTCTCTTTTTTTCTACCAGTCTTTGATGTTTACATTTTACCCGACATTTTCTGCTCTTCAGCATCCTGCTTCTCTTCCTTTTCCATATTAACGTTATTCCATATTCAAATGCTTTTTTTTTGTCAGTTTTTGATTTCCTATATTCTAATATAAATAAACATATGAGTATATCTTCCAATCTCACAATTAATGACAGCAGTTGATTGGTTAAATGCAAGGATATCTGTAAATGTAAACTTATCTGAATCTGTGACTTCACTCTGCAGAAGAGCTAATGTTATAGCAGTTTTCAAAGAGCACTGCCACAGGTTAGAAAGTTAATGCTGCAAAGGGAACATCGGATCTAGGGAATATTAAGGCTTGATTGCAAATAAAACTGTGATTCGACTGAGGAGGGCACCTTCTGCACAGCTGTCAAAGGAGACCCACACCCAGAAACCTCTCTGAGCTATGTGGTTGCTATGAGGGTAAGATTCCATGCAGGGGAACAAAAACACTGAAACTAAAAGGATGGGATCGTGCATATTTACTGCTGCACATATTAAAATCATGTGGCTGCCATCCTTTTACTTGTTGTGTATTTCATTCTGTAGATTTGTTTGTACGTTAGCAGAATTATTAAAAAATGAGACAACTTTTTTATGTTGATTTTTATGTTGGTTTTTTTTTCTTTTAAAGTATTCTGCCTGAGCATAATTAGTCTCTTTTTCTTTTCTTTTCTTTTCTTTACTATTTTCCAGCAGGACCATTTATTAAAGTTCTGGTTTCATCTATTTGTATTCAAGACAAACCCCTGCATGGAACATATTGTAGTATTGGGGCTTCCATTCAGAAACATATCCTACTTCATATATATTCTCATATAAAGAACTTAACTATCAGTCCCTCAGTTTTAATTAGTCGTAATAACTTTGATCATTGCAAACCCCTTCAAAGTGCTCGGTTAGCTTGTGCAGAGTTTAAGGTTTACTTTCAATGAAGTATTCAGAATGGAAGGCAGGTGTGTTTTCAGCACATTTTAATGCTACAGTGACACCAAAAAGTTTGTTTTTACTTTATTGTTTCTCTGTAAATTCAGTGTATAAGGATCTGAGTGTATGTTTACCACACTAACTGTTTACGCTTGTGTTTACATGTGTTTGTGTCCCCCTGTCTTTGTCTCTGTAACTGTGTATGTGTTACTGCATGCATGTATGCCTTAACGCATACATCCACATGTGCGTATTTTTTTATGCATGTGTGCTTCTTTGTGTTTGTTTTTTGCAACTGGATTTGCATGCATCTGGGTTGATGTGCATCTGGGTGTGTGCATGCTTCTGTGTATCAGATGTGCAACAGGTGAGGCGTGGCAGGAGATCATGCTGGCGTGTTCACCCAATCGACCGTGTGAGAAAGGGTCAACTAATGAGAACAGCACAGCCAACGAGGACTGCGGCAGCCAGTTTTCCATCATTTACTTTGTGAGCTTCTACATGCTCTGTGCCTTTCTGGTGAGTATGGAAAACGGAACAAGGGAGCCTGTCAGCTTAAAAAGAAAGTATTGGATTTGACTGTTGTCAGAAATTAATTCTCTTTCAATAATTTTTAGAGCGCATTATGTTGCAGGTTATAATTATCTACAGCTGTAGTTTTAAAGTAGAGTAACTGATTCCTGCTCATCTACAGATCATCAACTTGTTTGTGGCTGTAATCATGGACAACTTTGACTACCTGACACGTGATTGGTCGATTCTGGGACCACATCATCTTGACGAATTCAAGAGGATCTGGGCAGAATACGACCCAGAAGCTAAGTAAGTTTGCAGAGGGCAGACATAATATTTCATCAGCATGATGATGCTTTAGTCTGTACAATGTGACCTCTGTTCTGCTTTCAGGGGGAGGATAAAACACCTTGATGTGGTCACTCTGTTGCGGAGAATTCAGCCTCCCCTCGGATTTGGGAAGCTTTGTCCGCACAGGGTGGCTTGCAAGGTAAAGACAAATAGACAGTAGAATATTCCTAAACATAGTCTGCAGACTCCAAACTGGCACGAAACATGTAGAACATTTTAAGAGCCATTTTGAAATACATCTATTTTAGCCAGTATTTTGTTATGCTTACTGTGATGTGATACACATGGACAGCTGGTTACACCACCTACTATGACTCAGTGAAGGGATATGGGCGTCTACCTGCTTGTTTTTCAGCAAACTGCTGGCTACCAGTGTGGGTTGGCAGATGTGAAAGAATTTTACAGTATTAGAATATGGAAATTCACTCATTTATGTGATTGCATATCACTTTGTGTTTGTGTTGTGTGAATTCATGTTTGTGTGTTTCCTTCCATGTAGCGTTTGGTGTCAATGAATATGCCACTGAACAGTGATGGAACAGTGATGTTCAATGCCACACTGTTTGCCTTGGTCAGAACCGCACTCAGGATAAAGACAGAAGGTAACGATTTTTAAGAAAGTGTGCAAACACAAGTTAAACATAAACAATAGCATGCTCACCATCGGGTAAATAAAATAGGTTTGCCTAATTAAGTGACATAATTAAGGTTTAAGGGTATTGTGGTAGTGATTTGGAAAGGAGTTTTCCCATACAGTTTTTTATTGGCATGATCAAACTTGACTTTCCATTCCCAGTACAGTTTCTCTAATCATGGGAATGTTCCATTTATTAGCTGTTTATTAGTTCAAGGCTGTTTATTTTAACTTCCCCTCCTGTAAATCTACAGTATATATGCTGTGTGTTGCATGTGCAGGCAACCTGGAGCAAGCTAATGAGGAACTGAGGGCAATTGTGAAAAAGATCTGGAAGAGAACCAGCATGAAGCTATTGGATCAAGTAGTGCCTCCTGCTGGTGGTATGTATACTCTCCAACACAGCAAAGTGCAACGTGACTCTCTTTGAGTTGCTGAATCCTTTGCATCATGACTTATACCTCCTTTTCCAAAACCATACTGTGCTGCCTTATTTTTAAGAATTTTTAGTTACGATAACTGCGTTGTTTCCAGATGATGAGGTAACAGTCGGGAAGTTCTACGCCACCTTCCTCATCCAGGAATATTTCCGCAAATTTAAGAAGAGGAAAGAACAAGGGCTGGTGGGCAAAGTGCCCCCCAAAACTGCCCTTTCTCTGCAGGTAAATGTGGAATATTGTTTATGGTGTCGGGACATCTAGAAGACTAAGATTGATTAAATAAACCATAACACATGCTCTGTGTGTAGGCGGGCCTGCGGACATTGCATGACATCGGGCCAGAGATTAGGAGGGCCATCTCTGGAGACCTGAACGTGGAGGAAGAGATGGATAAAGGCCTCAAGGAGCCCATGTCAGCAGCATCTGAGGACGATATCTTCAGGGTAAAGGTTGGATACACACACCCTCAGTCACTCTCCAGAGAGAGAGAGAGAGAAAGAAAGAAACGCCAGATCAGCACCAGCTTGAAGCTCCATGCCAACACATGAACACGCCTGCATGTGCTCAAAGTCTAGAAGATATTTAAATAATGCATGTTCCACCACAAAGCTTTGCTGCATATTACTGCAGATACTGAGATACAATTTTAGAAGTGGTCATTGAGTTTTTAATCAGATTCTAATAATAAAATACAGATTTATATTCAAAACCAATTAAATTCCAATAAAATTGCATCAAGTAACTGAGCACTTGCACTTCAAGTCTGAAGCACATGTGAGCACAGGCAGAAGGCTGCTTCCATGCTAATGCCAAGTGGGTGAGTTGATCAGCCTCATTTTTTACCATCCACCATTGCAGCTTTCATATGCAAAGTTTTATTTGCTGCAGATTTTTTCACATTAAGTCAGTTTGCTTAACACAGTCTCAGGCCACTGGTTTGATATATCTTTATGCAGCAGTGGCCAATTGGATATAAAATGAGTATTATGAGTACTATTGGTACCCAACTTTTGTCAGGTCTCTTTCTGGTCCTTTATCTAAAATTTCTTCTTTTAAAACCTCAGTTCAGACGTTAACAAAAGGCCTTCGCTTTGCATTTTTGTGGCTGAGTAAAGTTTAGTTTATGCAAGTCGTGAATGTGGCTGTTGAGTGATGTGAGCTGTAAGATATGAACTCAACTTAACTTCAACTTTGCTTAACCTCCCGTCTTCCTCCTCTTCTGCCTCTCCATCTTTTCCCTTTTGTGTTTTCTTACCTTTCTTTTTGTTTTTTTTTGCTCCACAGCGTACTGGTGGTTTATTTGGCAACCATGTCAGCTACTACAACCAGAGCGATGGCCGTGGCTCCTTCCCACAGTCCTTCACCACCCAACGTCCCTTGCATATCAGCCAGAAAGGTTCCCCTTGTGAAGGCGAGAGCCCATCTCATGAGAAGCTGATGGACTCGACCACCTTTACCCCTTCCTCCTACTCCTCATCAGGCTCCAACGCTAACATCAACAATGCCAACAACACTGGCATGGCTGGGGTGACAACACAGGGCATCAGTCGATTCCCGAGCCCTTCTATAAGTACTGTGGACGGGCACACCGGGCAGCCACTCACCCCCATCCTGCTGCCAAGGTCTGCTTGGTGCTTCCCTCCAAAGAGGTGAGTGCGGGCTGGGCAGCCTCTTCAAAATCTTATTGCAAAATGATTCATTCTTCAACTTTAAGCACTCTTCCTACTTCTGGACTGTTCTTTTTCTCTTTCCATCATTAAAAAAGCTGATATAAGTAACAAATTTAGATTTCTTTATGGACATAAATGATTCTATTTCCTTCCCTTTCTTTTTATTACCTGCTTTCTCTCCTTGTCTTTTGTTTCTGGTGGCAAGCAGGATGTTTTATGACACCCTCATGCGGTATGTTGCCAGGGGACAGAGAGAGAATGTGTGTGTGTGTGTGTTCACATAGTTCCCCAGTGCGTGCAAAATGAACTCATGATGCTGTATAAAGTAGCATAGCTGTCAAGGTGCAGCAGTGGCACTTGTTGCTATGCACATAAAGCTTCAGTTGCTATAGCAAAAATCAGGCTTCATGCTGCTGCCAAAGCCATAGATAGACTGTTTGGTGCAAAGTGGCCAAACCTCTCCTATCAAGGGCTTCTGTTGCTGCTCTTTTGTTGTATATTATGGCAGGTCTGGGTTAGACCAAACGTCAGCCGCTTGGCCCTCATCTTCACAGAAACTTTGGCCTGCTCAGACATCTGAAAGCTCATACTTACCTGCTACTCACCCACATAGCATAAAGGCTCAGTTTGTTTGGCACGTAACTGGATAAAACAGATAATGAGCACACTTTAGCTAATGTGTCGGGATAGGGTTGCCATGTTTCATACACAGAGACGTAAATTTGGTCTGTTTAGTCTGTTACTTGGTCCAGAGCAACATCTTGTCTCCTTTAGTCTCAATTTCTGTGAAACTTACTTGTCTGTTTGTGCTTAATGTCTACTTCCATGACTAGTATAACTGGGTTGCATCCTCTAGAGTACAAAAAAAAAAGTGCTGTTAATGTATGAAGAAAAGAAAAGCCATTAACAAGTTGTTTTTTTCATCCCTCCCGAGCTTTAAACTATAGTTACTGGCCTGTACTATATGTCTTTAATTCATTGGTAGTTGTTAGAGAGTTTTAATCAATCACCCTCTCTTGTTACAAACAATACATGATCTAGTATTAAGTGATCCATTACCTGCAAATCAAAGTATAAGCTTTCTGATGCTTTTTGTGTTTGATCAGTTTAGTAGTAGATGAACTTTCACCCAGGTTTGGTTAGAGTTATCACAAAACAGTCCAAGTCAGGTTTTAATGGAACCCCACTCTAACCCAGAATTTGCTGTGGAGCCTTTAAAAAGCTGATCAAAGGAACATCACGGCGTTTTGACATTTTATTGATTTTCTTCACCAGACGTTTATGTTTTGCTGTCCTGAAATAAGTAAAAAAAACATTTTGCACAGTTGGAGTTTATCTTTAAATATAACAGCGACTTCGAGACAGTTTTTTTTTTTACTCTTCATTTAAAACAGTCAATCAAACAGACAATCTGGTGAAGAAGAAAAGACTAAAATTCAAATGTCTGAATGGTTCCTTCCAGGGTATAAAATAGATCTGACTGTTGAGTAGACATCTTTGAGATGCAAAGTGGTGGAGCTTTTTTTGGCTGTTTAGATCAAATATTAGTGTATTGCCATTGAATTGAACCCGACAGCCTCTGATTCCCTGAAGTACCCATTAAATTCCCCTGCAATGCTTCTGCTCCCTGGGTATTTGCTAAGCTCTAAGGGTATTTCATTACTGCGTCCTCTTCTTTGTTTTTTTTAAAGATGTCTGAACTTCAGTCTGTCTATCATTTATCATATTCCTCATGTTGCCTTTAACGCTATTCACCATTTTGCTACAATCTCCACCTGCTGCTACTCAGTCTCTCTCTATTTCCTATTCATAGTAGTGACGCCTTCGTTGGTTTTTGCAGTGTCCTCCTCAGCTCCTCGCTGACTATTTGCTAATCAGCTGCTTTCTTTTCTGTGTTAACATCTGTTTGACTATTTGTCTACACGTTCCTCCATCCGTTGTGTGTGTGTGTGTTTTATGTTAATTTTGTGTTTCTGTTTGTTTGCTCGCTTGTTTGGTTGTTTGCCTGTTTATCTGTAGCTCGGACTCAAGCGACAGTCATCTGCCAATCATCCGGAGAGGGGAGGGGTCAACAGAAGAGACGTACGATGAGAGTTATGGTGACGACAGGGAGTACCACGAAGATGACCACTCGCTTTCCTCTGACATGTACTGCTGAAAAAAAAAACACTCACAGTTTCGTCTTCATCTCAAAGTTTCAGCAGTTCAGTTAGTCGGGTCATCTGATTTGTTTTTACCCGTTTGTGTCCCATTTATTAGGTTGGTGTATCATGATGACACATGTAAACAGCTGACTCCCATGGAGGAAGCAGAAGAAGTAGACGACAGAAGGGGAGGGGGAGGATGGCAGTCTCCCAGAAGAGTCTTCCTCTGCCCAACCTCTCTGGGTGAGTAGACGAATAGAGAAATGGAAATCTTTCTTAACACCAATCCATACCATAATAGCATCTGTGATGAACATATTTGTACCTTTTGTGTTGTATTTATCAGGACGGAGATCATCCTTCCATCTAGAGTGTCTCAGGAGACAGTCAAGGCCAGACGTCTCCCAGAAGACGGCTGTACCTTTACATCTAGTACATCACCAGGTAGTAAACATACATTTAAATACTTCATATGTGGTTAAACTCTTCTTTAGAAGATATACAGTAACACCCCCCCCCCCATCTGCTCTCCTCCAGGCCCTCGCAGTGGCAGGTTTGAGTCCTTTACTGAGAAGGAGTCACTCACCGACCCTCTTCAGCCGGCTGTGCTCTACGCCTCCAGCCAGCCCCACTGGTATAACCCATCCGTGCCACACATCAGATGCGAAAGATATGAAAAAAATTCAGCCACATTTACTCAGCAAACACATTTACACCTGCACTTATCAGAAAATGGTTGAAAGTTTCGTTATTGTACTCTGAGATAGACTTGTTTTTATAGCCCAGTGCAGTGACGCCTCATACCAGCGGGTTCCCTCTCTGAGGCTAGAGGGCTCCAACTCCCATGAAAAGCTCAATACCAGCTTGCCCTCTGTCAACTGTGGACCCTGGTAAGACTAAGTACCTTGAGAAAGAAAGAAAAAAACTGCTACAATTAACTCCAAGTGACAGTTTGCTTGATACAATAAGCACATGTCTCCCAGGTACAGCGACAGTAACGGGAACAGCCGTGCACCCAGCCCCAGCATGTCAGTGTCCAGTCAAAGAGCACCGCGGCCAGTATCACTCACAGTGCCCTCGCTTTTGGGAAAAGACCCCAGCTCGCTGTGTCACGGCAGTGCAGGCAGTCTGGTGGAAGCGGTAAGTACTGTACTTTACCTAATGTACATGTATGTGTGTACAGTTTAATCCTTAGACTGCAGTCAGCAACATACTGCAAACAGAAAAACCTATTCTTCCATCTAACTCCTGTCTGTCCATTCCTCTTTTTCTTCTCAAGGTTCTGATATCAGAAGGTTTGGGTCATTTCGCCCAGGACCCATCGTTCATCGAGGTGACCAAAGCCGAGTTGGCTGATGCCTGTGACATGACCATTGAGGAGATGGAGCAGGCCGCCAACAACATTCTCAACTGCAACACCCCCACCCCAAACGCCACATCCAGCACCTCTTCCACCTCTCAGCACAGCCCCAACGGCAACCTCCTGCCCTTCCACACAGCAGCAGCAGCAGCAGCAACACACAGAGACCTAGTGGCGGGCTTGAGTCCTAGCGAAAGTGGGGCAGAAGCTGGAGGAAGCAGAGGCGCCGTCCATGGGCCGTCGTCAATAGAGGAGCGGCAGGAGCTGCTAGCCAGGGAAAGAGGTAGAGAAGAGGAGGAGGGAGAGGCAGGAGGAAGGGAAGAGGGGCACAACAGAAGTTCGGCTGTGATTTCCGGAGCGCAACAGAGGAACAGCGGGCTTTTAGAGGATGAGGATATGGAGTGTGTGACGAGCTTGTAGGTGTCACCTGAACAGGTTCGGTCAACGGACTGGCCCCTCTGACATCATCAGAGACTGACGTACGTCAGTGCTGGTTAAACAGTGCCCGCGGCTGGCTCTGTCTGTCCCCACACTTCACACACACACTCACTAACACACACTGTCGCTCTGGACAATGGCGGCCAGTGATGCAACCTTCAACACGTGGTTATGACCTTGTTGGTTTCTGGGAGTTAGAATGCGTGTGAATGTTTGTTGTAAAGTATAACCGACAATATACTGTCTGAGTGTGTGCTTGTGTGTGTGTGTGTGTGTGTGTGTGTGTTTCTGTATGACTTTCTCAATTTGTATGTGTATGTGTGTTCTCCACACGTGTCTGAGTGTGGCTCTAAAGTGCCTCACAGTTTTCTCATGTCCTCAAATTGTGAAGTACAGAAAAGTAGAGACAAGCAAAAAAAAAGAGAAAATAATTCACAAAGGACCGAATGAAGGAAATGTAGACAGGAAACAGACGCAGGAAGTCCTTTTATGGATTTTCTGCTAATTACATAGTAAGTTATGTTTTCATGTCCTATGCCTACTTTGGATGAGTGTTATTGTTGTTTGTCTGGCCGCCATAATGCCAGGTGGGGGACAGCAGACCAGCTTTTGGAGAGGTCAGTTAAGGATTCACATCTGACCACACCCACTTGAGGTCAGAGGTCACCTCCTCCGTCTTGGTTCACTGATGATGACGCGCTGTATTGAGTCAAACAGGGGCAAGAAAAACTGTTTGAAATCTCCTTTATCCTCCTCTTCCAAAGCTATGGAACCTTGGAGCACAGCCCTGCCAGCCTGGGGGTTGGATTAAGGTGACACACCGACCCCAGCCAAGGGGGGAAGGATTTGAGGGATGGTGGAACAGCCACAACAGGGCTGCTACAGGGGGCCACAGGGAGAGAAAGACACTCTCTGGCCAACAAGAAGCTAGCCAGCTCTTCTTTTTTTTTTCCCTGCTGGTCAGTAAGACTCCGGCAAAAGACAAACTAACCTCGTCTGGCACCTCGATCTGGTTTCACTTTCTTCATCACTTTTTACTTGTTTGGCCCACTTGCTGCCCCAGACAGGAGGTGAGAGGAGCATTTGGTGGCTACAACCAGCTCCCCTCTCTGCCTCATACCTCACCGTTTCTCACTCCTTCCTCTGTCCTTCCTCCCTCCTCTTTGGCTATTTAACCATCCCTCTCCTTTCACTGGTGTTTTTTTTTTCTCCTTTTCTCTTTTTTTGTTTTGTCTTTTTTCAGCCCTCGGGGAGGCACGTGTTCGTCATGCAGGGCGACTTAGATGGCAGGGTGGAAGAGAGACAGGGAGTGACGATTGAAAAAAAAAGGACTCTGGGCTCAGGTCCACACCGGATCTGCCATCAATCAACCTCACTTCTTTCTCCAAAACCCTCCTCTTCCTCTCAGCCTGGAATCCTATTGGATTTGCTGCCACATACTCTTTCTACAGACCACGCCCACTATGTATTTAACAGTTCAATATTGTGCAAAACTGGCTAGCCATGATTATTTTGTTTTATATTCATGACCTTATCGATTTAATTTATCCTTGATTTGTTTGCACAATCGGGGTGCTGGTCTTATAAATGTATTTTTTGCTTGGTTTATTTTAGAAGAATTTTAAGATGTTTTAAGTATTGAAGCAGGGCATAGTGTCTGCGAGCGAGTGGATAACTATATGTGCGTGCAGATGCGTGTCTGCGTTTTAGTACAGGATGAATGAGTGTAAGAGTGCATGAGCGCGTGTATCTAAAAGGGGGGCTTCTCTCTATCAGTATGCACCTTTTACAGATTGTATCTATTTATTTATTTATTTTTTCCCAGAAGAGAAAAAAAAAATTGTGAGAGAACGCGTGTGTAAATGTGTATGTGTGTGCGTTTGAGTGGTTTCTTGTGTATTCTGAAAAGCTGATTATAAGCCTAGACAGTAAATTAAGGTAGCATTACAAGTATGGTGTTATGTGTGGTGTGAGCGTGTGAACGAGGGTGTGCGTGTATGTGTGTGTGTGTGTGTGTGTAATAATGGGCCTCCTTAACACAGGGTTACAGTGGACAGGCATGCTTCCAAAGCTTTGCGATTTCTTTAGCACAGTTTTTACTTTCCAGCCAATCTGCGGAGTGAGAAGTCATTCTGTCTTTGAACACTAGCCATCGCATAATTTTTCTATATCGTCCCGTGTTGAGACATAGGTAGGTGTAAGGTCTCCAGCGAGGTCAGGGTGAGGGGTAGATTTATAGCGATGAGGAGTTTCAGCATTGCAGTTTGGCCTTTCGGCGACTGCTGCTTTTCTGATTCATGGCGGATTGTTGCTCTGGATGTTAAAAGCACTAAAACTCATACTGCCATAGGGATGCTTTGTGGGAAGGGGAGGGAGATGCCCTGATTGCTTGGCTGTAGTGCACCCGTACCACATACTGTCATCTTTTAATGGAAGTTTAAACTCCAAATGAATTATTAGGGCTGGTCTACTGATGCTGCAAGACTTCGGAATCACATCTCATCGTCTGAGGAGCGTATCACAGAACACGTTTTTTATTAGTTTGGAATTTCTTTGCACCAATAAGAAGAACAGATTTCATGTGTCTGGTATAGTAATCAGATTGTTTGCTAATTATTAATTAGAAATGATGATTGTTTAGTTAAGGTGATGAAAAATTGGATGAGAATCAGAAAAGTGGCAGCTTGGAGGGACGGTTACTTCTTGTAATCCCAGGTAGCAGTCTGAGGAGTTTCTTTTTTGTTTTCTTGAGATAAGGTCATAGCAAGGTATGGTATCCAAGCCTCAGTCTGTCACAGAGGGCACAAGGTTTACCTTTTCTCCAAAAAAGCTTTCCTACTTTTACAATGACATCACCTGTACCCAGTGCCACATTTCTTATTATCGTGTCTACAGTTTTACATTATTTTACTTCAAATAATTCGCCTCATCTTTTTATGAATTGTAGGAAATTTGGATAAACATAATTGATGTTATGGCCATGATCCTAAAGTAAAGACAACTACGGAGCAAGGAAAGCGTTCAGATTTAATGCTCATATGTGAATACATCTCAGTATATTTGTTTAAATCAGCAGAAGCTGTAAGAAAGTCATCTTCATGTTTTGATATGATAACAGTGGCTGAAAGATGTTCTCTCTTATAGGTTCTAAGAACATCTTTAAAATGTTAGAAGAGCTTTTTGCAGGTGAAAGACACCTTTTAGAGACACATTTTTACAAAGAAAAAAGAAATACAATTTAAAAAGATACAGAAATCCCACAAAGAAACAAAATTGTCTTATTTCAATTGTGTTTTTTTTCCAATTTCCCTCTGGGATAAATGAAAATAGAAATAAATTAATTTAATTTCTTTTTATCTACCATCCCTATTAAGTTTTCATTTAGAGCAGAGCAGGTTTGTGGCAAGGAAAAGTATGCATAAACACACTGCCATACACTGCATCCTGTGCCAGTAACAGACTTCTGACATTATTATGCAATCTAAATGTGAATGTTGAATATGTTTAAGTGGCAATGCTGTTCTTCTTTTGTGTAGTTATGGCTCCCAAACTCATCCATATAGCACTAGCATTTCTTTTAGTTATTCTAAAGCACCTACTCTCTTTAAAAACAAATAGGTAATATAAGCTGGCCGGCCAGTTTTGTAGTAGATGGATCACAAAAGCTGCAGAATATAATCTTAACTAAAAGTTTAAAAGCTACTGAAGCGGATTTGAGTGCAGTCAGTTTTGTGCAGGGCAGGGTTTGGCATCAGAGAAAAGTAGCACAGTTTACACTTTTGCATTTATTTCAACACTTTATTGGATCAGCCAGGATGAAGTGTGGTTAAACTTGAATTTAAAAGACAGTCTGAGTTCCTCTTTGGTTTATTCATGCTGATGAATTATTGTTAAATCTGAAGATTATTAGGCAGAAATTCTCAAATATGAGTATAGCTTCATCCGAGTTGTATTTTTCGTATTCATTTTATCTGTCAGTATAGCAACAGCAACGAGTGTTACTCTTTCAAAGCAAATTACAAACCATGAAATGAATGAATGTAGGCAGCTGCACAGAATAAACATTAAAATTAGGGTTGGAAAGTCTCCACAAGGTTTTTCTATCAATTACAAACAATATAGCGTCATATCTTCAAATTTAATTCAGTTCAAATCATTCACTTCTTTCATCCTAAGTCGTACACAAAGTAACCCCTGCATGTCAGTAGTGCCTCCTCAGGCTTGCCTGCATGTCTTTTGAAGTCCTTGAGAGAGATTCAGAGCCCTGTGGTTCCCCCGTGTGACGTGGAGCAGCATGGCAGGTTTTTTTTTCCGTGTGATCTGCAGGTTAGCATGAACTATGAGGTGTTATGTTGCAGTGTCATAACATGAGTGGGTGTAATCCTGCAACCCACAAGATATGCAAAAACAATGCAATAACTATGACTGTGTAGGTTCCCAGAGTGAAAATACTTGTGAAAATTAAAAATATAAAATAAAATCTGCTTCATGAAGCTTTTTTTTTTTTGTTATTTTATTTTGTTTGTTTGTTTTTTTGTGACAAGTAAACTCAGTGGTTTCCACACCAGAAAAACCTAACATACTTGAAATCAGGTACATGACAGTGCAGTATAGTAACGATGTATTTGTTAATCCTACTCGTGACGGGGTGTTTGTCAAATGTTTATTGAGACAGTTATGACCGCTTTCTTTGTGGATAACCTTGCAGCCAGTGAAGGCACAGTGATTTTTTTATTATTATTATTATTTGTTCTATTAATGGAAAAACCAACTCTCTCTTCCTGTCTCAATATCTTTCGACAGCATCCTTTTATGTTGTTTTTTTTCCCAGTTTTTGATGGGCTGAGTTCTGTGGGTGTACCATCAGTAATGCATGAGGTTCACATTGATTGAGCGTTCCAGGTTTTGCTGTTTTGTTCCGATCAGGTTAAGTATCATATCACATTATTACAGAGTAGCTTTTTCTATTTAGTGTACATACAGTGATTAAAGTCGGTATTTCTTCTTTTGATACATATTTAACTTTACAGCAGCAGAGGAGCATTTGGAAGATGATTTTGCATATCTTGTGTCTTATGGGCTCTTATTTATTTTCTGATTTATAACCCTGAGAGGGACAGAGATATGTTTGGCAAATCATGAGACACACAATAAACTTGTGTCCCCCCCCCCTCCAAGTACAGACAGGTGTCACTAAAACATGCCTGTGTGTTGCCATATTGTCGTTAATGCTTACCTCTGCTGATGAGTAAAAGATGAACCAGCTGGAGCTGTTTCTGTGAAAAGGACCAAATAATTAACATTTTATCCATCGAGCTCAGTAGGCTTTTTGTCTACCCTGCCAGTTATAGTTCATCTGAACGGCTGATTTGACCAGTTATCAGTACAAGTACAGGATTATTAACTACTTAAATCGTGGGTCATTTGTGTATCCAGTGTGCACCAAGCTAAGGCCGCGGAGCTGTTTCATTATCAAGACATTGCTTCCACCTACGTTTAACAAGTCAGTAACGTTTGTCTTTGCATACCTGTGTAGCTAACGCATCAGGCCGATAAGCTGCAGCTGTGTTGACTGCCTCCCTGCTTCTCCACCCACAGCTAATTAAAGTAAAACCACTCCCCCTGGAGCGAAGAGTACTTTTCAAAACCAAGTAATTTCATCAAGCGAAAGAAGAGATTAATGGAGTAGAGGCTTATGTTTTGACAGACGGATGACAATCTTATTGGCGGATGATGACAATGGGAAGAACTCAACTTTGGGGTTGTCGGATGAAGAGTATTTGAGGGGATTGTTGAAGATCTTATTTCAGCTTAGATTTCAGGGCAGTTTAAGTTCTGACATGGTGAATTATATAGTCAAGCAATGTTTCACGTGCATGGGTTTCTCTCTTTAGAGATATGAAGTATTGGTCCTGTGTAACTGATATCTTTTGTCTCACCTCTAGCTAATGATTGTATATTTTTATATACTATATATAGCAAAATATATATATATGAATATATAATATTTAATCACCAGAATGTTAGAGTAAGGAACAAGGCGGACACTTATATGGGAATGTAGTTTGTGAAGTATTGGTCACATGTAATATAGGCCTACTGACAGAGGGTCAGTATGAAGTCCCTATTGACTGTATTTGTAACCAAAAGGAGGATTTTAAAAAAAAACTTTTTTTTTTTCTTTTTTTTTAGCTGATGAAATATACACAATTGGCTTTTAGGACATTTCATAGCAAGCTTGGAATCATTTGCAGCCTTGGGGCTTTTTGTGTCCATGCAAGCATTTTTAACAATCATAATTACCAAGAGAGTGGGACACCTGGAGATCTGGGACTCCTGAGATGAGAGGCTCTGGTGTTGCAGACAGAGCTGAAGTCTATCATGCTTTTGGTTGTGTTTGTTCTGAAACATGTCGACCTACCAGCAACCTGTCAGTGCAGATCAGAGTCTGGTCATACTCCTACTGTAGCACTGAGAGATGAGTCTCTCTCTAGAACTAGTCCTACATCAGCGATACACACTGTACACTTTTAAAAACACATTATTATAGCAACAAACCAAAAATTAAACCTATAAAGGACTAGATCTATTTGCTCTGAGTCATTAAAATTGTGTAGCTTCTGTCATTTTTTTATTCCAAGCAAGAATTTTGGAGGACTTGAACTACATTTGGGTGGAGAAATTGATTCACCTGCATTTTATGCAGACTAGGTAAACAAGTTCGGCATCTGGCTATTTCATTTCTGCATCAACAGGATGTGATGATGATGATTCTTTTTTACACCTAAAGCTTCACATGTGCAGTGTTTAAAGGGGTGTTTCCCATGCTTATGCAAAAAAGAAAAGAAAAAAGTTGGAATTAGCCCAGATATAAATTGTCAGCTGAATTTCTTTTGGCAGAGTTGACTTTGAACACGGTAATATTTTCCATGATACGTTGACGGTGAGGAGCCACAAATGGTTGGAATGATGCACAGGTGCTGCTGTACATTAGTAAGATTTGAACTGTTCAATGTTTTACACACACACACACACACACACACACACCATTAAAAATAACTAGAGTTGTGTGTGTTTCTCCTCAACTAGACACAGATTTGAGTATTTTGCCCTTACGGAGAGCTTGAGATCTCATCTCATTGAAGTTCAAAGAAGCTCGTTATATTTTCTTGTAAATCAAACTGTTTGTTGATCATGTTTGACCTCGACAAAAATATTTTAAGATGACTATTTTGAATATAGATTTTATTATCTTTTCTAGGTAAAATTAGCATAGTCTGTTGATGAAGAAATCTAAATAAAGCATTGATTCTCTTCTTTTCTGGAGAAACAGGAGAATCACCTCTTTGTTTTTCTGTTGTACAGATGTTATTTTTGACCTCAATACTGATGAAGGCTTTTGGAAAGAGAACAGAAAGGAAAAGGTGGTATATATTATTAAATAAAAGTTGATGAAGTATCTTCTATTTTAGATATGAAATAATTGAAATATATCTAAATGATATATTAAAAGACAGTTTGATGCAGGACGTTGTAGGTGGACTTGGAGAATTTCTGGTTATTGAAACGAAAACATGCCCAGATCAGGTTTTTAGGTGCCAAGCTATTAAACAGTGATGAAACTACACATGCTGGCATTTTCTTTATTTGACCAAGAGGGGAAATATTATGAATAATACTGGTTTCTACAAGAGGCTTCCATTAGGTTTAGAGATAACCACTTATAAGTTTCCTTTTTGTAAAGATTTGTTTGTTGCTTGTGCAAAAGTTGTCATTTTAATATAAAACATTACAAAGAGAGGCGACAGCAGCGCATTGGATGGATTCTAGGACCAGGTTTCGATGACATTTTGAGGCTTTGTGAGAATAATCGGCAGTGACATTAAAAACAATATGCACATTCTATTTACTGGATGATCTAATCAATTGGTATATTGTAACTCAGACAGCTGTATTATTTCTTTGATGGGAATCTCACCCTGACCGTTGTCATAGCAGCATGTTGAGACTTCACTGAATAGATCAGAGGTTGATGGTGAGGAGTGTCCCTATTCCTTTTTTTTTTTCTGAGACTGATAGATGGGATTTGCTTGACGGTAGGTTTAGAACATATAGAATAGCTATATATAATGCACTCATTGTGTAGCAGCACACACAGCAGCACCTTTATGTGAATACTTAGGAAAGACTGTTTTGATAGGTCCTTGAAAGCCTTGTGTTTATCTCTTGTTTTTTATCGTTATGCAAACGTTATAACCGACCCCAAATCGGAGATCCCACAGTGCTGACACTAAGCTTGTCAGGGGGGAGGGTTCTTACGAAAGGAATGCGACACACATAGCCTGTTTTAATAGCTAAGTGTTTCTAACAGTGACTTTTTTGGGGATGTAATTCCACAAATGGATCTTGAGGTGTGGCAGCAGCTTTATGATGCAGAGGTGGTTCTAGTCTTGGAACAGCTAGTCCTCATTAGAGCCATGAATGTCTTTGCCCACTTCTGCCTCCACTCTCTCGTACTTTACATTCCACCATGAATGATAAAGTCATCCCCCTTGAATGTAGGACACAGTGATGCCCTTACTGATTTCTGAACATTTTTAGAATTGGCTTTGTAGTTGATTTTTTTTTTTTTCCTTTTTAGCAACTGTTAATGGAAGAAAAATGATTTAGCCATCTTGACCACTGTAGACACAAAAGGATTTAACTCTTGTCACTTTGTTCTCTGCCAAACTTGATCCACAAGTGGTTTGTCCTCTTAAAAGCACAGAGTTAGAAACGAATGCGTCTTGCATGTCTGTGTGAGCAAATGCGGCTTTAAAGAATGAGAGCATCATCGTGTTTTCTTCTATGAGCTGCATCTTGTATTGAGCGGCAGGAGATCCACAGTTCCATACGCAGCTGTGTTCAGCGAAAGCTTTTCTGTTTCTTCATTGCTGGAGTAAATGCCAGAGCTGCGTGGCTCTGTTTTCCACTCATCAGTAGTGTTTAATGATCTCATTTGTTGTCTTCAGTCACACTCAAGTGTTAAAGAGCCTTTAACGGGACTGAGCAGTTAGTTTTCGTTGTTTCACGTCAGGGAGAAGTCTGTCATTAATCCTATTTTTTGGAGGGAGGTGTAACTTCACACAGAGACCAATTTGTTGTAATATTAGTAGTGATGCTACTGTTAAATGTAGTACTTAATAACAGCACTATTTATGGTCAAACTAATGAATTAGAGTGTGTTATTGTGCTTGCGGTAGCTTTGGAGGCAGGTGGCCATTTTGTAACTGGGTTCTTAAACATAAGCCACTCCCCCTCCACTGCAGGAGGAATTTCATTGGTTCTAAGGTTGCTAAGTGACACTGGCCCAACATCATTTGGCTCCCTCGGTTACCATTTGTCTCCTTGGTGAGGACTGCATGATCTCACAGTTGACACACCCTTGTTTCCTTCTTCTCTTTCGTTTTTCTAAAGGAGATTTCTTGATTTTTCTTGTTTGTTTATTCATTTCATTTTAGATTTTAGAAAGGGAACGAATACAATTAAATAAAATCAGAATATTAATTCAATCACTTTTTCTACTCCTATTTTCAATAAAAAGTTCAATGAAAAACCAAACAAAAAGTTGATTTGTAAATACGTCATGTACAGTTTGTATCTGTAACTTGTCAGTCTGTCATTGGTGACAGAGTCTGTCTTGCTTATAACGCACGCTACCAGTAAATAAAAAAGGAAAAAGTATATTTAGACTGTATGGTCCCTTGAAAGCAAGTTTTAAATTAATATCTGATGTATATTCCTGTAACATTGCATTTTTATCTGAGGAATGATGTTATTAAAAAATTGCAAATAAATTGCATTTCCTACAGCTGTGTTTTTCACTCTTTTCCACAAGTATCAGAGCAAAGCCAGCAGGTATTACTACAAATATTACTGAATTATTATATCATATTATTATATTACTGGTTCAAACAGTGGCCTTTCTGTAAGGATATTCTCCCTGCGTATGCAAGGGCTCTCTCCAGGTACCCTGGCTTCCTCCCACAGTCCAAAGACATGCATGATAGGTTAATTAATCACTCTAAACTCTCCCTAGGAATGAATGGTCGTGCGTCTTTTTGTGTTGGCCCTGTGTTGGACTGGCGACCTGTCCAGGGTGTTCCCTGCCTCTGGCCAGCTAATTGCTGGGATAGGCGCCGCTCCAGCACCCCACAACCCTGAACTGGACTAAGTGGCATAGAAAATGATGAATGAAATTTTAAAAACATCATTGTAGCAACTCAGCTACACCACAATGGGACACCTGGTTGGCTTGTATGTGCAGACTTGATTTAAGCACATGCTTATGCTGACACATAACAGTCCAGCTGCTCCAGCACTCAACAGCAGATGAAGACAGACAACATGATTACCAGCAATCTGCACCTGTGTCAATCTGTCTCACCTGCAGCAGCTACCTGAACCGGAGCTTCACTCCTCTCCTTCCATAACTGAGAGAAACTACACAGCCATATAGCCAAGAATTGGAGCTTCCCACATGCCGGAGAGCAGAAAACCATTCAATTAGGTCTAGTAGATTAAATGTGACTGCGAATTCAACAACATTGCTCAAAATTGGACCAGAAACAGAAGGAAGATTAATAAAGGTAAAATAAAACAGTTAATTGGCACATCTTGATCAAACACAGCACTTCTACTCATGGTAAACGCCCAGTGGCTCACAGAATTAGAGGCTTCATGAGAGGTCTGCAGCTAGACCCTTTCATTAAGAAAGTAAATCTCTGCTGTTAAATTGAGATAATATGTCCTTTGTGGCCTCACATGAACACACTGCTTTCTCCCTAGAACACCTAAGTACTGTATAATTAGTTTAGAAAATTCTGCATTTTGGTTGTAGTTTCTAAGAAGAAAGGATGGGATTTCTTATATTTC
Organism: Atherinosoma microstoma; assembly: GCA_037177055.1. Classification (NCBI taxonomy): domain Eukaryota; kingdom Metazoa; phylum Chordata; class Actinopteri; order Atheriniformes; family Atherinidae; genus Atherinosoma; species Atherinosoma microstoma. The sequence continues at coordinate 15,744,180 of JBBBVU010000025.1, forward strand.
TGTGCATCCTTTCCACATGCATGGAGGTATGATAAAGATCATTAACTTTTTTATTTTTTTTTTATTCTAAACTAATGGCAAATAATCCGTCTAAATATAAAAGGAAAAGATTCTGAGTTTAAGAGTTCCCTCACCTCCTCTACCATCACCTCAGACTGTGTGGAGCGCTCTATGGTGTGTATCTCAAAACACTATTTCCTGGAACTCTGTGAACATTTGCATTGAGAAATTATATTTGCATTCATTCAAACTCCATCTAATCATTTTTACCTTTAGAAGATAGCCGTTAGTAGTTGATGAATGCTTAACAATGCAAATTAATTCAATCTCTGCAATGCAAATTCTACATTTATCAGATTAGTTTGAAAAAGAACTAGATTCTTGGCTCTAATGAAATTTTGTTATTCCATAGTTACCTTATTTAAATGGAGGACACAATAAAATAGTGGTTAACATAAAACAGATGATTGGTCTTTGTGTGGGGATTGGTTTAACAATCCACTGGGAGAACAAGTTAGCCGATAAGCATCTTTTGGGTCTAATTTGTGGATTAATGTATTAACAGTAGGATCCTGAATGTCGTGCTCTTCAGCAGCTAATAAAAAAACCAAGCATGCAATAATTAGCTATTTGTTCTCAGCTTTAAAGAGAATCATCAACAGGTGAAAAGATTAACCAGCTTTCTCCAAACTGGCTTTATTTCAAGTCTGAACCAGATGAGGTAGGAGGATTCCTCGTGTGCAGCTGACGGGTGAGACTGCAGGTCTCTGAAACATGAATTATGATAAAAAATAATCCTACAATTCAAATGCAAATATTTAGGAGTAATTTGAATAACATATTTAACAAAAGTTTTTTATTTTTCACACAATGGGGCAGTTTTCCACATAACCTCAGTCAAAAAGCTGCGTCTAGGTCCAGATCATACAAAGGAGCGAGAAAGCTTGTTTGGAATTTAACGTACAAACATTTTCATTTATAATTTGCTGATGTGATTCAGAAATGACTGCTCTGTGACACCCCAGATGTAACACAATAGGCCCACACCATCCTGATATCACCATGTTTCACCAATATGGCTCTCTGCAGGAGTGCAGTGTTTTCCTCTTTTTTTCTAAACACAACTCTTCTCACTTAAAACAAGTTAATTCAGCCTTGTGCTCATACACATCTTCTTTTCTACAAGCTTTTCTTGTAAACCATTACTATAGTTGGTAAGAAAGGCTTTGAATTTCCAACATCTGTACACAATCTAACAGATGATGGACTGGTGGAGTCCAAAAAGTCCATTATGGTTTTGTAACCTCTTCCAGCCTAATGACCATCTACAACTTTTTTTTCCCCCACTCAATATTTACATCCAAATTCAAATTTCCGGCTATGAAGAGAGCACATTACGTGTCTGTTTTATGAGTCGTCATATGTCTTTTCAAATTCCCCTGCTGGGAGAATTCTCTCCCACAGTCTGAACACTTAAAAGGCTTCTTCCCGTTGTGGCTGAGCGTGTGCCTCTTCAGACAGTTCAGAGTGAGGAAACGCTTGGGGCATTCGGAGCAGAGATACGGACGCTCTCCTGTGTGAGAGCGCATGTGCACGTTTAGGTGACTCTTGCAGGAGAAACCCTTCCCGCATTGCTCGCAGGTGTACGGCAGCTCGCCCGTGTGAGACCGCGTGTGCAGGAGCAGCTCCCCTGAGGATAAAAACGATTTCCCGCAGGTGGTGCACAGGTAATTCCTCTCCCCTCGGTGCATCTGCATGTGTCTTATGAAGCCATTTTTGCTGAAGTTTTTCCCGCAGATGTTGCATAAATTGTTGGGACCTTTGTGAAGGCGTTCGTGCTGCTTGAGTGAGTAACTGCAGAGGAATCCCTTGTTGCACTGTTTGCAGATGAATCTGCGGCCTCTTTTGTGAAGTCTCTGGTGCTGATAATACCCCGACTGACTGGTGAATCCCTTGTCACACTGGCCGCACCGGTAGCGGAAGCCGTGGATTTTCATGTGGGTCTTCAGCTGATTAGGATGTTCAAAGACCTTCTCACATGTTGGGCAGCTGGTTTCTTCCACTGGAAAGTTCTTGTTCACAAGCCGTGTGCTCAGAAACCGTTTATCTTCCCCTGCGGGCTGTTTCCGTCTCTGTCGTTTCTTGTTTTCCGCGTCCTCGTCCTTCTGCTTATGTTGCCATTTTTTGCTATCTTTTTGCTTGCTTTGCCTCAGGTTCTCCGAGTCACCTTGTTTCTTTATTCCAGCCTTTGGGCTCTGACCTTTCTTCTTAGTCTTCTTTGTGGAAGACTTCCTCTTCTGAATGGGAGCTGTCAGGTGGTGCACACTCTGTATGTGCTCTTGAACCTTCCTCTTCAGACGGTGTGTGAATGAACACTGAGGACAGGTTAATAAATAAGATACCGGACCTGAAATCAGGATGAAGCGCCAGAAATTAGTGACGTAAGACTGACTGGATAATGAATAATTCTGATCTGTGACTGACCTGGTTTCTTTTTTGGTTCCCAGTCAGCTGAGCCCTCATCTAAGCTCTGACTGGAGTCTCCTTCCAAATCCTCCAGTGCCAGCGACCCTTCATTGCTGTCATATTCATCCTCATCATCACCCTCACTGTACAGCTCCCCTCCAGTGTGAGTGGGGAGGGCCAGCGTGGACAGAATGACATCCTCCTCATTGCCTGATGGAGCTGTGATGGAAGAAAAGCTTAGCACGTTATCGATGGCATCCTCTTTCCTTTGTAAGAAAAGAGAGAGAGAGATCTTTGTTCTCACCTGAGCTCAGAGTTCTCAACTCTCTGTGATGAAAGAGTAAAGTTTTCAGGGTTTCAGGGCTAGAGAGGTAGTGTCCAAACTCCTCTGATGCAAATGTCTCAGTGAGCCAAGCTGTCGTCTGAGACGGAGAAAGACCACAAATATGCAGGCTGGTCAGTGAAGCACACAAACAGGCTTCAAAATGACAGAAGAGAAAGAACATCCAGTACTGTCTTCGAACTTGCAGCAAAAAAAGCAAACCAGCTGCACAACTCAGCATCTAAGTGGATATTCTTTTAATTTATTCCACATTATTTGAATTATAAAAATTGTATTTAAAAAAAACAATACTGCTAGTTTGAGGAAAACCAAGTTTCTTTACAGTATAATTCTACAAAAAAGTACTTAATCTTGACAAACACATTAGCCATTAGATATGTGACCTGATGGAGTACCTGCTGTAGGTCTGGTATGGGCAGCAGCTGCTCCAGTCTGGACAGGAACAAAGACACGAGCCGCTGGATCCGCTGATTGTAGGCAGAGCCATACTTTTCAGGAAAAACTTCCTACAGACACATCCAGAGCATCAGATAAAAGATATCAACTCAGGCCGTCATCATACAATGAAATAAAATCCTGCAGGCTGAGTAAATCATCAGAATTATAACCACACAACGTTCCTTAGATCCCTCACCGAGGGAAAGCAGGCAAAAACTACAAGACTGAATGTTTTAAATTTGGTGGAAAGGAGGAGCAGAAGGAAGAAGCCAACAGAGGATGCTCTCTGTGTGGCCTTTTGTCTTTGTTTTTAAAGGTAGAAACTGAATCTTTGCTTCTTCTTTTTTTATATATAAAGTGATGCATCTACTGGCTTTAAAGACACATGGACTCACTTGGAAGAAGAACTCCTTTTCAAAAGGAACACTCAGAATGTTCTGCACCAGGCTGGCAAAGTTGCTGTAAGAGGTCTTCAGTATATCAGCACTTTCCTGTACAGAAGTGAACACTGAAGTTGAGAACGGATTAAACGATTCTGAACTGAAGGCTTTTAACTTAATAAATGTTTGTCTTCTTGTTTATTATTTTCAATAAATCCCCACCATCTGATCACTGGCGCTCAGTTCAGCGCTGCACATGTGGATTTTATCCAGGTGACTCTGGATGGCCTTAAGGTTGGCAAAACCATCGCTACGACACAGATCCAGAATCAACTATGACGGAGCAAAAGTGGGAGAAAGGTGAATCAAAAAAGAAATGTGATTTGAAAACACATATCCAATACGACAAAAATAAATGTCTTTAGTTTTATATATACATATATAATATACACACAACCATGGAGAGATTCATAAAGAACACACACACACACACACACACACATATCTGGATAATGGAGCCTAACTTGCTGAGACAAACCTTTATTTTTCTTTTCATAAAGCACAAATGGTGAGTTCAAGGCTGTTTTGTTTTCGTCTTTTTTTATCTTCATGTACTTAAGCTTGCTTGCTAAGTAGAGTCTGAACAAATCTGAGTGTGTGTTTTGTCTGACGTGTACAAACAGAATCAGGATATAATAACTTAAAGTTCTGCTTTCTTACTCAACATGACACACCAAAGATTACTAAGAGTTTGTGATTTTTTTCCCCTGATGTTTTGCTATAATGCTGATTATTATGTTCCAGGGTTTTTCTCAGTCTCTTGGTTTTTGTTGCCTGTAAATCAAATAATTAAAGTTTTATTAAACTGTTGATTTGTGAAACTGACAATCTGTAAAAAAAAAAAAATGAAAAAAAAGGGGGAATACTGTGTATAAAATTGAAATTCTGATATTTCTGAAAATTAAAAACTGTTCATTGTTCCATCATTACATGTTTATTCATCAATTTGTGTGTATAATTTCTCACTCTTTTACAGATTAATTATTTTGGTGGTACTCCTTTCAATTGATATGACAACACAATGTGAAACAGATATTGGCCAGGTATTTAATGACCAGCTAATTTTGATATATCTAAACATTGTAGTTAAACTATTTTAAATAAAGGTTGATATTTCTCGATTAAAAGTTTGTTAAGTTTTTTGTTTTTTAATGTTTATTATATCATGATTATTCACAAACATAATGCTTGTTTCTGCAGGTAAAGATCTGACAGATCTGATAGATGAAAAATGGTCAGCTGCAAATGGTTGCCAATACCTCCAGCTCTCCAACAAAACACTACTATTTGAGCCAACCCTACAATCAGCCCTAGATGTCTCAGGTCGCTGTGACTCCTCACCGTTGCTCTCAGACCCAGAACAAGCTGAGCTTTCTGACTGGGGCTCAGGAGCTCTGGAACAATCTCTGTTACTAAGCTGATGAAATCCAGCAGCTTGTCATAGTGTTTCACGCTGTGCTGCTGCACTACTTGCCAGACGAAGGCCGACATGAGTCGCACTGGGGGAACAAGCAGCTGTAAAGAGGCTGTGGGAAGAAAGGAGCCTGTGGACGACACGAGAGGAGTGTTTTGTTATAAAGGGATGCCGCAAAAACAAGAAGGCAATCCGCCAAGTTAAGCTACAGACCAGCTAACGTTAGCTATACACTCAACTTATTTTAACAGCTGTAGCATTAACTAAAAGCGCTAACTATTTATGCTTATACATAAGTAGTCACACAAACCTTTGCTACGCCACGCCATTATTAAATAGTTAGAATAAGTTAATTTAAAGAACCTGATTAAAATGTGACATTTTCTTGCGTTAGAAAGCTACTTCCGGTATAAACAGGATGTTGTGGAAATTTTGCGCCTTTTCCGGTTTCCTTCAAAATAAAAGTCGGAACTTCGAGTTTTGCTATAGTGCAGCCTTATGTAGTGAACTGGCCTTTAAGGGATAGCCTAGGGCTGGCCATTATTTTAATGCTAGAAAGTGGCTTGTTCCTCAATCTTTATGCTTTTCCTTGATTATGAGTATTATTTTTTTAAAGGTTTTGCTCAATCTCTTCACTTGATGATTTCTACCATGGAGCATTAGGATTTATCCCAGGCTGTGGACCCTTCTCAGACCATTGCACCTTGTACTCTCTGGCTAGCAGGTCATCACTGTCCATACACAGATGTATACATTTATCATAAGGCCTGCTCCCATCTGAACATGTTACACAGTCATTGCAGCCATTACTTTTATTCTAAGCTCTGTTCATGAATGTGCCAAAAAGCCCAAACCACGTTTTTTGCATTATCATCTGTACTATAAAGTAACTCTTTGTGCAACAATGATTAAAGCCAAACAATAAATTATCTTAATCCTACGTCAACAATTGTTTAAAAAAACACAATCGACTGCTTTTTCCATTTTTTCTTCCCCTTTTCCATTAGATGACCACTTTAATTGTAATCAATTCATTATTTTCTAAAATCTAAACCATTTATTGTAAAGATCTTATGTGGATGTGTCCTCCATTGACACTGGTAAAGGCAAATCTTACCAAAATAGTTATTATTATTATTATTATTATTATTAAGGCACGACCAACAGATTGAACACTAATAAATGGGATCAAGTTGAAATGGGCCCCTGAGGCAACTTGTATCATATGATCAATAGTTAAGGCGTGAGACCGTAAAGGTAACACCCAGTTTTCACACAACCAGTCGGTGCTTGTGACTGCAGGCAATGTTTGGGCTCTTCGAGCAAAGCAGCGACTCTCCTTGATCATCAGAACATGTTGACGAGTTTTGGGGACTGCTAAGCTGACTATTGCCAGCTTATTTGCGAACTTGGAAGAGGCTATTTCGCTTGTTTCTCGCCATGGGAAGAAGACGCAGGGGCGCACCTGGATCCGACGCGGAATTCACGTTTGTTAGTCCAGTTGTGAAATACATGCTGTTCTTCTTTAACTTTCTATTCTGGGTGAGTGACGAGCAACTAAATACACGAATCAAAGTTTATTTTATTTTCTGTTAGTTCACTTTGATTATCTGCGTCTTTTTAAAACTTGATTAAAGTAGCTACTTCCACATTTATTTTAATCCCTTGGGGGAGAAGACAGCTTCTTCTGATTTATTAACTCAAATCATGTCAGACTCACTCTCTTCTGCTGTGAGAATATGTAGCCAGCAGCACCCAATTCTTTGTTTGATATATTTGCTTTTTAACCTGGGTCACAGACTTCCATGAAAGGAGGAGAAAGTTTATGCAAAACCTTTATTATCATGCAGGTGTGAGATGTGCCATCTCACACCTATTGACTGATACTGAAAAATGCAGACATAATAATATAATACTACTCTTATCTTAGAGTAATACAACATTACCCTCATGAAGACAGTGGTCACTCTCTATAATAGGCTGTGTTAATGATTGTGTGGCTTTTCGGTAAAGTGTAAATAAAATCAGCTAAAAGTAAAAGCAAACCTCAGCCTCGAGTAGTCAGCAAACCAAAGTTCAACTTGGTGGGTTTCAGTGTCAGCTGACTAACAAAAGGAGATTTCTTAATGCATTTTTAGAGCTGATTAAAGTTGCTGAGGCTAAAAAGACCCTTTGTGTGTTTTACCTGACCACAAAAATGTGAAGTTAAAGCCACTGAAAACCAGATTCATGTCTCAGAAATTCTGTTCGCACAGTATTTATGAATTTATGTTCAGTAGTGTCTGTAAGCAAACCTGTATGAATGTGGCTGCATGACTTGCGGCCGTGTACAAACAGGATAAGTCTGTGTAGGAACTTGAAGCCCTGCAGTGTGGAATGTGTTGTCTTTTCTGTTGCCTTTAGCCACAAGGGGTTCTGTATTTCACACCGGTGGTTATTATTCTTTTATAGTCAAGATTGTACATTGATTTTCTTATAAATCCTGCTGATTATTGACCACTTGGTTTAAGATCTAACATAACAGCACCTGACGAGAACAAAGCCTCTAATTCAGGTGTCCCATTTGGTTTACTCACAAAACTAAACCTTTATAAAACAAGGTAGACAACTCCAGCTTTTCCCTCCCACCTCGTAAGGGCGCAGCATCTGTGGAAACTGGATCCATTTCATTCAGGGTGGCAAGAGAGTTTCTGTGGCCTCCCTATTATTCTATTGAGACTGGGAAAGGACAGCTCAGTGAAAGAGTCTTTATTTTTCGAGAGAAGGGTGTAGATTGCTGTCGGGTTGATTTAGTTAAATAGAAGTAGAGTGCAGAGAAGACTACTTCAAATAACTTCATCAAGAAGATTAATGTTGTGGTCCTATAATTTGACAAAGTGAATTTTGTTTTATATTCTATCATTACAGCACTATCTGTGACTCATGAATCCCTTTTTGAATGATCTGCTCCGTCAACATGTAGAAACATAGAAAAATAATCCCCTCAGCTATTCTGATGAGTATTATTTGAACTTGATGTGTCTTATTTGTAATATTACATAAAAAAAACATTTTTTCTTTGTTCTCAGATCATCTCCTTGGTGATGGTTGCAATTGGTGTGTACGCCCGCACAATGAAGCATGCAGGTAAATGATCTTTTCTTACTTTAAGAAAAACATGGAGTTACATCACTTGTCAGAACAATGCATTATCCCATGAAGTGTCATTACTAAGGCCATTTCACCAAACAAAACCACACAGAGCAATAAAAATGTCTTTCCACGGCAGTCTTTGAACAGCTCCTTTCTACTTTGCTTTAGAAGCGGCTCTGGCGGGTCTGTCAGTGGACCCTGCCGTCATGCTCATGGTTGTGGGGGTCCTCATGTTTGTCATCACCTTCTCTGGCTGTGTGGGCTCCCTGCGGGAAAACATCTGCCTCCTGCAAATCGTAATTAAGGATTTTCTTTCGAAAACAATATATAACTCTTTGTTTATTTCAACAGCTCTTACAGTGTAGGATATTATATTATATTATATTATATTATATTATATTATATCTATTATCTGTAAAACAGACTTATTTTAAACAGCTGTAACCCTCCATCTCCTCCCAGTTCTGCATCTCCCTGACGGTGATCTTCATACTGCAGCTGGCTGCTGGTGTCCTGGGCTTCATTTTTTCAGATAAGGTAACCAGATGATATCATCAACATCCTGTTAGCCTGGGTCTGCCTGTCAGAACAGGCTGAGAAAAGGTTTTTCCAAGATTATTCAAGTGTTTGTGAAGGTATAAATTCAAAGATAAAACTAATGGTTGTGATGTGATTTTGTTTACCTTCCTTATGCTGACACATTTTTGTAATTCTTGTTATAAATATTTTTTCTTGTTTGTTTTTAACTAATGTCTTTCATTTGCAACAAGCCACAAAACTAAATGTGGTCATTGATTCTTCTTTTATGCAAACTCACCAATAGCAAATTTTGAATTTGTCTCTGAACATCCATAATGATTTAATTTAACCAAATAAGAACTGACTTTTCTGTTGACTCAGCAAAAAGCTTCCTGGTTTGAACTCACCTGTATGAGTTCTTTCCAGGTACTCAAACTACCTCCCATAGTTAAAAAGCATGTATGTTAGGTTAATTTATCTTGATAACACAATTATTTCCAAGAGAGTTAATGAAATGATCTTTGAGGGTTTATGAGGTTGGTAGTGAATGGTACTTAATGGGATTGTGGAAAATATAAAAACAATGCCACCTGCTGCTTGTTGTCTGTAACAGCAGCAGATTTGGGATCAGGTTTTCTTGTTCAGTGTAATTAACCTTGGAGATTTAGAATTTGTGAATTTATTGCTTTTTAAATATTTTTTAAAGGCAAGACAAAAAGTCACGGAGATAATCAACGACGGCATCGTCCACTACAGAGATGATATTGATCTGCAAAACCTTATTGACTATGGGCAGAAAGAGGTAAGATTTATGTCCAAATGCAGACCACATTTACTCACTACCAGTGCCAGAGTAGTAGTTGCTATTTTTTGTAACTATAAACACGTCTTTCTATTTGCTCAGTTTAGCTGCTGTGGTGCTGTGATGTACACTGACTGGTCCCAGAACATGTACTTCAACTGCTCCAAGGACAACCCCAGCAGAGAGCGCTGCTCTGTCCCCTTCTCCTGTTGCAAAATAACCATAGAAAAGGTCACCCTCCTGTGAGACCCTGATCACTGATAATAAACTGCCTTGTTTTTCTTTTGTTTGTCAATCTACTTTTCTTGTATTGGTTTTCACCCACAGGAGATCATCAACACCATGTGTGGCCAGGATATGCAGATATTGGAATTCGAGAAAGCTGGAACACACATCCACACCAATGGCTGCATAGACAAACTAGTTAACTGGATCCACAGCAATCTGTTCTTACTGGGAGGTATTGCACTGGGACTGGCAATTCCACAGGTAGCGCATGGTCCACACCAAACATAATGATATAAATTACCATCACGCTAGAGCTTGTAAGAGTAAAGATTAATTGCTGTAGCCAGATGTTCATCCCTCTGTTGTGTCACTCTTTTGCAGCTGGTTGGCATCTTTCTGTCCCAGATTTTAATCAATCAGATCAAAGAACAGATTGAGCTGCAGAACTACAACGTTAGACACCACGATGACCCGTGGAGCTGATCCAGGTTCAGACTGTGATAAACAACGCCTGCACCACTTCAAACGAGTTCAGTGCTTTTAGTATCGAAACACTTTGAGAAGATATATACTCAGTATTTGGCAAAGGCGTGGACACACAACACAAAGTGTTCTCAAATGGAGATGAACATGAGCCACTGATGAGAAGATGAAAATCTGCTGCCACCTTCTGGACAATTACTAAGTCAGGATTTATCCAATGTTTTGTTAACACTAAAGTATTTTTTTAAATATTTTTTGTAAATGTTTTGCAGGAAATTATGCTTTTCTTTTATTACTAAAGCTCACAGAAAAGGGAATTATATTTTAATCTTTTGTCAAAACATATCAAATGAAAGAATTTTAAGCACAATTGTTTGTTGTGTTTTTACATATATTTGCAACCCACGTG
>JBBBVU010000025.1:15754953-15767759 GCA_037177055.1 Atherinosoma microstoma
TGCACCACTTCAAACGAGTTCAGTGCTTTTAGTATCGAAACACTTTGAGAAGATATATACTCAGTATTTGGCAAAGGTGTGGACAGACAACACAGAGTGTTCTCAAATGGAGATGAACATGAACCACTTTAAGGGCACTGATGAGAAGATGAAAATCTGCTGCCACCTTCTGGACAATTACTAATTCAGGATTTATCCAATGTTTTGTTAACACTAAAGTATTTTTTAAAATCTTTTTTGTAAATGTTTTGCAGGAAATTATGCTTTTCTTTTATTACTAAAGCTCACAGAAAAGGGAATTATATTTTAGTCTTTTGTCAAAACATATCAAATGAAAGAATTTTAAGCACAATTGTTTGTTGTGTATTTACATATATTTGCAACCCACGTGAATCAGAGATTTTCTATAATTTACTGTTTTTCAATTATTGTGTTCATGTGTTTGTTTATATTTAAGCCAGAGTTTCTATATTTTTGTTTTTTTTGGCCGTACAGTTCATTTTATGTCTAGATATTTATAAAGTTGAGTTTTCTCTGGACCCCAACACTGGGTTGTACCTCTGTTACAAAGTTAAAGGAATATTAATGCAAAATAAAAAGTATGTCGACCCCAAGGTGCTACACAACAACAACGGTGGACAAAACATGAATACTACCATAGTTTAGAAAAAATATCAGAAAAGAAAAGAAAAAAAAGGGGGGGGGGGGGGTCAGCATTTCAATAAACAAATAAACAAAATAAATGCAACAAATATTTTCTGGAATGTTTTTTCTGCTTTATTTGGGAAATATTAAAAGAAAATGTGTTTTTCTTTTGTAAAATGTTTTGGTGTTTTTAAACCTGTTTTGGATTTTTATTCTTTCTTTCTTTGTGTTTTGTAATTGCTTGAAATTCTGTGAAATATTTTTCTTTTTGCTGTGGTTTATGCTAATGTATTTTTGTCCTTTGTCATGTTTTTCTTTTGTTGTGTTTTCACATTTTGTGAAGTGTTTTACAATTTGTCTTTATGCTCATGTGTTTTTATATCTCAGAACCAATTAATCCCTGATTTGTTTACACTGTTATTTTAACCTTTTGTACCAGTGTGGCCATGTTGTGCTGCTTGGTTATCCAATCAGGACCTTACATTGCACATTATGTAATTACCGCCTCACATTTTAGCCAGCTCACTGCCTGTGTGGCTGCAGCCCAACAGGATTTGGTAAGGTGGGTGGTTTTAATATGCTGCCATTGCAAATAAATGTTTTCCAAAGCACTGAGGTCACACACACTTCATATTCTTTCTCATGTGTATATCAGGGGTGATATATTAAACATCTTATTGGAAACTTATTTTCTTGTGTAACACAAGAAAACGTTTTTTTTTAAAAGAAAAGATTTAGTGAACACCCCTCATCTAGAGTTGTAAATGTCTCTATTCGTGTGTTTCATTTAAGTGGAAAAGTAATGGAAGTTTTGGCTAAAACCCTGTAACTGTGAACCATAAATCAAAACAGCTCTTCATCTCCTCTCCGTTTCTCTTCTCAGCAAATGAAAAAGCTTTCAGCCTGAAACCTGATGCTCGTAATCTTTGGGAGCAGAAACAGTCCTGAATGTGTGACGCAAGTCCTCAATCTAAACATGACATTTGTCTGTTAGTTTACAGCTGCAGTGCTACTCCTCCTGGCTAAATTTCTGTTAGGAACAAATCACAATCTACTGGCTCACACAAAGGAGTTAAATGTTGACATTCAGAGACAGAAACTGTTGTAAAAATGAGTGCATCTCTGTGGGAGTCTTTCATTGTAGTGAATATGATATGACATCTATGTGTGAGTTGGAGTGTGTGCGTGTGTGTAGGTCTGGAAGCCAGGGCTCTGTGTGTGGTCCCTTTTTCTTTCTTTTTTTTCTTTTTTTCTAGCTTCTGACTCACTCAGGCAGCCATGTTGCTCTGTGTTCTAAGGAGGCCCAGACACACACACACACACACACACACACATTCAAACCAAACGGCTAACCTTGTTTTTCTCTCAGAACAACGGGCGAGAAAAAAAGAATCATCATGCACAAAAATACCACAAGTGTACCTTCCAAACACTGCAGTGACAGCATCACCAAATTTGGTCATTTGTTACAAGTCTTTTAAACTAATCATCCTCATAAGTTCAAAGTCATATAAAGAAATGGAGTTGGATGGGTATACAGAAATGGGATTTCAGCCATTTTTCTTTGTTGGCATCTTTATTTCAGCTGAAGTTTTCTGCCCCCACCTTAAACAGGAAGTACAGTCTACTATGGATGTCCCACAGGAAACTAATTTAACATGGTTTCGAATTATTAACTGTAGCCTCACCCTTTGCCTCCCTGTGCACACTCACTGACAGTCATGCGATACAACAATTTTCTCAAAGTAAAATCATACTTTATGATTTTGAGAAAAAAAGTTGAGATGTTCTTACAGTCAATGCTGAAATTTTTTTTTAAACTATGATAAAACAAAGATCTTTTTTGTTAGAATTCAAGACAGCCAATCCTAGAAAATGAAGTAAAACACGCCTTAACCTATACTGTTGTTGACCCATAACAGTTGTAGGAATGAACAATATAATCAGGTCGTAACACACAAACCGCTCATTTTCAAGCTTAACTTAATTATATATATATATATATATATATATATATGATAAAGCTCATCCTATTGTGATAACTATTATAGGTGGTTATCTGGAGACAACAAAAGGCCAAGTTCTAAAAATAAAAAGATAATTGATTATCGAGTGAAAACAAACTTCATGATCTTGAGATAACAATAATTAACTGATGATCTGGTAACGGCATTGTAATTAAATAATTGCAGGTATGGTTGCTCTTGGCTTTCATATGATATTACTCCACACATTCTGTCTAATGCTAAACGTCAGCCAATCTCAACTTCTGAGAGACCCTGCCTCTCTAAAGTGCTCTTTTTCAATCCAGTCCATACTTACCTGGAGTCAATAACTTTAGTTGCTGAATGCTCCTCCAGATGTTTTCTTTTGGTACCTTTTATCTTTCCAACATGTTGCTGCCTGGTTTAAACTTTTCATAAGCATTACCTCCATCAAAAATAAGCTTATGAGTTTTAAGAAAAAGTCTTACATGTGACATGTTCTACTGGGAAATATATTTATTATTATTATTATTATTATTATTATTATTATTATTATTATTATTATTATTATTAACAATACTGTTTGGGTAGTTCAATAGTTCTGATAAGATCCAAGGGTCATTTGAGCTCCTAATGAGTACATAAAATGAGGGGGGGACATCCTAAAATTGCTGTGTTTTTTTCACTCTTTTGCATTAATCAGCACAAACTAAATAGAAAAACCTTCTCACATTAGAGCAAACCTGTCAGATTGGGGTCCATGTTGTTTTGCGGGGTCCTTGAGATGAGAAACTTTTGAGAAGGTCTGCCACAAGGCACATTCTTCCACTTTGCAGCGGGGGGATGGGAAGAGAGGTTTTGTTGCTCTGGCTCTCCCCCACCATGTGCATACCAAAGACAAAAAAACAACCAGACACCGAGCTGCAACTCACAGGAATCCAACATCACTCAGGGGCATTTCACCGGGAGGGAAAACCCCTTCACGGGACAAGTAGAGCGATATAGGACCATTTCTCATCTCATTTTTTCTACTTGCAGGCCTATTAAAAAAATGAAGAAGGGGTGGCGCATGTGAACTAGAGATCCTATTACAGAGATCCAGACTTTTTCAAGTGTTTTTGGAAGTGGGGGGAGGGCGAAGCTGAAACTTTCTCCCTTACGCTTTTTTGCTTGAACGCCTCAAATGAGTCCTTTATGCGCTTTTAGGATAATCATCTGCCTTTTCTGTACTTGAGGACACTTTACCAAGCTGTTGGAGTTTGGATAATGAAGGAATCCGGGGCGATCCTGCGGGGATCTCACGAGCAGTGCATAATAAAAAAGTTTGGGAGGACTGCGAGAAAATTTTGAAGCGTCCTGCAACTTTCCCCCAACATGCCGCGTTTGGAAACGTATTCTAAATCCCATGAGGGAAACATCTCCTGGATTAGTTGGAAATAATAACCCCACCACGGAATCTTCAAGAATTAAAAGCAATATTTAACACAGCTGATTTTTTTTTTTTTTTTTTTTTTTTACCCCCTCAAGATGTCTTCCCAGTCTTGGAGCCCCTTTGTTGGATTTTACGGGATGCTTTGCGTCTGGGCTGCTTGGCTCACGGGCTGCGGAGCGGTGTTGTCTCCAAACGGGACGATATTTGAGGACAGCTGCAAGAAAACAGCTACTTGCGAGGCACTTAAATACAACACATGTTTGGGATCGCCCTTACCGTATACACACACATCTCTAATCCTGGCTGACGACTCCAGCTCCCAAGAAGAAGCTTTCGAGAAGCTGACCATGTGGTCTGGTAAGAAATGGTGGGATAAAGAAAATACCTGAAAATGCTGGATCACATTTTTTTTATCTCCTGTTACTCTTAGAAGGGTTCTCAACACCCCCCCCCAAAAAAAAAAACAGTCTAAGACTCAGCACTGTGAAGCCAAACATAATTCAGAATCTAATTTAATTGAGCAAATGGATGGATCTAATAAACTCTAGTAGTTGTCATTTTGATGCAATAAGAGGATAATTGGTGTAATAATGGCCTGTGATGAGAAACCTCAAATACTATGGGGGCAGATATTGTAAGAAAGCCTCTGGACATGAAGGGTTAAAAGTCATTAAAGGCATCAAAAGGGATTATTTTAAAGGTGCTATAGACGAAACAATAGTCTCACTGTTAAAGTTTTTAGATGTTCTGCAAGAAGACTCACACATAGACAAAACCATTATTAATTGTTTGCGGCCTCAAGAGTAGGCCTATTCAAAACTGCCTCATTCATTTTGTTAGGAGTGATTGATATTACTAGCTCTATTTATTAGGTTTGTTTTATCATCCAGTGTGAAGGATTTGCTATATAATGAAGTTTTCTCCTATTATGCCACTTTCACTTATTTTAAGAGGGTACTGTAATGAAAATTTTTACTCACAAAATGGTGTATTTATCATTAAATAGGTAAGTAGGCATACAATTACATGTTGTAATATACATTTAGAGCAATTTAGCTGCATTTCTTTGAATGTTTTTATAATTGGAGAATAAATTTATCTGCTAATTTTCCAAGAAATCATCAGGATTCAAAATAGTCTCATGTAAGCTCCATCTTTTAGAAGAAGAAAACCCTCTTTTTACTTAATGACTGCTTGATTAAAAGGTAATTACTGGTATATAAGGGGATTTTTGTTCAGTATTTTGTATGTTTAAGTTATGTGACAATGCTTCCATACCTTTATGATTATATAGAAGTTTTATTTTAAAGCAAAATTTGTAGTAACAGTCATTTTAAGGTGTAGTGTTACGTAGTTGAAGGATGTAAGATCTTCCTCCACCACAGTCGTTGGCTTTTAACTAAATCAGATTTTGATGCATCACAACAAGTATCTTCATTAATCCTTTATAATTGATCTTATGTCCCACTTTTTCAGGTAAATCTTTTTGAAAATCTTTATACAACAAAAGTATCACCTGAGGATGATGATCATTATTTATGTGCTACCCTTGGATTGCATGTGTTTTGTAATGTTAGTTGGTAGAAAAACTGATCAGTTGCAGTCATGCAAACAGAAACTAATCAGTTATTAAACCAAGTGGTTTATTTTTCTCTCCAGTGTTGTAACCTCTCTTTATGTGTATTTATCCACCTTTATGGTGACAGAAACTTAGATCCCCACCACCCGTTTGTAAGATCCAGCTCGTGATTGTAATGATCAAGCGTGTTCTAATGCTGTTTATACGTCCCAGGTTTGCGGAACGCTCCTCGTTGTTGGTCTGTCATCCAGCCACTGCTCTGTGCCGTCTATATGCCCAAATGTGAGAACGGCCGAGTGGAGCTGCCCAGCCAAAGCTTGTGTCTGGCAACACGTCGGCCATGCAGCATCGTGGATCAGGAGAGAGGCTGGCCCAGCTTCCTAAAATGTGACAAATTCCCTGTGGGCTGTTCGGTATGACTCAATGTTTGTTTGTTGATCCCTGAGGAGAAAGTTCTCTCTTTTCTCTAGCAGCTTCTCTTGCAAGGTCTGAGGTCAAGGCAAAGAATGAAACCCTTGGCCGGCTAGCTTGAATGAATTCTGGTCCTGACATTTTCCCAAGTGTCCATAAACAGATCGTTGAATTATTTCGATGAAGTAAACTTGAAATATCTTAGCCTTAAATAGAAGTTAGGTCTCTCAGAGCTTTCAGAACATTTTACTTCAGCATTTAGCTTAGATTTCACTTACTTTGCATCTTCTGTGTTCAGAATGAGGTGCAGAAGCTGAAGTTCAACACGTCAGGCCAGTGTGAAGCTCCCCTGGTGAAGACGGACATTCAATCGAGTTGGTACAAAGATGTGGAGGGTTGCGGTATCCAGTGCGATAACCCCCTATTCACCGAAGAGGAGCACAATGATATGCACGCCTACATTGCTTATTTTGGCACCATCACCCTCCTTTGCACCTTCTTCACTTTGGTGAGACATAAATACAACACCAATGATTCTCCTACCAGTTGAGGAAGGGTCAAAATTAGCTTCTTTTTTTTTAGGTTGGCATCATTAATTTCATCCACCATCTCCCTTCGCTATCCTTTTCAGGCCACATTTCTTGCTGACTGGAAAAACTCCAACCGCTACCCGGCTGTCATTCTCTTCTACATCAATGCCTGCTTCTTTGTGGGCAGCATCGGCTGGCTGGCTCAGTTCCTGGACGGAGCACGCAAAGAGATAGTGTGCAAGAGCGACAACACTATGCGACTCGGGGAGCCCTCGTGAGTGTAAAGACTTTGTTTTTGTTGGTGAGCGAACGCAAAACATAAAGTCCTAATTACCGTCTCTGTTGCTTCGCTCTCAGCAGGTCCTCGGAAACGCTTTCATGCGTCACCATCTTCATTATTGTCTACTACTCCCTGATGTCAGGTGTGATATGGTTTGTCATGCTGACCTATGCCTGGCACACGTCCTTCAAAGCTCTAGGAACCACTCACCAGCCGCTGTCCGGTCGATCTTCCTACTTCCATATGGTCACCTGGTCCATCCCCTTTGTCCTCACGGTGGCCATCCTGGCCATTGCTCAGGTGTGGATGAAACCCCTGGAAATTTATCATATTTTAAGGCTTAAGGAATATTTCTCACCTAATGAAACTATTGCTTCTTATGTCTGGTGCTCCAAAAGGTGGACGGAGACTCGGTGAGTGGGATTTGTTTCGTCGGCTACAAGAACTACAGGTACCGTGCTGGGTTTGTGCTGGCACCCATTGGAGTGGTGCTCGTCGTCGGTGGCTACTTCCTCATTCGGGGTGAGTTCACACTTTAAACTGTTTTAAGTCAGTCAAGCAGCTCAAATTTTAACCATAGACTATGCACACACACACACATATATATATATTTATATATTTTATTTTTTTAGGTGTTATGACTTTATTTTCCATCAAGAGCAACCACCCAGGACTGTTAAGTGAGAAAGCAGCCAGCAAAATCAATGAGACGATGCTGAGACTGGGTAAGTTCTGTCGTCTGTCTTCTTACCGCTTTGTGCCAAACATCTGAGCTGCAACGTGGGCTTAATTATTTGTCATGGATATCAAATGTTTGCATGTAGCTGCTAGCAAGAAGAGCAAAGAATGTAAACACCGCTAATGGCACCATACCATACGGCCAAGAGAATTTCCTGTTTACAGCAGCAAATGCACAGGATGAGCTGCATCTTTTTGTGTTGACATACCTTGGCCATTTCTTTAGACTGAAAAAACTGAGGAGGAAAAATATATACTTGTATTACAATACTTTTACTCCTCCACCCACATAACCTAGTACAGTCCTGCATGAATTCTTTTATGGGGAGAATATATGACATGTCGTGTTTTATTTGTCGTTTTGTTTCTGAACATCAGGCATATTTGGATTTCTCGCCTTTGGATTCGTTTTAATCACCTTCGGCTGCCATTTTTACGACTTCTTTAACCAGGCTGAATGGGAGAGGAGCTTCAGAGAATATGTGCTGTAAGTTTTTTAAGCAGACATCCCATGATTTGCACAGTCCAAATCCCCCCCAATTTCTGGGATTAGCTTAGAGTAGTTTGAATTCATTTATTTAAAAAACGGGACAATATAGCACATTAATGAACATAGGTACAAGCACACAAATTAACAACAGAAATCGCCTCGCAGCTAATTTGCATATGCTTATCATTTTATGGGGACAAGGTGATCTCTGAAAGATTCATGGTTAAGGGCGAAACATTATTTCCGACAATATTATTATTGTATAGTTTAGTGAAAAAGGTTGAAGTTTGTCCACCACAAACTATTAGAGATTTTCTTGGACTCTCAAGTCCTGATCAGACTTATCCAGATTCTTAGATAGGGTAAGACTGTATTTTATAAACCTTGTTCTAATGATTGTACCCTTCTTCAAAGGAAAAAGCCTTCCTGGTTTGGAATTTAAATAACCGCAAAAACGTAAACCGCCATCTCCCACCCTGACGTGTAAAATACTTTTTTATTCAGCAGTCCCAGGGATTGAATGAGCCCTCAGTTATATGGCACGCGCGGCTTGTTTGAATCATAGATTGATCATGTCTGTGATCCGTCCAACAGGTGTGAAGCCAATGTGACGATCGCCTCTCAGACAAACAAGCCCATCCCAGAATGTACCATCAAGAACCGTCCCAGCCTAATGGTGGAGAAGATTAACCTGTTCTCCATGTTCGGGACAGGAATAGCCATGAGCACCTGGGTCTGGACCAAAGCCACCATCCTCATCTGGAAACGAACCTGGTGCAAGTAAGCGAACATCAAATGAAACTGAGATACATTATTCAAGATAAAATCTATATTTTTTGTGACAAAATGTAAAGATCTGCATTTAGGCTTTCAGCGTGTCTCGTGTATACATTTGACTTTGCAGTGTTTTCTGAGTCTAGCTACTGAGGAACGTATGATCTTGCAGGTACCAGGGATATCTTTTGTTATCGACGGATGGAACATCCTCAACTGTTCAGGAAATCTACAGCTGTGTCTCTCTCTTTGTGCCTTTGCCAGGATCATTGGTCGCAGTGACAACGAACCCAAAAGGATAAAGAAGAGCAAGATGATTGCCAAGGCGTTTGCAATGAGGAAAGAGCTCGACAAGGATCCAGAGAAGGAGCTGTCCTTCAGCATGCACACTGTGTCCCACGATGGACCAGTAGGTCAGTATAGAAGAAGTCATTAGAAATTGTTATGATTATTACTTCAGGGGGTTGAACTGATAACATGATTTATCTATTTATTTATTTCACCTTTATTTAACCAGGAAGAGCCCCATTGAGATTAAAATCTCTTTTACAGGAGTGTCTTGGCCAAGACCGCAGCAAACACACCACAGAACATATTCAAACTGGCTAAAAGTTTTAAACAAAGAACTTAAACAAAAGAAAAAAACTACTTCAAAATCACAGAATCAAGCAGAACACGTACAAACAGATGTAACTAAGTTTGCATAGTGATTGCTGTGATCACTAAATTGGAACCATGGAGGGCATCTGCAGTTTGGACAGCTCCATCTTGTGGCAAAAATGTGCAACTGCAATTGTCTCATTGCCTTCATTAGTGGCGATCCCACTGCATGTTTATATCGTTATTGAAATGCGTATAATTTTTGTTAAAGTACATGTTGAATCCTTTTTAGTCTTTTTGAAAGTTCATATTATGTGTGAGGCTGCTGTGGCTGCCATGCTAGAGAATTTCATTACTATTAAGACACAGTGACTTTGCAGTGAACGTAAAACCTTTTCTCTTTGTCTTTCATAGCTGGTATCAATTTTGACCTAAATGAGCCATCCAATGAAATGTCATCAGCATGGGCACAGCATGTTACTAAGATGGTAGCCAGACGTGGTGCTATCCTGCCTCAGGACATCTCTGTCACACCCACTGGTACACCAGGTGAGATCTTGTGGCTTTATGAGCTGCTTTCACACAGATTCAAGCTTATTTTGCTACCTTCACCCATTCTGTTTTCAGTTATTTATATCAGGACTCCTCGGCAGTCAATTCTTTATCATTTTCCTGTTCATTTCATGTTTTTCCTTTAACGTTTTTCCCTTTTAGGATTAATGATTATTTACTGCATGTTTTCACAGTGCCACCTCCAGAGGAGAGGAACAGGCTATGGATGGTGGAAGCCGAAATAACACCCGAGATGATAAAGAGGAAAAAGAAGAAGAAGAAGAGGAGGAAGGAAGTGCGTCCAGTGGAGGAGGTGGCGGAGCACCAGATGAATCGCCAGCGTGAGTTTGGCCGCAGCTCAGTGCCCCGGCTACCCAAGCTGCCCTGCCACCAGAGCCTGGTCGCTAATCTGTGCAAGCAGCAGAGGCAGCAACAGAATATAGAGGAGGAAGTCCTGCCAGGCTCTTGTCCAGACTTCCCACCTTTACAACGTCTGGCCAGTGAGGAGAGGTGTCCTTACATGCAATGCTACAGCAGCCAGAACAGGTGTAGCAACGGGCTGCAGTCCAACACCTTGACCTACAGCGATCGTCCAGAGGATCTGGGCCTCGGGCCACGCTGCCATGTTTCAGGCTCCAACTGGGAACCTGGTGGGTCTTCGCTCTATCCCGAAGAGATGAATCTCACAGACGGGCTCTCAGAGAGAATGGCTCATGTAGCCCGAGTACCGGCAGGCCGGAGGGCCGGCTATGGACCCATTCACTCCAGGACCAATTTAATGGAGGCGGAGCTCATGGATGCTGACTCGGACTTCTAAAACAATTACTCAGATATACTGCTTTTTGGTACACACAGTAAACTAAAAAAAAAAAAAAAGTGCTGGATACTTTCACAGATTCTTACTAATGTGCGCCTAATTCCTGATGTTGTCAAGATCAAACAAAGCTGGTCAGTTTTTCATTTTTTTGTCACTTCTTTGTGCTTTTTTTTTTTTAATGTATAAGAGTTAAAATGGAAAAATATGTTGTGATTAAGTTAAAGGAAAAACTTTTTTTTTAATACTTTATGCGTCCAATAAAAATTCAAAGGCAACTCCACCATGACAAAACAGACGAGGCAGCTAAACTGTACATGGCTTGAAACAACTTTATTTTATTTTTTAACTGAAAGGCCGACACATTTATCAGCTGGTGTCAGTTCCACTCTGAGGGCTCATTTTACCCCCCCCCCCTCATGCTCATCGCCACCCAGTCAAATTATTCTAAACATCATTACAGAGGAGATGTGGAGATTTGTGTAATTATAGTGTAGTCATTTTTAAAATATATATATTAATATTAGAAAATTCAACTTTCTGGAAGGAGTCCAAACTTTTACAAAATACCGGACAGAAACAAAAAACCACAGACCGCCTGCAAACAAACCTTTCCCACACATTTTGACCTGAAATAAGACATGCACAGGTGTGTTAATGACAGCTGCATTCCACTTGGAAGAAGCTCCAGATTCTACAACCAACCAACATGCAGAAGTATAAAAGATGAATGCAGCCCTCATTAATACGTTTGAGCTTTTTCTATTAATTCATGTTGAAAAGTTGGCCGTATTTGCTGTTTAACTTAAGTCTTCTCTTGTAAAATATTATGTTTGTAAAACTTCATTCCTCTCTCCCCACTATTATTAATTGACTAATAACTTGTGTTTATGTACAGTTAACTAATGGAAGTAACCATTAGTAGCCTTTTAGTACTAATATCATAAAAACTAAAAAAGAATTAGTCGGGGCTGAAAGATTTGAAGTACTTATAATACTCACTGGGAATACACAGATTCACACACTGGTGAATTACTACCCATCATTTTCACGTTCTTTATCTTTTCTAACTTGACTTTGCTGATCTTTTGGAACAAGGCAGTTGTTTTACTAAAATACATACTGATATTTTCTGTTCACTCTGTTGCCTGGTGCAATAATTCAACTGTATTTTTGGTGAAAAACGTGCGCCACTGATGCCTCATTGAACTGAATCTTTTCTGCAAAATTCTTCTTGTATATTTCTTCTTTTTTCCTTGTAAATTTTCAAAAGGCTTTTTTTTTTTTAACAATTGTTGCGCTTATTGTATATAGTCAGCCTAAACTAGGCTTCATATCTGTGGGACTTCTTCAGTCCGGTTACAAAAAAGAAAAACAACTTTTGAATCGTGTTTTCTTCTGCATCACTCAGTTTTATTCCAGATCCTTCACTTTTTTTCTGCCTAAATGTGGGTGGTGTATTGGCTGTTTAGAGATTCCACAATGTGGCTATAGTTTCTACACATTTATAAATCATGTAAATCTTCTGGTTGAAAAGGGAAAAGTCAACAATATATTCACAGAAATCCGTCTCTGTGCTGTAACCCAAATGTCCCTGTAGCGTTATCGAGTGGGTTTACACTAACTGCGGAGAAATGATTGCAGAAGTAAACTCTTTTATTGCTTCTTACTCAGTCAACACAAATACATTTTGTCAATATGTCCAGTAAATTTGAGTGAGATGTGTATGAGAGAATTATTTATGGTAGTAGCTACCACACTGTGGGCAGTACAGCTAAATGGATATTGCATAGCTCATGTTCACCATAGACGTTTGTGTCCAAGAAATATTAAGGTATTAAATGAGAATTTTTGTACCTTGGAAAGTAACTTTGTCGTTTTTCTTTATTTCTTGTATGCTGTCAAATGATTTACTGTTGCTTTACATGTTTATTGGGGGGAGGGGGGTTATCACTTTTACTGCTCAGCTATATATA
>JBBBVU010000025.1:15767859-15803101 GCA_037177055.1 Atherinosoma microstoma
CTTGTATGTGTGTGTGTGTGTGTAAATAAACAGCACAAAAGATAACATTTGTGTTCGGTCAATTATTTCTTCCCTTTAATAATACAACTTGGTGTTGTGTTATATATCATTGGAAAGCCTGATTAGTCACCTTTGTAATGATATATAACTTGTTAGGATTGTACTCAATAATAAGGGGGTGACAACAACTCATAACAGCCCTCTTTACACTGTCAGGGACTTCAGTAGTGTGTGGAAGATCCATATGCAGCCACAGCGGCTTGGCACCTCCACTTCATGCTGGTCACCAGTCTGTCTGCTCACATTTTGCAATGGGACGGCATCCCATTCCTCAACCAGGGGTTATTGAAGGTCAACCAGTGTGGTTGTGTCCCTAAAGCACGTAGAGCACATAAGCTGATCCCTCAAGTGTTCAGTACTGGGCAGTACTTTCAAAACAAGCTACCAAATACTAATTTTAATACTTTATGTGCGAAGTCTAAAACTAATAACATAGTTTGTTTTTTGTTTATTTGTTTCTTTCGTCTTGTTTTTGCTGTGTTTCTTGTCTCGTTATCACACGGTTGCAACAGCGCCTCCTGCTGGCCTGCGTAGTTCTCTCTTGCTGTGTCTCTACTTCGCCACGAGGGGCGCTAACGTTTTGTTGATGTTAGGTTTTGCTTTAATTTAAAATCTTAGGTTATACTTTTTTGTAGTTTTGCTTTTTAAATGACAATATTCATGGCGTGAACAGAAATATCCAAAAGAAACTGAAACATAAATGTTCTAAAATACAACATTATGACATACATAACGCAGTTGGTTATATAAGTGGGACTTTACCTCTCGCCGTCATCACTCGGCCCTGTGTTGGTTGTCTCCCGTGATGAACAGCCAGTCACTGCACAGCACACATAAAGACGGAGGTGAGGTGTGGATGAGCACATGATGCTGTTGGAGCAACATATCTGGGACTAAGCAGACACAATGTCCTACACACCGGCGCCTGGAGATGCGGAGAACCTGCACAAAAGATCCGTGGTTGATTCAACAGGTGAGGCCAAACTGCACACTTCTTCAATTTCTTGTTCGTCTTCAGCGGCCTCATTAAAACCACCTGCGCTGCCCAGATTTACTCCTGTCACAGCTAAAATAGGAACTTTTGTGGAGTTAAGATGTCTCTGAAGTTATTTTTAATGCATTTAAAAGTAATTTTAGGCCCCAATACATAATTTAGATAATTGTTTTTGCTCATGTTGAGTATCAGAGGTTTGGCTAAACAAGAAGCACTGGCTGTTGTATTTAGATAAAGACTGAATAATCCTTGTCATTTATCCATTTTGCTCACACGGTGTTACTTTGGTCTCCATCTCTGACTGCTCCTTGCCTTCATTTCTTACACCTTTTTTTGTTGTTTGTTTTGTTTCTCTGAATTTGTTGTTTTTATTATTTGATGAATTGTGGGGAATTTCTTTTTTAAAATATACAACAGATATCTATTTTTAAATTTTGGGGTATCAGACAACTACTTACTTGTTTTCTGTAGAAAACAGTTTCATTTATTGCCTCGTGTTTGTTTCAAAGACCTATTTGCACCATGATATGGTCCACTTTGACCTTTGACAGGCTGATTCAAAAAGTCAGGTTTTTATTCAATAACCAGCATGCGTCTATTTTTAATTGCATCTAATTCTTATCCTTGTGTTGAAATGCAGTGATAATGTGATCGGTCCTGGCTGACAGATGTTGACCGCATGCAGGGGACATTGCATGACTCTCATGAGAGTTTTGTTAGTCACACACATTTCCACAGGAGAGCATTAGTCCAGGGTGTCAGTCACCCTCCACATATTAAATGTGCTGTGCTACTTCTGAATACACAACCATGTTCTTCATATTTCTTTATTCAGAGAACTGTTCTGATCATGATCATCATCGTCGGTTTCCACGACTACAAACCCAGCCTGAGAGGTTGTGTGTTGGGCACCAGCATCCGGAGCCAGGCACAGTGACCCCATCCCCTGATGCCTCTGCACATCACTTCTGCCACTACACACCAAAATGTTTCCTTTCTGTCCACAGAGGTGAATGACACTTTGGCTATGTTGATTTTTTTTTTTCAAAGTGTGATTGAATTTCCCTCTTCCTAGCATGTGTTTAGAAGTGAAATGCAGACAAATTATTTTTCTCACACAGGAGCACATGGTACCTCTGGCCGGTCCACCCCGTCACGGTGTGCAGAGGAGGGATGGCATGAGGGCACCTCAAAGACCACAATCAGAGTTGAAAATGAGGTGGAGGCACACCGGGAGGCCAACAACTACAGGGTGAGCCATAGTTAGGTCAACTATTATCCTA
Source organism: Atherinosoma microstoma (assembly GCA_037177055.1). Classification (NCBI taxonomy): domain Eukaryota; kingdom Metazoa; phylum Chordata; class Actinopteri; order Atheriniformes; family Atherinidae; genus Atherinosoma; species Atherinosoma microstoma. Next base: position 15,770,197 of record JBBBVU010000025.1, read on the forward strand.
CACTCAAGCGGTTTCAACTGTTTTCATTTTCTAAGACAAAAGAAGAAAAGCCTTTGAAAATGCTTCCTTGTAAATCAAGTTTGTCAGATGTGTGGCTGTTCTTTCTGGGAGAGTTGATGCACTGCATGAGGGCTTCCAGAGGCCACCAAAGCTTTTCAGAACTTTTAACTGTGGAATGAGTTTCCCATCCATATCAAACTGTCCCCCACTCTGAAAACTTTTGAGTCACAAACCTTAAACCACATATTTATTCCATGGCTTTTAGCACAGCATAATGATTGCGTAGGTTTTTTTTTTTTTTATGTTTAGTCCAGAAATCGACCCACCACCCTCTCATTTTGTGTATTTGTTTTTTTCCAGTTTGGCTTCAGAAAATGGATGGGTCACGTAACCGAGAGGCCAATTGAAGACCGATCAGAGATCATCAAAGAACTGTACAATGATCTTAGTGTTGTTAAGCCCCGAGAAGGTCCTTTTTTTTTTCTTTTTTTTTTTACCCTCTTTGCTCTTTAATTCAGCTTAATGGGACCTTGATTTAAATGTGTAATGTATTGGCTAGTGTGTGATTATGTCTTCTTTTCTCCAGGCTCTGTGTTCACTGTTGGGAACATAGCTTATGTATTTTTATTTGGATGGTGGATCTCATTAATCTACATCCTCATTTGTCCTCTAATGTTTCTAACAATCCTTGGCGCCCCCTATGGTAGGTCCTGTACCATAGGCAGCATCTCTCAGATTATTGTAGTTTTCTCCATCTTGAACATTATTCCATTTGTTTGTTGCATCCTTCAGGAAAGGTTTGTTTAAAGATGGCGTGGTACTTTATCTGGCCATTTGGGAAGTCTATAGAGAAGGTAAATTATTCTTTGTTTTAATGATGAAGAAATATTTTTCACTTTTATGGGATATCTATAATTAAGACTACCATATCTATTTTTTTTTCAGGCTGGGTATGCAGTCAATAGATCCAATGTGAAACAGACCAACTGTGAGATCGCTCCTCAAGAGAAGGACGATGAAGATCTTGTCGAGGATAAGGACTGTGCACCCCTTCTAGTGTCCTCCCTTCATCCCATTGAGTTACCTGTCCCGACTCTGCTGCAAAGAGGAACTTCAAACCACTGGGTAAGAGAGGCAGAATGATGCAAGTCACTTACCATAGTATTGGATGGTGATTCATGAGTCCTGATGTGTGTTTTTATAGTGTCGCATCAGTACATACATTTGGTTTTTACTGGGGTATCCTGTCCTGGCTGTGGTCCACTCGCTTGCATGCATGCTCTCCTGGCTGCTGGTGTTCACCATCCCAGTAGCAAAAATGAACAGCCGCATTCTCACTACTGTCCTCCTCATGGCGCCAGAGGATGTTCTGGTGCACAAACTGGATAAGGTACTGAAACAGATCCCTTTTTCTTCACGTATGTATATGTCAAGGCAAGAAGACTTGGATTCACACATGATTTTATTTATTCATTTATCTCTTGTCTACTGTATGGCTTCATACAACTGGAATTTATTTTATTTACTGTTACTGGATGTATGCTATCTGTTTTTTTAGACACTTGTGTGTGAAACCAGAGTCATCTTATGCTGTTATCAGGCTTTCAACATCTACTACTACAAATACACTGTACAAGGAATCCACATTTTTGCTCTCAGTATCCTTTTTTGATGATGTGGGATTGTGAGGCCATGACAGGAAGGATTTATATGAACTTCCAGTATTTTACATTTAAACATGGCAGCATTCAAGATGCCGGGTGTTCCTTTTGCTTTCCTGTCTTTTTGTTCTCCTTAAGTGCTCCCTGCAGACTTGCTACCTTTGGTATTTATCACGTTGGTGGCTGGATATACTGACCGTGAGCATAATTATTTCAGTGGAGAGACCACATTTGCCATAGCAATCACTTCCATCATTCCTCTGTCCTACTATATTGGCATGGGAATAGCCAGGTAAAGTGTTTGCGTTTTGTCTCCAGCCAACAAATATGGTAATTATGGTACTTAAAAGCACTGAAGTGACAAGAACGTCTGTTTTGGAAACTGTCCACATTGCTTTATTTTCAGCTTTCATTTATGTTTGCATCCTTCCTACAGCATTTCTGCACAGAGTAACTTTGCAGTTGGAGCTGTGGTAAATGCAACTTTTGGCTCCATCACAGAGATGACGTTCTACATCACGGCACTGCTGCGGGGGCATCGCGCTGCCACCAAATGCTATGAAGAAATTGTCAAAGCGGCTCTCACCGGGACCCTTCTCGGGTGTATACTGTTCATACCTGTGAGTGGGACAAAAACACACATTCTTGGTTTAATTTGTGAAAACTGCATCCTTTTCACAATGAGATGCAAGTTTTACTCATTTACCAATGTCTTAGTGTTTGTGTTTGCTTACTGCGCAGGGTATTTGTATGACCATTGGGGGTATTAAACACAGTGAGCAGAGATTTAATAGTCGCTCAGCTGGAGTGAGTTCAGCTTTGCTTTTTATTTCTATTGGAGGTAAGGATGGTATTTTGCATTACTTTTAAACAAAACTCCCACCACCAGTCTAATAACAAACCTCTAAAAATGACACTTGTGCTACACATTGTCACTAGGTGTGTTTGCACCCACCCTTTTCTCCAAGGCCTTCGGTGATCTGGTATGTGAGAGCTGCTCAAATATTCCCGGCAATGGTAGTGTACCCTTCATCTGCAAGGACTGTCACTACGACACGGTAAGTATCTTTTGTTTAAATGATGAGCAGAAAATCAGACGTGAAAAAAATCAGATTACACTTTTTTTTCCATTTTCAGTTTGGCCAAATCAGAAATAACGGGGATTCACTTATGTATAGATTCCACATTACTGTAGTCATTGGGCTGTGGCTTATTGTTTTCATGTTTATGTCTTTTTAAGTGTATTTCTGTGTTGTATTTATCAATGTTAAATGGTTGTGCACAGACGTGGAACATGTACAACTGCATTTTTCTGCCATCTTATTTGTGCCTGTGACGATAAACAACTTGAAACTTGTGTATTTTTTGTGTCATTGTTTTTAAGTCGCTGTTAATAATCTTTTCTCAACAGACTCAAGCTGACCCACATCTGATTCTGTCCCATATTGAGTAAGTCCATACGCTACACAGATTTGTTTAAATTTGGTCATATTTTCAGTATAGTTGGCTCATTAGTGTTTTTGACTAATTATAAAACTATTTTCTAGGCCTCTAGTGTACACTATTTCTGTCCTGCTGCCTGCTGCATACTTGATCGGCCTCATTTTTACACTGAAGACCCACTCCCACATCTATGATATCCATATCAGTGATTGCAACACAGGCAATGCACACGGTCAGTATGCACAAGACGACACCAGCACCTGCAACCCCACTGGTGAGGTCTCCACCGATCGTCTGCCACGCACCAACCTGTGTATTAATGCCAGCATTATTGCCCCCAGCCACATTGCTACAGGTGTGTGTGTGGTGTGTGTGCATGCATTTTTTGGGACTTTTGTGTGGACTTGCATGCTATAATAACTGTTACTCACGTGCATATAGTTGATAACATGTTTTGTGTTTTTTTTCCATCACTGTTTGCATGTCCAAACTGTAAAACAAGTGAGTGGAAATCTGAGACTTTGATCCTACATGGATGTCGTATTTTATTTGAAGAATTGGCAACTTCTTTAAAAAATTCCGATAAATAAGTCCAAACTGCTTCAAACAGAAATTGAAAAATGGAGTTTAATCTAATAGGATTTCTGTCCCCTGCAGGTCATCACGTTGTGCACTGGTCCCGGTGGCGGGCGCTTGGGGTGCTGATCGTTGCCACAGTGCTCATGGCTTGCTGTGCTGACCTTTGCACTGAAAACATTGAGCCAATACTGACCCATTCCTCCATCTCACAGGTAAAATACCAGTGGTGTGAAGGATTGGTTTAAAACAAAAATGTAAATTAAATTTTAGTGTGGTTTTATTTTTTTGTTGAATTAGGATGCATCTTCTTGTCTTGTAGTACTTCATTGGTGTCACAGTGTTGGCCATGGTGCCAGAGCTTCCTGAGATTGTTAATGGGATCCAGTTTGCACTACAAAACAATATCAGCTTGAGGTTTGACAAACACATTTTGTCTTTTCTTTGAGTCCTTTTCTCAGGCAAGACCGAGCTGTATTAAATAACTGTAGCGTGTTGTTTTGAACATGTATACATTTCCTGTTTGCAGCCTGGAAGTGGGCAGCTGCATTGCTGTGCAAGTCTGCATGATTCAGATTCCACTGCTCATCCTCTTCAATGCATTTTATGTAAGAAATGTTAGTTTTTCTTTGTTGTGTTGACATTTGCAATGACACTGCTTTCTACCCCCAACACCCTGATTTTATTCCCATCTTTTTATTTATCTTATGATATAATGATGGGATAGTATCATGATTTAGATAGGAATGTTTGCATGCACTATATATGTTTTTGTTTGAGCATCTATTATGTATTGTATCAACTTGGATGTGCATTATCAGTATTTTGTGTTGTACCTACTTATCATGACTCCAAGATGGAAATGGGTTTGTTGCTAAGAAATTGTATTTGTCGTGATGAATGAGTAAGTAGGTGATTTTGTTTCTATGGTGACTCTGCAACCTTTTTTTCCCTTTCAGGATGTGGGCTTTGTGCTTGTGTTCAGTGATATTCATCTTTGGGCCAGCATCTTTAGTGTCATTGTGGTCAACTACATCTTCATGGATGGAAAATGTGACTACTTTCAGGGTAAATGTCTTCAGATTATAAATGGACACCAATCACACCAAATAATTAAGTCAAACTTAAGTTATAAAGCAGATAAGAGACTATTTAAATCATGTTGACATCATGTAGGTTATAATCCACTTTGCTTTTTCCTGCAGGCACAGCTCTAGTGGTGGTTTATCTCATCCTTTTGGCTCTATACTTTTTTGCTCCTCCTCCACGCTCTTGTTAATGTGTGCCAAGAAGATGCATCATATTATGGATGGTTCAGGTTCAGAAGGGGAAAAAATATAGGTTTGAAATGTCAGCTGAACTATAGGTGAACAGCTTTATTTATAAATGTGTATTGTTTGTGTGTGTGTGCTTGAACATTTTTCCAGTTTTGACTCTTTATATGAATTTTGTAACTAAGTTTGCCATTTAATATGTAAATGTGTGGTATTAATGTGAATTGTTATATGTAACTAATATCAGACTTAATAAATGTATACATTCAGAACACGTTTCCAGTCGGGACTGCTCTTCATGATTTTTTTGCATGTCATTTTGAAAACATTGAAAAGGGCAGATGCATGCTCTGCATTTTCATAATGTTCTGCTCATGCAGGATAGCTTCAAATGACAAATCAAAAAGTTTTTTTTAATTAAGCAAAATGCTAATTTGTCAAGCAAAGGAAATTGGGGCCAGAGCTATTTATGCAAGACTTTTTATTGACAGAACTCTAACACAACATTCATACAAGCCTGCTGTACAACATTTCAGAGGTCACCTGGAAATCTATGTCCCCAAAGTAAAGAGTGTGTAAATGACATCATGCATCAAGGGGTTCAATTGCAGAGCAGAAATTATGGGGAAGGGACATAGCTTTGGGCAGGTTCATGCAATTGTGGGCATAAAACGGTCTGGCAACAATTATATATAAAAAAAAAAAAAAAGGTACCCTTTTATTCCTCTATTTAAAAGGCGCAACATTATTTGGCATCAGTTAAATATTAAAAGTAAGTGCTTTCTGGATCAGTACTCAACATGCCGCCTCCTGTTCTGTTATTCGCTTGGTCATTAATGGGAAAACACATAATTTTGGCCGACCAGACATTTAGTCATTTTACTTAAAGTATTTAAAGTGATTAAAATATTTACTTAATGTCAAACCAAGAACTTTGTTTATACATGCAAAGACCTTATGCTGCCTGTATTTGTGAAATATTCACTTCTTTACCAGTTCAAACAAGGCACTGCAGTACAAACATGTTCAGAGAAGTGTGCTATAGAAGCAACCCCTGGTGCAAAGCCATGGTCTTCAACGCAGAGGGAGTAAAAGTCTTTATTCAAATAAATGCATCATAAATAAAAGTCGAAGAGCACCAAATTCACAGTGATGTGTAGCAGGGTTTGGTTTACAAATAATAGCTGTAATCGAACAGAAAGGGGAAAATAACTGGATTTTGTGGATACCTACCCACCTTCTATCAAATAAGCAGAATATTCTCCAAGCTGTAATATTATCTATTCTGAAAAATGAAAAGGTTTTGGAACTTAATCATTGCAATGCAGGGTGCAGTTCTTGTGTGTTATAGCCATTTACCACAAATAGGATAATAGAATATATTGTTTTCGATGCAACTTAGTTCAAGCCTTTAGAATTTTTCCATCCATGCAAGCCAGCAGCAGAATGGAATGGAAATCCCTTACATGACCATTGCTGTGACTTACAATTTCATTCACGCAGCTTTCAAGCCTCTGGTGTTGATTTTCATACCATTTGGAGGAAACTGCACAGAAAGTGCCTTCTAGAGAAAAAAAAAAAATCAGCATCAGTAGAACTGTGATTAATAGTCTAAAATGTGCAGAAAAATACTGCACAACCACTGCCTGGCACCATTTTCATACTGAAATAATTGCTTTCTTGTCTCTTCTGTGTGTAGAAGCTATTAAATAAATGCTTACAAATCGGTGTGAGAAAATGTGCAAACAGCAATATCAGTTTTTGAGAATATCCCCCCCGCTCCCCTAAGAAAGAGTGATTGAGTCCTTCCAATAAATACATTCACTCTTCCTTCACTCTGAATTCATAAAATTGCAAGAAGATGCTGATTTCCAGAAAAATAAGAATAGTGTTTGACTTCTTGACATGGCAAAATACATTTTTTACAACTGCTGCAGTTTGGAGGATGACAGCCATGAGGGGGGAAAAGGTTGAATAAAATCCGTAAGACATTACACACATGTTTATCTTCATTACCATAACGAAAAAAAAAAGAAAAAAAAAAGACAACATAAAAAAAGGCATCCCATTGTTTTTGGTTTTAAGGCGGGGCTATGTCAGGCAGAAAAGGGACAGAGCTTTATCCCGAGACCCGCTGTAAGTTGCATTCTGTGCTGTGTTGGGCCTCATCCTCCATTTCTGCTCCACTGTGTCTATTTCAAGCGTTCAATCAGCTCCTGTGTGAGGCCCAGGTTGAGCAGCTGCATGGTGGGGAGAGACGTCAGGTGCGGAAAGGCCTTGAGGAGCTTCTCCCAGCATAGCTCCAGCAGGCTGGGCACACCAAGCCAAATCTTGAACAGAGAGCCAGTTCTCTTGTTCTCGTGGATGTTCACGACTCCACCGTGGATGTACATGCAGCCCGCCTGGGGATAAAGAAATATGGGAGGAGACATTGATTTCATATACAGCACAGAGCATTAGTACATAGTAAAAGATTTTGTTTGTTTGTTTTACTCCAGCCCCAACTAACTCTGTTGGTTTGGGCAGCAAAAGAGGAGGACTTCGAGTTTAAACCTCCAATAAGTCTTCATATTTCCCAGAACAAGAAGATGTAATAGTCCTGTCAACCACATTAATGTTGCTGTAATTTACAGAGCCATGAAGCACAGCATTGGGGTACATTTAACCTCCTAAATCTAATCCTAAACACTGTTCCTTAATCTTTGATGGAAAGGAATGAGGTTGAGGATGGATAGTTGAGGAATTCATAAGGACTTAGGGAAGCTTGGTTGCACTAAAATAACTGCATCAGTGAAACTACAACTGTTTGGAAGGTGGACTACAGAAAGTGTGATTAAAAAACTTCCACCTGTGCACTCTTACCATGTTGCTTCATGCAGGCTGCATAAACATGGACAACCCTGTGAAAGTTGGCAATTTGAAAAACCATATAAAAAGGGAAGAAAAAGCCACAGAAGTCAAACATAATCCTGCCTAATCCTATTTGCTCTCACACTCAAACTCCCGTCCTCATATTTTAATCTACTTCAATCTAAATGAGAAAGACCGTAGGCGAACAATCAAGCGACATTTTGAATATTGTGGCCGTAGTGAATTATGGGATGGTATTATCTCTTTCCATAGTGTTTCGTTTTGCTAAAGGAGATAATACAGGAAGCAACAAAGCTCCCTTCCTTGGCATTTTCAGGATATGATCTGATCTTATCATGCTTGTTGCTATTCCACTGACTTCAACATTCAACATTCTGCCCAGCGGAGGCCACTGCTCACATTAGCTACTTGCATATATTGCTGGGAATCAGTCAGTGCACACAGCCATATTGTTATTTCAAAGTAAACATCCACAGTAAAATAGAGCCAGAGTGGCTGGAGAAGAGTTTTATACTAACTGGGGTAACAGCAGCACAGTGAAAGTAGGCTGGCTCAGGCATCACTGCTGGTAGTTTACTCCACTGGAAAGTGTGCAGGTTGAGCTTCCACAGATCCGCCAATATTAATTCCCCATTGTAGCCTCCACAGATAAATACATCTACAACAGAGAATAATGAAGTCGCTGTGTTAGATGGAATCACTTTTGAGATCACAAATTGAAAGGAGGTTGCTATAAACCTGTTAGACACGATAAAAGCAACATGAAAAATATATTCATAAAGTGATCATGAGCATACAGTATGCTTTTCTCACCATTACGTATCTGCACACAGCTATGGCATCGTCTGGGAGCAGGATACCCTGTCAAAAGCAGGAACATTTTAATAGTGTGCATGACGCAAAGCAGACTTAAATAATGATAAAATGCAGGACACATACCTATTTTTTCTTGAGGTTTTGTTGTAATCTCCTCCCAAGAATTGGTTTCTAGATTGTAAGCATGTATCTACAAAAAAAAAAAGTCTAAATTACATAGTGCAGATGGAATATCAGCAAAGTACCAATAACAACTTTAGTAAAGCCATTCCTTTGTTCCCAAGAAATTAGGAATGTTTAGTTCTTCAACAGACAGATAAGTAAACAATGACGGAAATTCAATTAATGAAAGAAATCAATTAATATGTGACCATGCTGGGGTGTACTTAACCCTTCATTTGGACACCGAAGCTAAATCCACAACATGGAGACTCAACACCAGCTTACTGAACGACCCATCATGTAAAAAGTTTATTGAGAAGGAATTCAAATATTATCTGGATTGTAATAACGGGGAAACATCTCCAGGTAATGTCTGGGATGCAGCTAAAGGAGTACTCCGAGGAAAATTAATAATGTGGTCATCACACAAAATGAAGGAAAAACAGAAACAATTTAAAATGGAAAAATCTAGAAATTAAACATATGAAACTGAATGATCCTAAAATACTTGATCAGATTGAGTCAGCTAAACTAAATTTAAATATATGATAATCAGGAGGAGATTAAAGCCAAGTTTACTACATTATATTATTTCTTTATTTCAGACCCAGGAGGGTCCATATCGCAATAATAACATAATAAATAAATAATAAATAATAAAAAAAATTTTTTTAAAACACACAGAGCCCTCCACAACGTTCAGTGTTCAACATATAAACAAGTTTGCCAGTGGTTCCACAGTCTGGAAGAGAATCTGACAGAACTGCGTACAGGGTTAACCAACACAGCAATGATGTTATTTTCTGACTCAGAAGCCCTACACATAAATCTATACATCAGGTTACGTAAGACAGCAGAGCAAGTAGGTACCCCAACACTGACAAACATTTGGCTCGCACTGGAACTTCTTAACATTCTCATCAGCAGCCTCATGCTGTCATTATAAGCCGCCGTGAGTTTTCTACTGCTGCTTTCTTTATATCCACACCACAGATTGGCAGTATAAAGGTGTACAATACGCTTTAAAAAGTGAGATCTTCACTGATGCAGAGCACATGCATATCTTACGACACACCATATTTGCTTGAGCATACAGCTTCTGTCGCTGCCTGTAGATATCTTTGTCATCAGACAGGTCATTTGCAATAACATGGCCCAAGTATGCAACCTCACCGCACACACTAAGTTCAGAGCCAGACAGATAGAAGTCAGGAAAAGGTGACCAACTATCTTCTCTACCTTTGACCATCATGATCTTACTTTTTTTAGCTTTATATTTTATATCAAAATCAGCACCATATTGTGTACAAATTCTAAAGAGCTGTTGGAGACCAGCACTACAAGGGCTAAAAATGACCAGATCATCAGCGTACATAAGGTGATTAATTAGCGTGTCACCAACCCTACAACCTGTATCACATGCATTTAAGATTAAAGACAAATCGAAACAGAAAACTACGATAATAGTCCAAGAGCTAAAAAACCATTAGCTTGGAGAATAAGAAAGCAACAGGACGAAAGATCCATCCACAAAATTAAAGACCTGCAGTCCGGTAAGACGTGCCATTCTTTGAAAAATATACAACAATCATTTGAAAAGTATTATGAACACCTATATACACAGCCAGACAGTGCTGACCCCTCAAACATTAAAGATTTTCTGGATACTTTGGACGTACCATCTGTTGGAACGGAACAAAACAGAATATTGATGCGTGAGAAACAAAAGAAGAATTAGAAAAAGCCATATCAAGACTAAAAACAAACAAAATGCCAGGGGCGGATGGATTCCCAGCGGAACTATACAAGATTTTCAGGGAAACTATATCATCATTACTTAAATGTCTTCATTTCGTGCTTAAAGGGGGAGCAATACCAGTGTCCTGGAACCAGGCAATAATTCCAGAACCTGGTAAGGATAAATCTTTATGTACCTCATACAGACCAATATCCATCTTTAACTTGGACTATAAACTCTACACTTCAATAATTGCAAAAAGAATTAAGAATATAATCCCAGACATGATAGATGGCGACCAAACAGGTTTTCTAAAAAAAAAAAAACACAAGTGCAGGATAACATAAGACGGGCACTACATATAATGGATCATATGAGTAAAAACAAAGAGAAATCAGTCGTCCTCAGCCTAGATGCAGAAAAGGCGTTTGATTCTGTTCGGTTGGGAACATTTATACCTAACAATGAAATGATTTGGCTTTAATAACTCTGTAATGTCACTGTTGAAAAACCTATACCTCCGCCCCACCGGCAGGATAAAGATAAACAGTAGTCTGAGTAACCCTGTGTTGCTACAAAGAGGCTGTCGGCAGGGTTGCTCCCACCAACAAAAATTAAAACAAAACAAAAATCACCAACAAATTAATTGCAAAGATACATACTTGTCTACAATCAAACAAAGGGGTTTCTACACTTTATATTAAATCTAAATGGGAGAAGGAAGCCAAAATAATCATTTCAGAAGAGGAGTGGTGGAACGTTTGTAAAACCCAACTAGGCACGTCTAAGTTGGGTTATTGGGAGGAATTTACATGGAAAAATATGATCAGATTCTTCATTACACCCAAATTAACACAAACTCAAAGGGGTCTACCAAGTTCTGGGAACTGTTGGAGAAAATGTGGGGACCCCATGGCGGACCATTTTCATGTTTTCTGGGATTGCCCCAAAGTTCAGCCTTATTGGATTGAAATTACAAAGATGATTAACACAATAATGGGGTTTGAGATTAAGCGTGACTTCTGTACAATTTACCTTGGAAATATACCACCCATAACCAACTCCAGAGACAAATACGTGATCAATATATTGCTTGCAGCTGGTAAAAAAAACAATTACGAGAAAATGGCTAAGCAAAGAACCCCCGACAAAGATGGAATGGCTTAGAATCGTTAAAGAAATTTATAATATGGAAAAACTTACTTTCTCCTTAAACCATAATTTAGATAAATTTACTGATTATTGGCGGAAATGGAAAACCTCCCAGAGGATGTGATTCCCCAATTAGCCACACACCTCATCATTCTCCTGCAAAATAAATATATAGATGCCAAATCCACCCCCTTTAGTCTTCTTAATATCAAACTGTGACTCATTGACCCATTCTGTTTAATTTTCTTTTTAGTTTTTGATATTTTCGTCTGCGCTTTTTGATGTTCCTTTTCTTTATCCTTGTATTCTTGTTTCCAATGTTTGTAAAAAATAAAAAAAATAAAAACTGGTAAAAATAAAGTATTAATAAAAATGTTGACAGTAACCACAAAAAAAAAGAAATCAAACATTTTTCACTTTTAAATTGTAACTGGTTTGGTTCAGTAGTACATGTCTGCAGAGTCTACCTATTGGGATATAGTACCTTATCCAAAGGATAAGATGTCCATGAGGTTCCTCCTCCTAGAATATAGATTCTCTGTCCGTCGTGTGCTATTTCATGTCTGTATCTGTGCCACAACCAACAGAAGGAAATATTAAAATACAGGAAAGACAAAAATTCATACTGAGCTACTTCACAACACCATACCGTTCCTCTGGGAGGTCATCAGGGGGGTTGTTGGGCTTGAGGTGTATCCACTCTCTGGTGGTCAGGTCCAGCCTGTGCAGGTCTGTGCTGTAAATGTAGCCTGTTGTCCCTCCAAACACGTACAAGAAGCCGTTTATAATCACCATTGCCTGTGGGAGGAAGGACATTAAGCTTGTTGCAATGTTTGAGTATCTCAATATTACATCCTTTTGTTAAAGCAGGGATCTTTATTCTCTGGAGATGATAAATGAAACCCAACAGCCATGATTTACTGAAGTTTTTTTATGCAAAAAGTCCAAAGGATTGTTTTCTATGGCTACCTGTCCATAGATTCTGTTGGGCTTCTTCCCTCGACAGTTGAGCAGCGACCATCGCTTGTACTTCACGTTACAAACGTGAACGTCGTTGCCATTATTTTCACCAAAAGGGATCCCGGTCCCACCAAACACCAGGAGGTTGTTGCCATGCAAAACAGCTGAAACACAAAAGCACATCAGCACCGAATTCCAATTTTACATGAATAATTTTAACAGAAAACAAACTTTTGTTGCATTTTATTTGCATAAAACACAAATGAACTGCAGTTTTTAAGCATTCCATATAGTGTCTAACCTGACATAGAGGCCAGCTCTGTGGGCATGTACCCCTCTGTCCGTATCTGCTGCCAGCAGCCTGTGGCAAAGTGGTACCTCCAAAGCTCCCTAAACAGTGGATAATCTTCATTCTCTGAGCCCCCTGACTCATCATAGTCAGGGTTGTAACCTCCGAACACATAAAGATTAGTGTTGTCAGCAACACAACGATGCCCGCTACGGGCGGGAGGAGTTCGATGACCTGGAAAGGAAGTAGAAAATGTTTACAAAACTTTGCATATGCTTGGCATACTTAGAATATCTGTAGTATTTTTATGTATGTATCAAATGATATTAGCTAGGGGTGTCATGATTCTCCCAATCCTCAATTCGATTTTTCTTTTTTGATTTTAGGGTCACAATTGGATTCGAGATTTTTTTTTTTCTTACAGCGCAGAGGCCTATACCATTTTGAGACTAGTTTAATCTACAATCATTAGATTTATTCATTAAATGTTGTACAGTAAATGTTATTTCAAAAGATTGGCTACATATAAGTGATGCAATTTCCATTCTTGTGTAATGTATGGCATTAGGCACTAATGGTCAAATTTTAACAAAATGAGAAGTCACAGAGGGTGCCTGCAATCTAGATACTCATTTTGGTTTCAGCAGTGTGTGGACTACTCATAAAATAGACCTCCCAAAACTTTTTCTTTAACGACTTAATACATGAAGGGCCCGATGTTTGGTGTAAGATGCGACCTGCTGGGCATACTGTAGCGTGGCACAAATACCCCAAATAATTGTTTAAATCCAGAGTTTTTCACCACAGAACAAAGCTGCAGGTCTGCTACTATAAATAGCCCTATAGCGTTAGATTTTGCGCAAGCTGAGGTCTGTGGAAGTTTTATTGCAAATGAGGATGGGATAGTTGGCCGGACTAGTGATGGTGTTTTCCCAGTTGTCAAACTGGCGAATGTGTCCTGTCATGTTCGTAGTGTCTCCCATGGCCGTGAATGGTACACGCACATGACACTGTGGTCTTCTTGTCGTTAACGTTACTCACCGGGAAGCAAAATATTGCCACACTGGTGATTTAAGAGGAGCAGGAGAGGCTTCAAGCTCCGATGCTGCGTCTCATTTATCTGCAATTGCGATGGTGTCATAAACTGCATCCTGCGTCGTCATGCGCTTTTACCTCTTTGCACACTTCCCTGATGTATGTAAACCTAACCTGCTAATTTTCTGATCTTGTGATTGAAACAATCACTTTTGTAGATGGGGGAGGGAAGGGGGGGACACACACATACATATGCGCGCAACAAAAAAAAGGAATAAAAGGATTGTCGATCCTCTTTTTGATGCTCGAGACCATAATGTAATTTCGATCGAATCGTGACATCCTTATATATATATATATATATATATATATATATATAGATTCTCAGTTCACTGGAATGCAAGAATAAAACACCATCCATGTAATCTAGTGCTGGATGGTTGAAATAAGATTTCTGCAAAGATCAATAATCATTTAATCAGCCATTTAAGTTATATTTATGTAGCAGTATGTCAATGTCAGTAAAAAAACAGAGTTGGACTGTTTCATATAGATTACCTAGTCACATGCAAAAACTTATCTTGCCACCAGTAAACCTGAAAATGAACCAGGATGTGGACTACCATCCACCAGAGCTATCTACTGTTCAACATCATTATCACCAGGAAAGTGTGTCAAATTCTTCTGTTTTGTTGTTTTTTCATACACATACTCTAACAACTATATACATAATACTCATAAACCTTTAACATTAGCTCATAAAGTAACTACATTTACAGCTGAGATAAAAAAATATCCAGCTTTAATAATATACCTGACCAGGTTATGAACCTTGTTCAATCAACTTCAACAGGGAATGACAATGATTAAATAATGTATGTTGATGAATATTGGGAAACGTATATCTTGTAATATCCCGTAATCAATATGTTATGATGTCAGGTCAAATCAATGTACAGCTGCACAGCTGAAGGAGTAGACTTTTGATCGATGCAAAAGTATTACTGCTGTGTTGCTATTCCAAATTAATAACACGTTAGCTTAAGTGATTATACAAAAGAAGTCAAACCATAACCAAGCAGGATTACGGGATGATGCTAACTCGAAAATAACGCTTAACAGTGACACCAGTAATCATGTTTAAAATCTTTGACATGCAAACAGCAGCTGGTGTGAGACACACCAGGAATATTTGACTAAGCAACTGTGATAAAGTTAAAATATTGCGTTGCTAGCTTGTGATGCTAATATTGGTGACCCACCTGCTAGCGTCACTCCGTACGGCGGCCTGCCTGTAAGTCTTTCGAATATATTCAGCTGGTCTGCTCTGTAAGCACCTTCGGCGTCCGACATCGTTTCCCCTTTACAACCCAGTCCTGTTGGATGTCACGTCGAATAAAAACAACATCTGCTAAAGCGCCAATGAGTCATTTCACATAGCAGGCAGGTTTGAAGCCATTCACAAATTTTACCCCTCCGACCGCGACACACTTGACCAATCACTGAGCTTGTTGCTAGGGCGTTGCGTCATCACAGTTGGGCGGAACTACGCGAGTTGATTTGTCTCTATAATATTCTTTTCCTTCCTAAACTAATTCAATTTGCATGGTCAGTTTTTGATCATATCATTGACTTTAGAAAGAAAATCACTTTGCTCCACTTGCTGTTATTTGTTGCCAAAAGGTTGTTGAAGTTGTTCAATAGAAGTATAGATAGATAGATACTGCCTCCAGACTTGAAATGCTAAGCAATTACAAGAGGATCTTCTTCACATTGTAATCTATTGATAACCAGCGCAAGGTGATACACTGTACTTCTGATTTAATAGTCATCTTTATCACTTCATGACTTTGGTTTCTCGATTTAATGGGACCATATCTTCTTCATCTAAATAGTTGCAAATATTTGTATTATGATAAACAGAAATAATCAAACATAAGAGATGCAATTGTACATGTTTGGGATCTGGTAGTGAAAATTGTGAGTGTGTACCCAGATGTCATGGTACAGTATATCTACCTGTATACTACAATTTCAACCAGAACACAATATTTTAAGTTTTCAAATGGGTTTTTTCTGGAAATGACAGAGTAGCCTCATTTTCCTGAATGGAGAACTGGCAGAGGACTCAGAGATTCCAGACTTAAAGATGGCCGTGCTCTGACTGTACCACCTGTATTCCATTGTTATCTTTATTCAATTTCCTCCTATATGTTTTGTGTCTATTCACCTATTCTCAACAAATATGTTTTTATGGTGGAGTTGTTTGTCAAATTTGTACCATCACTGTGTGGTTAATTAATCACTATTACAATAAATGGCTGGTGATCACAAGGTGCTCCAATGCTTCACGCACACAGAGTTCTTTTGTCCATTCAGAGACACTGTAGTCAAAATAGTGGCACAAATATGACTTGCTGCGAAGTTTGTCGACTCATGGCAAGTAGATAGAAATACCTCATTCTTTGATATTAAAAACACAACAGCTATTTTATTAAAGAAATTCGATTTTTTTAAAAACACAATTTGTAATGATATTCAGTGTCAGAGCTAAACTTTTATGGGGGAGCCAAAGGGTGGGCATGATTTTATCAAGGGGGTCATATATACTGAGAAAATATACAAAATCAGACTGGTTACAGGGTATATTTCTCCACATTTTCATGCTAATTACTTTTAAAATCAACTAGCAGCCTTGCTAGTCTCCTGTTTAAACTGAATCATGTTGCTCTGGCTTAGTCAGCAGCACTAAGTAACAAAGATACTGAGCTACTCTTCTAGCATCTTTTATTAATCCTTAGCTCCGATGTTAAAATATTGATTTACTGAGTTGACGTGTAGTCCTTAAAAACATTCTTTAAAAACTAAAGATGACATGGTTTCTCCACATTATCTTAAAACAAATATAGCGCTGCTATACAACTAGATTAGCACTGCTTTGTAATTTCATGCTAAAATTAGTCTTACATTAGACAACGGCAAGGAAAGAAACAAAACAAAACAAAACAAAAACAGGAACATCCACATGGTGACTGAAACAAATAGAAAAAAACAATATTGAAAACACAAATTGACAGTTGAGAGGGTGTTAAAACACGGTGCCAAGGCAGTGAGATGTTACAGTGTAGTGTTTGGTTGATGTCATTGCTAAAGTGTGTGATTCTCTAGGTATGGCTGTCCAAATAAGTCCATAGAGGCCTTTCTGCACAGTCTGTGCATTTGCAGAACCAATGTGATCCAAGAAAGGGGTCCAAGTTTTATAAAACAGTGAAGGTTTGTCTTTGGTCCAGTAAGCCATTGCTTCCAGAGGGATAAGTTCCATGATACTTTGTGTCCACTGTGAGAGCTTAGGAGGTTTATCAGAGATCCACTCGAGTAGGATGCACCTTCTGGCACTGAACAAGAGTACATTGAGCAGTCTTAACGAGTGAGGTGAAAGATTCAGTCCAGAGTGTAATCCAAGGATACAAGACAGAGGAGAAAGATCTAGATCTTTACCAAGTATTTCAGAAATCTCTTCACATACGTTTCTCTAGAAACTTCTAATAAAGGGACAGTCAAAAATACAATGATAGTATGTACCATCAGAGATCTTGCATTTGTTACAATATTTGGAAAGTGTAGGGTTAAATTTATTCCATAACACTGGTGTAATCTGGAGCCTGCGTATAATTTTGAATAGCAATTCCTTAACTTTATTAGTGGATAAACAACCAGAGGGACTCAGCCATACATCTCCCCACTCATCGTCCACAGTCGTTACACCTAGGTCAGCCTCCCAGAGTGATTTAAGATGCCCTGCGTCCCCTCCTGGAAGAGACAGAGCACTGTAAAACCTGGAGGTCAACTTTCAGGGCTCAAGATCCTGCAAAATATCTTCCACAGAAGAGCGACAAAACCCATCCAGGGCGCAACCTGGCCTCTGAGGAGATAAAACTATGAATCTGCAGATACCTAAAAAAATGTGAGGAGGGGAGGTTGTATTGCTCTGTCAGCTGGCTAAAAGATTTAACAATACCATCTGCCACGAGATCCACTATAGTACAAATACCTTTCTCTGACCATAGGATAAATCCACGGTCATTGAGACCAGGTGGAAAGTCAGGGTTTAAATAAATAGGGATGAGGAGAGAGAGTGAATCCTCTCGAGACTGTATATTGTTAATAGATCTCTAAACCTTCATTGTATATTGGAGGAGAAAATGACCCCTCATTTTGTCTGAGACCCATTTCTTAGAAACATATTAAATATTACAAAGGGGGATCGGGTCTATAGGGGTGACCTCAGTGCTAAGCCAAGTAGAGGGGTCATTTCTGAACCATTCCCAAAGATAGGGACAGAGGCACGGCAGTTGGTAATATTCAATATTTGGCAGTGATAGCCCTGCTTCTCCCAGGGGAAGTTGCAATTTTTGATAAAATCTGTAGCTTTCTTATAAAATTTTACATTGATTAGAGAGTATGGTTTTCAGTGGTTTTCAGAAATGGATATCTAACATACATTGATTTATGCATGCTAGAAACATGTACACTGTTTGAGCCAAAGTTCAAAGAGAAAACACTTTCAATTTCCTTCAAATGTTATTTTGTATGATTTTTTTCTTTTTCTGATTTTCATAACATTTGGAAATTTTTTCATTTGTGCTTTTTTAGTAGTTAGGACTGGGGTGCCTCAGTTTAACGTACTTGCAGACAGCCCCCAGGATGCCAGTTGTAGTGGGTTGTAGTTATCAGCCTGAAAAGCATCTGAGAAGAGTCTGGACCCTTGCCAGACAGATGACTGAAAGGCACTGTGGCATGCAGATTGTGTTAAATGCCCCACTGTTTACAATGGTGACATGCAGTATTTCTCAGTCAAGTAACCTCCAATTTATTTTCCAGATAACTGTGCTAAAGATAGTCCTCCCAAATAGTTGCAGATGAATGGAGACACAATTCACATAATTCAGTGTCTAAAAAAGAGAGAGAAAAGTCAAGTTCATTATATCCTTACTTTATGCCTTTGTAAAATATATCTGCTTTCAGTAGAGGATTTTTGCTGTCATCGCCACAAAAATTTGACAACTTCTATCCAGCACACAACGTAAATCACGGCCTCCGCTAAAAAATGATTTTTTTATTTATTTTTTAAAAAAAGAAAAAAAAAGCTAAATGATTTTAAAAATAAATAAATCCTCACGGCTTCACAGTCGTGACGCCAAGCAGCTCAGTGATCTTGTGGTTTTGCAGAGCGGAACGACTTTTTTCAGGGTGTATTTTCCAGGGGACCTTAGAGCCGACCATGGCGACTCTCGGCGGCAGTCGTGGGGATCGTGTCGGCAATACCAATCAACATAAGTCTTCATTTGTTTCTCCAGAGAAAGTTCGCGAAATTCTTAATGAGGGTGTATCATCGCCGGACAGCGGTTGTAGTAGGTTAGTCTTTGGAACAAACGCGCGCTTTCTATTTGATTGAAGTTGCCATTAGCTGGTTTGGTTAGCTAGTTATCCTAGCAGCTTACTTTAGCCGCCTCTTCGTAGCTTTACCGAATGCGGGCAACGTGTGTGAAACATTAAGAGCCTGAAAGGCTGGAACTATGTAGATGCACAGTTTTATAATATCATGCCTATAATTAGTTTTTCATCGAACGAGCAGGTGTGTTATGCTAGGTGCTACTATTGCTACTGTGTAGTTGCCGATAAAGGGGGTGGGGACGAAAACTTTACGGTTTAGTGTGCTTTAGTAAATTTAGCCAGCTTGCACCAAGCATTTATGTCTTGCAGTTTGAACTGCACAGAGTCTTATAAATTTAGTTGTCTCTTTTTGAATGATTCAAAATCTGTCGAATATGCTGGAAAAATCACGACATGTTTATCCCCTTTGTCTGGATTTCAGTGGACAAGGAGATTCAAATGTTCTGGAAGGAAAAGGCAACACCCAAGCACCCTGCGAGGCGACAAACAAAGAAGCTTTTTTCTCCAGAGTGGAATCCTATTCAATATCCTTTGTACATTTCCACCCAATAGAAACGATAAAGTATTCGTTTTATTATTACACCCAGTGATTCATTGACGGTTCATAATTCAAACGTGCATTTGGTATTTCTGATTGTCTTTAAAGTATTGTCTGCACGTGAGGGTAATTTTCCTTAGTGTACTACTGTTTGAAATGGGCAGGCAAACCTCGCATACTATCACCTCTGATGTGCGCCAGGTATGGTTGGATCAACGTTGCCTGTGATATGCTCAAGTGCTCCAGCTGCCAGGCTTTCCTCTGTGCATCACTTCAACCAACTTTAGACTTCGAAAAATGTAAGCAACACTTTCTGAGACAGAAAAAGACGTTGTCAAAGCTGGGCTGATGTTTGCACACTTGCTTAATATGAAAGCTTGAATAGTTATCTTCTTTTACAGATGAAACACGCATTGCAGAAATATCAAAGCAGCTTCAGACGCAGCATGAAAAGTTTTGTCCTTGGCCTTACTTTCCATGCCCAGGTGGGTGCAGCCATTTTTCACAGGATGTATACAACAACAAAACTAAAATGTAGCACAGCTGAAATGTTAGTCGTCTATGTGGTGGTTATAACAAATGTTTCTTTTCCAGAGAGGTTCTGGCTGGTTCCTGCTTCTGAACCATCAACACTTCTTGCTGCTTTTTTAGAGCGTTTCCAGAGTGCCTGTCTTCTTTCACAGCAGCTGCCAGCAATGAGGCCAGAGCAGCTGAAATCCATGGTAAAGCATTTTGTATACCAACACTAACAGTATTTGAAATTGCAAAGTGTTTAGAGGAATGTACTACCCATATAAGAGAAACTCTGATCAGTTCATTGTGAAAAGGTGTCAACTTTATGTACAGATGTGTATATTTTTTAATAATCAGTGAACAGTATTGTTAGTTGTTTCCATGTAACAAATGCCCACTTGTTTCTTGTAGTCGTTGACAGAGGATGTTATCAGTGTTATACTTCAGCTGATTGAGGAAGAACAAAAAAAAAAGGGAGAGACTCCATCCTCTGAACCATTGGCTGTCCAGGTGGCTGCATGTATCGTTTCTCTCTGTGGCTGGGCAGCGAGGTGAGATGAAGCTCTTTCTGTTGCACCAAAATAAATGTTGAAAAGACGGGACGAAAAACAGAATAAATCAGATTTTCTTCCATTTTAGCCCAGCTCTGCACGCCATGAACCTGCCTATCCTCACCTGCTCCTATTGTATGCGGAAGGTGGGATTATGGAACTTTCACCAAATGGAGGCGGTTGGAGATGATGCAGAGGCCTCACCAAATGCTTCAGGACCCTCTGCTCAATTGGCAGTGCCTGCATCAGGTATTGCCAGTGAAGGCGCAGCAGACCCTTCTACATCAGCTTCACCGACCCCTCCTGCAACCCCATGTCGCATGAAACTAAGGAGCCAGGACTCCACCCGCTCTGACCAGGCAAGCTCTAAAGAGGTTTATCAGCAAGATTAGCTTCGGGTGTTTATGCCATTGCATATTACAGTTCATCTTGGCACAGTTTGACTCAACATAAATCTTCTTTGCTTTGTTTTCCATTGAAAACATTATCCCTTGACATTGTTGGGACTAGCCGTATATCGCACACAGACAGGATACATAGTGTGCTAACTGCACTGAGTGAGTTCCAGTAGCATCTTAAGGGAATGGTTATAATGACCCTGTACTACAAAATGTAGCTCTCAGTAAACACCTTCAACGATTCATTTGCCATTTACAGAATATGAAATCTTTACACCCACTTAAGATCTTGGTCTTGTGCTTTTTAATTGACCATAAAAGTACATTATACACATATATGTTTAAACAACTTTAGAGAACAAGGAAGTGTACATGTTTTTAGGACTTTAGAGCTGCTGCAGAGACCTTTTACGCTGGCTTATGTTTTTTTTGTCAGACGAGTTTTCTCAGCAGTCTGAGATGTTTCCAATTCATTTGGAAGTATAGTATTGGCTTAGCTTGCTGAGAACCATTTCAGAGTCACATAATCACATCGATTATGCTTGTACAGACATGCCTGCCCAAGCCGTACTATGCGATGGAAAAGCACCATAAGCTTTATTGCCCATCATCATTTTAAGAAGAATCTGCAGGCTGCTTCTTCACCGTGTGTTGGTGTATGTTACAGACTGAGGGGACCTCCTCTCCTGTGGCTTCACGTGCCCGAAGCAGAGATTCACCCAGCCCCAGCGAAGAGCTGCCAAGTCCTTTGACCAGGGGCAAGAGGCCTGCAACTCGAAGTCGAGGACAGGCCGAAAGCTTGGGAACTGATAGCACCGCCAGCCTACACTCTCCCAAACGCTTGTGCCTGTCAACATTTAGTGGTCCCGTAAGAACTAACTTTACTCCAGTTCTTATTCTTAAGTGATTTATATTCACATTTAATATAAGTTTTAATCCCCAATTTAATACAAAGCGGTATGATGCAGATCCTAATCTATGTTAAATTTGCAAGGGAGTTGCACAGTTCTTCACCTATTGTGAATTTGCTGCTAAAACAGCTGCTACTTTTCTCTTATTTCAGGATGGCCTTCTGCACAAGAGTACATTTGACCCTCTTGCACAGCACAGGGATTGGTGTCCCTGGATTGCTGTGGGGAAGGAGAATGCAGATCCAGGGGTTATCCCCTTTTTTGATAAAGGCTCAGCACTTAATCAGCAGGGATGGAAAGCTGCTCTAGACCTCCTCATGCCCACAAAGAAAAACTCCAACGCACATGGAGGCAGTCCAGCACAGGCAAGTCAACAACTCTATACTCTGTTCACATTTCATAAAGAGTCGTAAAAGATAAACCTAATTTCTTTATGATTTCTGTCTTTCTAGGGCCCTCGAGACAAGTCAAAAAGAGTGTTTGCTATATTTCGTCAGTGGCAGGTATCCTCCTCTCCATCTCAGTAGAGATTTCCACACTGAACTGAGTCACCCACTCTATCTGGTACACAATTCATCTTCTCAAGAACAGGGGTGTCATATCTTATTAGTGTATGCCATCCCTTAAAGATGTGTTTACAGTTACAATGTTTCTTGAGGGAAATGAATGAGTGGGTGTTTTTCTAAACTGTCAAATGTGAACGATGTCTATGAGCTTTTTAAACATTTGAATTCTCCTCGGGCATTTGGGATTTAGAGCTGCTGGGGCCTGCAGTGGCCTCGTATTGTGTCTACATGAACAGTCAACAGGTAATAGAACTCATCTCTGTAAATAAATAGGACACTAGGAAGGCATGTACAATTACAGTCACATGAACTACAGCTTTCCTTAATCCCACTATTATGGTTTTGATTTCTGTGGAAAACAAGACACAAGGAATCTCTGATTTTGAGAACGAGGCGAATGGCTCTACACTGGAAAGATAATGTTTACCTTCACTGTGTCGAGTCATTTTCAGGAGCGGTAAACATTGACCTCAGATTATCAAAAATAAGAATAAAAACAACAACTGTGAGTAAGTCCTTTTATGTGTGTAATATTTTTGCTGACAAACAAGATAGATGTGAGTTCTTCCTTTGTTTTTTGCCCTGATTGTTATATATTGACATATAAAATGGTGTGCCACAAATTTCAGACCAGTTCTGAACTTTTTGCCTTCTTTTGACATCTCTTGATGATGCAGTTGTCACTACCCTGCATGTGCTTTTATCTTAATAGATTTTTTTGAAATAGATGAATAAAATGCTCCTCTGAGTGTTTGGTTTACTTTGCATGTCATTCCACTGACATTTTAATAAAAAAGATAAATGTTGGTTTTGACATTAACTAAATTTATTAAATTGTAAATGGAAACAAATTATTTTCATGACATTCAGATATGACTCTTGCATATTTTATGACCAACTGTTGCAGCTTATGAACACCGTGGCTGCTCCAGGGGGGGAAGGTGGATGTAGTTTGAAACCAGCTCCTCTGCTGTGGTATTTTGCACCTCTCATTGACATATTTTTTTGCCTCCAATCTCTGGCATGTATGAATGAAAATTACACAACACAGCATATCTTGGAAAAGTCTGTATAAAGCATACAATAAGATGTTGATTAAAAAGTTAATGTGATAAAAGATAATTTGGTCAATGAACAAAGCACTATTCCTGGAAGCCAGACATGACTCAACATGAAGGGATCAAGAACATGGAAGATGGACAAGAGCCATGGTAATAGCAAAAAATTAAATTGCAAACTAAGGTGCCAAAAGTGATATGTCTTCAAATTAATTAAAAAGGAAAAACAAGAGTTTATGTGGTCTCAACTGCTTAGATATATTTTGAACTCTCTGGTTGCTGGTATAAGATGTTTAAAGAAAAAAAAAGGTCATCAGACCTATGTAGGAGCAAGGCATCCTGACTGAAAGAGACAAATCAACAAAGGTCATAAATATGCTCTGTGATCATTATTTATTTTTTCCATTTGTGTTGATTTTTTTCATCCCCCTTTTGTTTCTTTTGGTTGCTCAATTATTTCCCTGGGTAGGAGTAAAGTTTTGAGGCTCTGCTTTGATTTTTGGACCGTGGTGGTCTTTAAACTAGTTTTGTGTAGTAGAGGATCTTTTTCAATTGTTAAGGATCTCTTTGTAGCCGTATGTAGTAAACGTTAGTCTTTGTTCCTTAAGAAGTGAGTTCAGAACCACGGGCCCTTAACTATTCGGGGCCTTATTACCGTAGGATCATTCGCCAACCCTTTAATGTTCTGATACTTGAAGTGGTCAAGTTTTCAAAAAGGAAAGGCCTTTGAAATTAAACTACAAACATGGCCATTTATGCTGACGCCTTGTCGCACTTATATGACGTAGTTCGCGGAGGGATCCCTGCTTGTCAGAACCATGATGAGAACGCAGAGGCAGTGAACAGGAGAGATCTAACGTTTAGCGCAGCCACTCATTAGGATAGAGACATATTCAACTGCGAGGACCTTCTGCTGTGAACATATCTAAAGGCAAATGGTAACTTTTGGATAATAACGTTTGCTAGACTGTCTAGCGTTTCAGGAGCTGGCTTTCACCTGACTTACTGGTGTTCTGCGGTGGAAATAGCAAAAATGTCGTCTCCAAGTCCGGGTAAAAGGCGAATGGATACCGATGTGGTGAAACTGTATCCTTTCTGAACATAAACAACAGTCTTTGAGTCACTGTTCCGTCAGATATATCTTGATGTAGGTGTAAATGTTGTATGAGCTTTTTAACGACAATGCTAACAGAGTCTTTGTAATCAAAAACCGTGAGATATTTCTATGTGAATTACTGGTGTTTTGTGTAAACAACATTTTTGCTAGCAAAGCCAAGTGTTAGCTATTTTTGTCCTGCAAACCTTCTGTCTCTTATCGAGACAACTCTATTAGCCAATCAGATCGATCGCAGAACCTTCTAGCTTTTTTTTATTTGATTTTACTGCATAATATGTAGCAAACATTAACTGTTTATTTTGTTGTCTATATCTGAAAATTGACCCAACATTCGAACAGACGCTGGCGTCCTTCTCCTTTTATAGCAATGTCTTTCATGTCGTTGCACCACCAATGAATGCAGATTACACGAATCACCTTGTGGCAGTTTGCTTTCTTTGCCCACCTTGCTTTTTTTCCCCCCGGGGGGGTGAAGTCAAACTACCCCTCTCAAAACGTTTACACCAGAGCTTGTTTACATAACGTGAGGCTGACTGAAAAAGCTGCCTTCTTTTGTTCTACTCCTTAAAACGTTGGCGTTGTAGCAGCGTGGACGACATGCTGGGTCCACATAGCGTTGCTTTGTAACCATTCAGAGCTTTTTGTGACTGTTATTGTATCTGTCACTTGAAATGTTCCTTTGAAACGCTGTTTAGCTGGCTAGCTGCTATGTTAATTTCAACACCAAAATGGCCACCTGATCAGTATTTCTCACTGTACTTCAGTGTCTGAAGGCAAAATATAGGAACAGCTAACTTGTCTCACTTTTCACTTGTTGTTTGTAAATATTGGATGTTTTTGGTGAATATGGCAGCTGTTTTTAAGGGCTATAGCAGGTATCACGTGTCTGCATTCATTTCCAATGTGCAAATGCTTGAACTGTTGGGGCAGCATCTAGGGTGTTCTGCTTTTCCAAGTTGTTGTCACCTTGTTTGCTTTTTGTGCTGCTGATGTATGTTTGGTTCACTTAGGGCTGACAGGCGGAGTGGTGAAAATGAAATATAACAACTCTTTTTCTGTTCCATCGATATTCTTGTAGTACAACATGAACAAGTAGTTTTGTTTTTGTTCCAGCATATTAGAAACCAGCTTAATGATTGGTTCGTTTGTTACTAGCCGGAAACCACAAGAGGGGAGGGACTTAAAACAGCTGATGGGATGGCAGTAAAGCTTAGTCAAATATGGGATTAGAAATGGGCTGGTCAAATTAAACCAAAAACAAGGGGGAAGTTGCCCAAACAGGTTCAATAAATTTGTAGAAAAAGACAATTTAATAGTTCTTTCTGGGTCAAGTTTTTAACCAAACTGAAAAAAAGACAGTTTTTTTTATTAGTTTGCTTATGTCAAGCTTTTATTTCTGGCTGGTGCAACACAGATTCTGCTTTTTTTATAATACATCCTGGCTTATATGATTACTTTAGAATACAGTATTAAATGCCTGTACATTTTTAGCGGAGTTCTCCACAAGCTACAATTCTCTTGTTATTTTGGCTTTAAGCCAGAGGCATTTTATTACATTTGCTTGGTTAGAAACTGTGCTTGTTTGAGCAAGCCCCCCACCCCCCCCCCCCAATTCTCTTTCTCTCTCGCACCACCACTTATGTGTAGGCTATGGCAGCTGTGGCAAAAAAGAAAAAAACAGACAGGACAGGAGTTTTTCTGGATTGCAGTGCACACAGAAACACACACAAAGCCTTGTAGTAGCCGTGGTACACCCACTCTCCTTCTTTAGCTGCTTGACAGACAGGCAAGAACAGATTTACTGTATGCCACCTGCTTAGTTCTGTACAATGAACTGTGTGTTTTAACATACCATTCAAGCCTATTCCTCAGCAAGTGTTTAAAGAAGACAGTCGTGCGTGTTTGTGGGTCTGAAGTGTTGAGTTGCACAGAACGCTATGGGTTCTTTGCTGACTACGTTTTTTTTTTTTTAGTATTTTGCACTGCTGAAGTAAGTTGGTCCCTCCTTCCTGTTTTGGTTTGTAGAGAAAACATGCAGCTTAAACCTTTCTGTGCTCCATATGCGCGAGTTCTTCCCTGTTGTAACCAAAGCCTGAAACTCACACCAGCTTTTAGACAGGAGCAGCGTCAGAGAGGCCTCACGCATTAATTTGCCGTGGCCACCGGAGAGCTGAGAATCTAGAGCGGAGGCCATGAGGGAATTTGTGAAAATGAATGTCAGAATGACCTTAACATGTAGCATCATTGGGTTTAAACTTTTATCCTAAACCAGCCAATATATTCCATCAGATTCCATCAGCTCAGTCTTTGTATTCACAAGCCTTTAGATTAAACTGTAGTGTGCTGTTGTGGTTTTGTGTTCATATTGTGTTACCATCTGCTTTAGCTAACATGTAGCCCTGAGCAGGAATAGACAGCCAAATTGAATTTCTTAACTTTAAGTTGGCATTATTTGACCTGGATAACTTTTGCCCATTTGCTTTTCTGTCTTGCTCCGAGACCTCTTTAGAACACGATGTTCTTGAACAGGAATCTTTGCAGAGTGTGTCAGTTCAAAGAGCTTCACATTTAGCTTTTTGTGTGGGGTTGAGTGCACATACTGTGTAGGAAGTTGTGCTATTATTTGCATGTATTCATCATAGGCCTGCTCACTTTACAAAGGCTTTCAAGCAGTAAGCTGCTAGAATTTGAGCACAGGTAAATGACAAAAGCACCAAGGCTATTGTAAACGCACAGGCTCTTGTGCTGTCTGGGTTATGGATTCTGATGTAAAAGAGAGAGAGAAAATGAGAAAATAAAACCTGCTGATTTATCCATACTCTATTGTATGCACATGTTGTTACATTTTTTCAGTATTTACAAAATTAAAAACGTTATAAGAAGTTTTATTTTTTTTTTTATTTTTAATTGAAAAATATCGCACTGGGATAAATGGACACAACAAATTCCATCAGAGGTTGAACTGGGACTTTTGATTGAGCTGAAATTGCATGTCAGTTGTTTGTTTCATCCTTGTAGTTTGTGCTGGAAAGTTCAACAATGATTGGGTAAGAGTTCTACGAAGCATGGCCACTGGTCATTTATATTCAAGACAGTTGGGAGTTGCTGGGGAGGGGTGTCGCACGCTTAATCTGACCCTGCATCCATCATATTAAATCTACAATGAAACAGCGTTTTAACCCCAAATCAGCTGATGCACATGATAAAATCTTTTCTTCACCTTTTACAACATTTCTATCCTTTTTCCCCCCCTCTTTCCATTAAAGTGTCCATCAAGGCCACACTTAGCCTTTAGCAGTTCTCATTTATTCAGTTGCTCAGAATTATGGCTCTGGCTTGTAGGGGCAGGGTTCACCTCCTCCCTGCATTTTTTTTTTCTTCCTGACTGAGCCCCCCTACCCTCCCTAAGTTGAATACCAATCCTGAGCTTTATCTGTTCTCCGCTCGGTGCTTCAGCCCCATTGTGCCCTTGCAACATGACATCCGGACAGCATCAGCAGTGGAGTCTTTTGTGTTTCGCATTTACAGGAGCCCCTGTGACCTCCACCTCCTGCTGCTGTGTCAGACCATGTCACACAGTCATGGGCAGCTAATCTGCTCTCAGCGCCATTATTGCAGCACTGAACAAACCAGACGCAGTTTGCTGTGGGGAAGGAGCCAGCAGTTTTCTGCCCTTTCCTGACTGCGAGATTGATTAGCCTGATGACTCAAATGGGGAAAGTTCTGGTCTGATGATAAAGTTGCATAAACAGCCTGTTATTTTGCAGTGGGAGAACTCCACAATTGTAGAGGGGGGGAAGAAAGAAAAAGGACCAGTGGGATGTTTGGTGTCCCTTTTTTTCTCTCCCCCCTCTGCTTGCTTCAGGCATTCTGCACACTTCTAACCCGAAAGCCCAGTTATCATTTTGTAGCTCTCATGGTTTGAGGTTAATATTTAATCTGGATGCTGAAGCTCAAACTCGGCTAGTTTTCTGTGAGGAAAAGATTGAGATAAAGTCGATAGATGGCTGAAAAATTCAGCTGTGTGAGACAAATGCAGCATCGTTAGTCCATGTGTCTGTGTATTTTTTGGGCTGTGTGGATGTTGATATTAATCAAGCGAAGATTTATTTAGTCTTCAACCAACTTAAAGTCTAAAAAAAATGTAAGAACTATGACTTTTTGAGATATGTTTATGTTGATGAAGATTTACCCCCCCCCCCCTTTTTAAACATAAATTGAAAGCTTGAATTTGCTACAGCTTATTTTGGGTCTCTATCAGTGTAGGAGTATTTAGAATAATGATAAATCATCCAGGCAATTCATTGCTTTTTAATCAGTTTTCATTTGTTCTTCACCAGTAAACATATGGTAACCCTGAAAGTTGTTGTTGAGGCCTTTGTTTAGGAGACCCAGGAGCAAGGTAAATCTGACAGTAGGAGATTTCAGCCCCTTAACCTTAATCTGACTGTGCAAACAGTGAAGCTTCCAGCGTGCATAGCTGAACTCCTGTGGAAAAACAGATGGACTGAAGTTCCTCTCATTGTTTTGCACTTTTTTTTTTCTGACACTGGGAAACACAAGCTGCCCTTTCCACTCATGCATGTGTACAAAATAACAGTAGTCCTCACGTGTTTGTGATGCTGAATCCCCTTTGTCTTAATGTTAGGATATTAATGACTTTATACAGTTTTTGCCAACTTAAGCTATGCATTTAGTGAAAGAGCCTTATTAAACAGTGCAACCCACACTATCCACACCCAATGATTGACTCCATCTGTTAATCTGTCGCTGTGCATTTCTTGCCTGTGTCAAGCTGATAAAAATTAGTCATGTATCGTCCTCCAGCTACAGTAGATTTTGGATTAGTAGTTTCTCCCAACATGTCTGTTAAATTTTTCTTTTGTGCTTCATGCAGCAGACGGCAAGTCTTGTCTGTTGGGTCTGCTCATTAGACGGTCGCTTCAGATTCAGGCCGTCGTGTCTCACACCCTGGCTCAGTTTTTGTGTTCATTAATGATCAAATCATTTGTACGTACGCACACACACACACACACGCACACACACACACATGTGGGTCCAGTGCATTTGCTCTAAATAGACTGTTGATTTAGTGAGGGGCTGAGAGGAGGAGCAGCTGAAGGATTCCCATTTGATTGCAGTGGGTGGGCTCTCATCTCTCACCAGTGAAGACAAAGAACTTGGCCTGTTCATTTCTGTGCTGCTTCAGCTTTCACACTGGGAGGTAGCCATCTATATATTGAGGCTTTCATTTAATGGGAACCAAATCTGCATTGCAAAGGGAGGTTTTGGGTTAATTGTTGAGAACTGAGCCGACTGTTTGATGGGTTTTTTGTAATCCTCCAACGAAAATATTTCTTATTCCACGGTGTTGCTGCACCTCGAGGGGTGGATGGTATGCATTTGTGTTTCATATTTTAGGAGAATGTGCTTAAATTGAGCAAAACAAGACTTTGTTTAAACGACATCTTATGTTTGCATTTTCAGATGAACTCCCATAAACATAAAATACCTCACATGTTGACCTTTTTGGTTTTCCAAAGGAGAAATGAAACTAGGTTATTAAGCTTTCTCTTACTTCCCATCCACCTTCTATGGACTGCGGCACTTCACAGCCACCAGACATTTACACGTGGATTTTAGAGAGTCATGGCTTTGGGGGCCATATGTCCATTGATATGTAAAACCTGCTGCAAGGTGTTCTTCTGTGCAGCCCGCACACGCTGGTCCTCCATCAGTATTCAAACACTGAATGTGTCAGAATGAGCTGGATGCTTTTAGAGCGGACGGTTAAAGCCTAGTTTTGCTCAGGAGCACAACACTTGTGATTTTAAAAGGGCAGTAAATATTAGATTCAACGGGCTGTTTTGTCTTTTGTTTTTTTTTGTTTTTTCTATGCAAAATGTGCAACCTGTTAATTCTGAACTTGCTCGCACATTTGTGCAATTTGATGCAATTCAGACTATCCTTGCACATCAATGGAAAGGTAGAAGCAGGAAACTAACTTGCAGAAACAAACTGAATATGTACAAATGGCTGGTTAGGAGAAAGATATCCATAAAATTGCGGCTTTGAGGCTTAAGCTCTTGTATCCACATAGACCTTTTATGATATTGCAGCAAACATAATGCTAGCCTCAGTGTAATGGAGGGTATATCAGTCTTTTAAATATGTCAAGCAAACATACAAACCCCCTATGGTTTTGTGACTTTATTTTACTATTGACCAACATGGCTGCCATATTCTCACTTGTGTACACAAACCTATATTCAGTGTTTTCTAGAGATATTCCAGCAGCTTCTTCATGGGTTGTTTTTGTTTGTTTGACAGTAGAAATGAGTCAAAGTAACCCCCCCCCCCCCTTGAGGAAAATGGTTAGCTTCATATGAGAGTGCAAAAACAGACGAGTGGGTCAGTGATGTTGCCTGGTGACGATTGCAGGGGAGAGCGGTGTTTGTTTTGGTGTTGAGCTGATTAAATCACGCTCTCGCTGCAACACCCCGGCCTATCGCTCTGCCTGCCGTGGCAGGACGGTTGCCGTGCTACACTGGCTGCCTCTGTTTTCAAGCAGCAGTGTGCAGCGGAGGTCACACTGTAATCCTGCTCGGCTCAGCGCGGCGCACAACTACACACAAAGTTGAACGCGCAAACAGCCACATCTAAATACAGGATTGGACTTTAGAAGGAACCATGGTCATGTAAAGATAGAGCTGTATGCTGGCAGTGATTTCAGACAAGTAAGCCCCCTTATACTCAGTCTCTCAATTAAAGACGCATAATTAATTTTGTTTAGGCTGTCTTCCAGCACAAGGCCCTGCATCTCTTGAGTCCATATTAATAGAACAGTTTACTTATTGGTTATTCATTATTTTCAGCCTCACATTGCTGCCTTTTCTTCTTCTTCTTCTTCTTCTTCTTCTTCTTCTTTTGCAGAATGAAGCACAAATGAGCCTTTTTATCTTTTTATTGGTTGATAAATTTTACCTTGTGTTTTTCTAAAGCTAGTTTATATCTTTCTGTTTTCGTAGAAGAAGCCTCCCCATAGCTTGCACCCGGAGGACAGCTGCTTTATTTCCTGCCTTTCATCTGCAAGGCCTTTCATACATTCTTGCCACAATTCATGTGTGAGGCGGGGAAAGTGAAACAGTGGTTCCTCATATAGACACAAAAATGTGTCTTCTTTGGAGGCCATGTTGTTTCTTCTTCCTTTTAAAAAAAACAATACTAAAGTAACAAAGTAAGTCAATTCACTTTAACACTGTTTTTCACTCATTAATTAATTAGATAATTATCTAAACACAAACTTCAGTGAATAAAAGCAACTTAATGCTTCATGTTT
Organism: Atherinosoma microstoma; assembly: GCA_037177055.1. NCBI lineage: Eukaryota > Metazoa > Chordata > Actinopteri > Atheriniformes > Atherinidae > Atherinosoma > Atherinosoma microstoma. Next base: position 15,802,619 of record JBBBVU010000025.1, read on the forward strand.
ACATATTGGCCTGTCATATTTGATTGATTGACTAGATCTTGAGGGACTCTATCAACACGTAAAGCCTGAATTTATTTTGGGTAAGATTTAACCCAGCCATCATCATCATCATCATCATCATCAGACCGTTCAGTCCCTTCTGTGTCAACTTATTTCCACAGTTCTGCCTTTAAGGCTTAATCAGCTTTCACCAGACTGAATTCTCACTTCCTCTTCATCACCATTCCTCTGCCTTTTTCTTCTGCTTCCCTCACTTTTCGACATCTCTTTTGATCATCTTCTCATGCTCTTTTGTCCTCTCTTTTAGCATTTTGCTCTGTTGGCTGGCCTTAATCTTTCTTTTTATGTTTGACATCTCAGCTGGCTTTTGAGTGTTTTGGGACATAAAAACCTCTGAGGCCAACTTTTTGGGTTGGGGGGGGGGGGGGGGGGGGGGGGGGGGGGGGGGGGGGGGGGGGGGGGGGGGGGGGGGGGGGGGGGGGG
>JBBBVU010000025.1:15818878-15842920 GCA_037177055.1 Atherinosoma microstoma
CACACACACACACACACACACACACACACACACACACACACACACACACACACACACACACACACACACACACGGCCCAATGCAATAAAAAAACAGCTATTCATGTATTCCTTCACAAAACAATAGCTCACTGCTATAAATAATAAGAAATAATTCCATCCTATCAATACTCTTTCAGTTTTGTGTGAACAAACATTTTTTTAATTTCTTTTGAAAACATTTTCTATTATTTTCTAGTAACAGAAATCCTGGCAGTCCATTCCATGCAGCTTTGGCCCAAATAAAGACATCTTGCTGACATGGATTTCACACTGCATTCCACTGGTTGGTCTTGTGCAATAATTCTGTTGATCAGCCATAAGACATATTTCTGTATGATTTCAGGAGTTCTTGTTACAATAATATTACAAATAAATAATAGAATATATTTCAATCTATTGAAATCTAAATTATTGTGCAATGTGGCTATGTATGTTAGTTTTGTGTGAAATGACTGGAAAGCTTGTTTAAGACAGTTCAGACTGCTTTGAAAATAAACGTGGGCATAATAAATACTGACTGATGACCCACGGCTCATACTTCCACTTATATTTACACATGCTTCCTTTTTTTTAGGGGTGATTGAACACTTTTGCACAGTTTTGTACCCTGAAGGCATCTCAGCCACCTCCAATGAGTGAGCTCTTCTTGAAGTGTAGAATTGGTGGAGCTCCACCTTAGCAGTGTAATGGATGGTTAAAATGCTTCCTGTGGCATCTGCCATTATAAGAAGTTACTGAACAAATAACACTTTAAAAATGACTAAGTGCAGTTATTTTGGAGATTTGTTACTGCCCAAAATTGCAAACTTAATTTCAGCTACCACCGCTGATGACTCAGGGTTGATTCTTTCCATAGCCCTGCCTTTCATTTTCCCTTTCTCCTGTATCAGAAGAGGAGGGGTGGAGGGAGGAGAGGATGAGACTGTCTCTTCACAGCCCTGACCTCCAGGAGTCCAGCAACCTGAGAACCTCAATGAAATATTTAAAGCTTCTGTTTTATCCGCAGTGCGTTGGTCGAGACAAACTGCGGGTCTCCATGACGTAATGCCAAACCCAAACACAGTGTGTGTGATTGGTCAGTGCTGAACAGGGTGGTCAGGTGTCCTGTGCCGCTGTGGCCTTTTAAGGCATTATGAAGCCCTGAGGCTCCACATTAGGCTCATGGGCTGTCTGATGCGAGGTTTGATCCATCACTGTCTGCTGTAACGTTTCCAAGAGCAAAGCTTTTAGCAGTAAATGTGCCTCGTGTGTTCTTTCTTCATTAGCTCATCCAGGTTCATAAAGGAGCTCTCTAAAGATCCAGTAGATGGTTTAATAAAGTCACATGTTTCCTGAAATTCAGATGTATTTTTTCATCTGTAATAGTTAGGTATAAAATGAAGCCTATGTGTGGTGGGTTTAATATATAACCAGAGATAATCCACACAAATACCTGGCTGCTGGGTAGCTGACAGGCCGTCAATGACGACTAACATTCAGACTGAGTGTTGGGTTCCTTAGGCTGGGTTTAGCTCTCTCAGGTTACAAGCTCTGTTTCAGAAGCACAATTGGGGGTGCAACAGCACCAAGCAGTACAATGATCCCTAGATCTTTACTAATAGATGAACCACTGATTAACATGCACCAACTCCAACAATAACCTTTCTGCAACAGAGGGGCAAAGAAAAAGACAGAGTGCACAGACCCTGCAGGAGCTGGTTGGTATGAAAACAGTCTCGTGTAACAGCAATTTTCACAACTGATCCAGAAAAAAAGGAAAGAAAATTGTTGTTTGTTTCAGAACAATGGCCGTCTATGCAGAGATGCTGCCAATTAATCTTATCGTTGGTGTTGTTTAATAGTGTTTCATTCTCCTCAGGCACTATTTGGTGAAGCTATGTCTGCTGAAACAAGATTCATTTTACAGAAACACAGCATCAAAGCTAAAAAATATATTGAAAGGCATCTGGGGAAGAAGGAACAAAACCAAAAACAAAGCAACGTTTTTAAAAAGGAATAGCATATTTCCATTTTTTTCTTGTACCCTTTCTTTTTATATCTATTTGTTTATTAAAATTTCTGGTTTTACTTAAATGTTTCTGATACTATGTTCATCCCCCCCCCCCCCTGTTTTTAGACCTTGTTTATATAGGCCTTTATTTATCTATGTGTTATTGAGTTTTCTTTTATTTTCACTTATTATTTTCCATCTCCCTCCACAGAAATGAGTCATCCTCCAATTTGATTAAAATCTATTTTTGTGTCATGGTTATTTTTTGTAAACAGCAGATAGAAACGCTGGTGGTGTTGTGACAAAAACTTTAAAAAAAAAAAAGAAAAAGAAAAAAAGAACAAACCTGGAAACTTTCTTTTCTTTCTTTTTTTTCCGGCGTGTTTTTGGTGGAATTACAGTGAAATGTCACCGCCGCTTCCCATTTAAGCTGTACATTACATTATCAGTGCTTATTAAGATATTCCTTTCAAGCAATGGACTAAACCATCCCGCATTATTATTTCATCCGGCATCCCATGGCCTGAATCCCTTCAGGAGAGGAGGCACAAACGCACAGCACACACCTGATCCTTCCACTGGCACCTGTCTCATCTGCTCCGGCACGACATGGACCAAATGAGGTTTTTTAAATATTCATCGAGGGCTACTCATCTCCTATACACGCCCGTCTCTCACACAGACGACCCACGGCTCCGATTTCAGCAGGTGGAAACCACGTTAAGGACATGGAGTGGCTCCGGGCTCCTGCTCTCCAGCGTTGAGCAGCAGCGGCGCGGATTAATTTCACCGTCGCTATTCACTCTGAATGGACTGTAACCAAAGCCAGCTCCATCGCCTCTAAATATTAGACGAGTTTTGCCCACCTAGCTATCTGCGTAATTATCAACAGCAGGTAAATGGACTCTGACTGGCCATCGGAGAGGAGCGTATGTAGCACTCGCCCGCATATATTAAGCATCCAAAAGCGAGCTAGAGGCATAATTCGGGGCACACCTCTTCATGGACCACTTTGGTGGTGCGCATCTCTGCGTTAAAACCAGGGAAGAGGATGAGGAGCAGAGGCCCAATGAAGGCCCAGAGCTGCTTTTATCTCCTTTCAGGCCATTATAGGCTTCCATCAGATCCACAGCAGGTTGTATATTTATTATTTTATTTTATTAAAAAGGGTTTTGGATTATTAGATTATTAACGATCTGCATAGGCCTATAGCCTAAGCAATAACCACATTATAAAACCTGTTAGATGAACTATAACAAAAATACTTCTCCATATTCTAGCAAAGGCATTTTTTCTCAGTGTCCTCGGACAGGAAATGTTATGCAATCTGCAGAAAGTAACGGCAAGTGCAGGCTTTGAATGCAGTGTTTGATAATCATTAGCCATCTGGACGTGGTCATTTGATCTTGCAGCATCTCGACCCAAGAGCTGCAGCCTCAACAGCATCAGCCGACTAAAACTAATCCTGGTAGGATGAGGGGGCTGGGACGATGTGCCATGTAATATCTGATGGTTTATTATATGGAAATGGATGTCAGTGTAGGTCATGTTCTGCTGGTGATCGTTTGGTTAAAAGCTTTAAAATGGTGCTGCCTATTTGTTGTCTTTTTTTTTTTTTTTTAGAAATAGAGAAAAATCATTTGCTTAATGTATTTTTTTTCTTCAACAGTCTGAATTTGTCTTCAGAGAAAGCACTATGACCTGCAAGTGTCTAGATGCACAGCACACTGCATGAATGGCAGGCCTACAGGCCTCACACCAGGCAGCAGGCTTGTCAGGGATTTACGTCAGACATAGAATGATGCAGATTTAGGAAACCACAACGTGGCTCACAAAAATCCATTCATGTCTGGGGTTTATGTTGCGTGTAAAAAATGCCATAGGCTTCAAGATTTAGTTTTTGCTTTGACTTAATGCAGCTACTTGATACCCTTAAAACTCAAACAGGCCTATGCCTTAGGCCAGATTATTTTTAAGAAGATAACTAAAATAAATGGCAAAATTGAGATGGACTAAAATTGATTTCTCAATCGTAGAAAAAAAAAGAAAAAAAAGATGTCTTTTCTCGGGGTGGGTGAATCCGCAGGAGGGGGTTGGCCCAAAAAAAAAAAATTGGTCAGGAAAGCGTTTTAATCCGGAGAGACAAAACCAATCCTGATCTGCTCTGGCTGCGACAGTCCCCGGGTTAAAACAGGCACCACTTTCAGGGTCTACTCGCATCCAGCGAGCTCCACCTTTAGCAGACTGTGGCCCGATACCTGCGGCCAAAAAAACCCCCCAGCAGAACAGAGGAGACACTAGCGGGTTGGATTATTGCTTAATGTTGAGGAGAGATGCTTGAAAATGTGGCTCCTTTTTTCTTTTTTCTACACGGGGCGAGTAAATCCCTGAAGTCCAGCAGGCGGAGGGAGACTGGATGGAAGCTGTTTGGGTCTTGCTTAAAAAAATACTCCACTATGATTATTTTGGGTAGCCTACAGTGGTACGTTTTATACCATTTGGGTTTTAAAAATTTAGCTTGCTCATTTCCCCAATTGTGAGCAAACTATTTAAAGGTTTGGAGTGAAGTAGCTTACATGCCTGGTATTTTAAGTTAGCCTATGTCTCAAACATGCGGCAAAAAAAGACAAAACGACTTTACACTGTAGCTGCAGTTCATGGCTGATTAGCGGGTGTACACCTTTAAAAAGGTGCACCGGCCACCTTTCTTTCTGTGAGTGTGCGGTTCAGGACGCGCAGGTAAAAAGGGAGGAGGCTGTTTGGAGGGAGAGGGAAGCGGTGTCGGAGGAGAGAAGAGAATAGAAGAGAGAGGAGCGCAGGGCTGAAATTGACATTTGATACTCAGGAAGTTAAGGACTCCGCTTGGATTTCTTTTGTTTCATTGTAATTCTGCAGTGCTGCTGCTGGAAACGCGGACTGGAGGCTTGTGTCAGTGCCACACAACATTAAATAGCGGGAAAGCCTTAAATGATAATGATAGGTTTGCGGACTAATATGAGTGCTGGGGTCCGACTTCAGTGTAAATTTGCGGTCTCAGATGTGACGCACAACGATGGACTCCGAGAAAGGTATGAACAGCATTTTTTTTTTAATGATTTTCACTTTAGCAACAATTGAACATTGATTTAAGGTAGACCTTTACTTGTTAATAGCCACTATCTGAAAGTTTGGAAAAGGTAGCTTTTGCATCAAAATGTGTAAAACTGGACGAAATTTAGGCTAATTAAAAAAAAGAAAAAGGAGGCCATGGTTACAAAACAGATTTTGTTGTCTTTAGTAAAATTCTCAATGCTATAGTTTATATATTTGAATTAAAACGTTTCAATGGCTGTGATTTTGTTCTGTTTTGATAATAAAAAATAAACTAGAATTCCGTTAAATGAGTCTATTAAGATGGTACCCCCCCCACCCCCAACATCCTCTGGTTTGAGCCACAAATAGCTACACTGAAAATGTTAAATAAAGTCGAATTAAAACCCCAAAATAACAGCAAAATTACAAAATTCAGTGTCTGTCGCTATTACTTGATTAAATTAGACAGTATTATTTTCGTTTTTATGTGTTTTATCCAGCGTTATTTTGGGTTTGCGGTGTATAATCTTAGTCACGTTGCACCTGCTTTCATATGCCTTTTATTCCGAGAGAATATAGGCCCAGTCCAAGTCCCCAGGTTTTGGCAGCGTAATCCCGCGGATTAATACTAAATTTGGTTACTTTTAAATTTATGCCCATGTCGACAGTTTTGTTCAGGATATAATAATGATAATAATAAAAAAGATGTAGCTAAATCAGAGAAACAGTATCCAGATTTCCAGAACAATCTATTGACTCTCATTGGAATGTCCAGTCTCTGCAAATCGTCTTGAAATGAGATGTGAATGTGAATCTGCATGTTTCCCCATTTATATCTTGTATTTTATATTTCTTATCATTTAAAGGCCTCCTAGTACCCAAACCAAACTTGCAGCTGAATATTGCAGCTTGCATGGCTGGTGGGGAATTTAGATCTCGCTGCAGGTTGGAGGAGCGATAAATCCTCCCGAAATAACCGTGAAGTTGAGGACTTGTAGATTCCCTATTCTGACAAATGCGATTAACTGCATGGGCTTTGGAGCGTGCAGCTCTGAGGTCAGTTTAACGCCAGCAGAGACAAAAAGGAAATATTGCAGTGTTATGAATCTTTCTTGCCAAAGTCACAGATCCCTCCTAACGATCCCCAAACAGTAGTAATTTTTTAAAAAACAATATTTTTTTTATTCGTTAATCTTAATCAAGGCTGCCAATTTAACAGTTTATGCCCTACTCTTGAGGTAATATTCTGATGCCAGCTCCTGTTTTTTAATTGGTTGCGGAGAATATGTTTCTTTTCCTATTGCAGTCTGATGAACTATTTTAATGGAAATCAGTTTTCAAGTTGAGGAAACGAAAAGGTAATAAGAACTTTTCTATTTATATTATTGCATGTTGACAGCTGACCTTGGTTACACTTCAAAGCAGGATGGATGTGCATGCCCTGACCACATCTTGTGGGGGGAAAAAACCCCAAAACATATATTTATAGAAGATCTATGTGCCCAGACTTGGAAATAGCACTTGTATAATCTCTTTGGTTATGTTTTGATAGCTAAAATCAGTGAATCTGAGATCAGTGTCACACATTTTGTTCCAGAAATGTCATATTCTTATGTGCTTTAATAGCATTAGAATGAAGGGAAAAGTGAAATAACAATTTACAAAGAAAATCTAATTCTTAACAAATCCTAATGTAGAAAAAAAAAGATGTGGGCAAACGTTGAAAGGATGCTTCTTTTTTTTTCAACTTGGCTTTTTAGTGGTATTGATTTCTCCAGGAAATGGCAATGGGTGTCTTGCTCAGGGAGCCATTTGGGCGTCTGAGGAATCACTTAGTACATGGTTTGATCGCTGGAATCAATGGAAGCTCCGTGCACTGCAGGGCCCATGGTGAGAGAGCTAATGGTTGAACCAAGGGTGGGGCGTCTGGACCCCGGCAGGACGGTTAGCTTCTCTGATTTGGATTATATGCAGTGCAGAGATGTTTTTCACGACGTATTCAAGGTCAGAAGATGGATTTAAGGTTATCACTACGCTGCTGTATCATTTTCCACAAACTATCAGTAATAATTTTGACCGGAAATGAGGAGAAATGTGGTAGAACGATGATTTCTATTACCAAAACCTTGCATTCTCATTCATTTTACATGTGAAGTTGTGTTTAAAAGCAGAAATATTTAATCTGACCTTAAACTTTAAATCTAGATGTCCTTGTCTCATTTGTAAAGGAGCATCGGTTGGCACATGTAACAACACTAAGGGAGGTCACGTTAAAGGTGACAATCTCTGGCTACGGTGTGGGTGTTGTGGAAGGTCAAAACCAGGATATTAGGAGATTACCTTAAGGGTCCTCTTTTTGCCAACCGTACTTGTAACACGTTGGTTTGATAATTGAGCGTGAAAGTTTTGTAATCCTTGTTTTATTTCTGTCCATGCAGAATAATGGTGGTTAAATTAGATTTATTGACATGTATTATCAGCTGGATTCAGTATAACTGAGTGTATCTGATTAGAGCTGTATGTTTTTATCATTTTATTACGACAGTTGCTGGCTCAAGTCCCAAACTGCAATAGAAAAGGGAATCGATGAAGCACTCTTTAAAAATATTGAAATTGACAAGTTTTATTGTTTTTCCTAATGGTGCATTGGCTAAATTTGGGATTCAGGGTGGCGTTGCTTAACAAAATAAACATTGCTACCTGTTTATTTACATGTAATGATAAAGATAGTAATCTGCTTCAGGGTCACAAGCTGTCAAAGTAAATTCTTTCCAAGGAATCTAAAAAAGTCCGTACAGGTGATTAGAAGTGAATTATTAGACAATGACGTTTTCTCACCTTCAGGATAAGACTAGTAGTTCTGGACTTATATTTAGTCCAGAACTACTAGTCTTTGACCTGTTACTCAATGTGCGGATCAATCCACTGCAGTGCAGCGCATCCTGAGTTAAGCTGCGTCACTGCAACACTGGGAGGGCTATGGATGTTTTTCTTCCTGTTTGACATAATTTCTTCTCTCGATCTCCTTTCCCTCTCTCTCTCTCTCTTTCTCTCTCCTCTCACTTTCTCTCTCCAGGCTGTTATTTCTGATCTACTCATGTGGGTCGGTGGTTTGGTTTGCATAGTTTTGCTTCGCTAGGCTGACTGTCCTCGCTGGCTGGCCGGCTGGCCTTGGTGTTTGGGTGATAATGACTCCTGTTCTGTGTATGGCACTGGTAGAATTCACTGTGAGAGCTCGCTATCAGTGAATTACCATAGGGCCATAAACAGAGCAGAGAAAGAACCACTTGATGCCCGTCCACGGCCGCTTACTTTCTGTCGCTGTCCTCTCATGCGCTTGTGGGTGGGGTGAATGTGATGTAATGACTCTGCTGGCGTTGCATGAGCCGCGCTGCGACATCTGGGTACTTCAACATCTCGTCATCCTTGTGTGACTCTATGACAACAGCTACTTGCGTTTGGATGCCCAAGCCACTCCTCTTCTTTGCCCATTTTGGCACTAGCACATTTTTGCTTCTGTATATATACTTTGAGCAATTATGTGTAGTGCCAATATAGGACAAGACAGACTTGCATCGCTTCTGTCCAGTCGTGCATTGTAATATTTTAGCTCACAGTGGTGTCTGATTTAATTTGCACATGACTAAAGTCTGAATTATGCTCACTGTAACATCTTTTTCCTTTTTGTTTAACTTGGTGGAAAAGACTTCTCAGTGGACGAGCAGTCCAGTCTGTCTCATGACAAACAAAGCAATGAAACCGCTGATATTTTTAGTTTCTCATGTTCATCTTTCTGTTTTTATTAAAGATAACTCCTCTTACTAAGCATTTCACATTCACATAAATGCCAATTTTCTTTAGTTGCCTCATCTGTGTTTGATGCTCACGTGGGCCAGGAGAGGCCCAGCAGCTCTCTGGTGGTGTTTGGCAATGGTAGAACTCACACTGGTGAGGTAGATGGATCCGGTGGTTCTAGACTTGCCAACTACTGTCTGAGAGCGTCCACCGGCTGCAAGCGACGCGGGAACAAAACCGACCCTTCAGTTCAGAGCGGAAGAACATTTTAAGTCAGTGAGTGAGTGGCTGATGGTGCTGAAGGGTGGGGTGAGACTCTGTTCCTCCCCTGCACACCCTGGCCTCAGAGCTCTAGTGACTTCTTTTTAAAGGGTAGCCTCTATAGCTGTCACAAGACTACTGAATCAGGCAAAACCATGTTGTTTGTATTATTGATAGAAGAATAGAGGACATGTAGATGGTGATATATACTGAGACATGAGAGGCTTTAAGATACTAAAATGTGGATTACACAACAAGATCCCTAATGCATCACTGTTTCAGCATCAGCGATCACACTTATATAAGAAATCAGTTATAAACATGGACTGTTGATGATAACAAAGGCTCAAAACACCAGACATGAAGAGACAAGAGTTGAAAATCAATGTTTTCAGTCAATTTTCCATTTTCAGTTAAATTCATGCTCAAAACCTCATCAGTCTCTCCCGCTAAGACATCATGATGTTACTGTTCAAGCTCTTAATAAAGCAAATAACTCCAAATGAAAAGAATAGACATATATTAGGCTTGATTTACCCTCAGTTTAAAAGAGCTGAGGAAGGCATCTTATCACAATCATATTTTTCATGATGTGGACTAGATTAACTCCAGTATTGGGGGGAGGAATGATCAGCTGAGTTAATGAAGACAATCGATCATTGTATCTCTCAGCGGGAGAAACGAAAGGCTTATGTCATGCTGATAACGCTGTAGCAGTAATGGCTTCCTCTGCTCATCAGTCAGTCTTCTCTTCAGGTCTAACGGGGAGAGTTGGATCAAGCGATTGCAGCTCTGCACTTCCAGGGATGCTGCGGTGAACTTAATGCACACATGCCCAGCTACTCTTGCCTGCAGCCGGCCATCAGGGGGCTTCTCTCTTAGCTCTGTGGCATAATTGGCAAACTGTGTGGTGTCATCTTACCCTTCTCTTTCAACGTGGCCTTTTTTTTTTGGCTCCCTAACCCAAATGAAAAAGGTTGGAGGGCAAGGGAATCTTTTTTTTTTCAAATGTTGCTTCGCTCCAACAGTGAATTGACAGTTTGGCTCAAAAAGCTGCTGCAATTCTGAGCTTCATATATCTGGGTCAGGGTCTGCTAATGTAGGTGACGGGGAGATCTGTGGATTAAAACCTCTTTATCTGCCTTTGCATAAATCCTGCTTTATAGCCTACACTTCAGCTTCGGCTAATATGATTTGTATTGTCAACAGTTTGCCTGCATGCTAGCTGTATTTGATCTACGTGCACATCGTCACTGGACTTTTGCAAAGGCTCTTAAGCTTTTGTGCGCCTCGGCCATTGAAGTAGACGAGAGCGGGTAAGTGCTGAGATTGTGCTGATGCACATTCGAGTTGATATAGAGGATCTGGGCTCAAGCTGTTGTTCACTGGACAACTGATTTAGCTTAGCTATTGTCGTGGCTTATGCTGCGCAACATATTAACAGTGCCATTGGGTGCCATTGGACAATGTCTCATTAATGTACTATGTTTTCAGTTTGTGTGCTCCTGCTGACTCAATTCTGGAATGACTTCTTTTTCTTTTTAACACACAAAGTCTTTTACTTCTGATGCAAATAAATACTTTAAAAAAGAAAACATCTATTGTGTCAGACTCCCTCTAACCATCTTCTCTGCAGCAAAGTGCATCGTGGGATAACCCCCTGTCAATGCAGGCCTTCTCCAGATGGGCCGAGCAGCTCAGGTTACACTGCATTTTTGAGTGCACCCACTATCCCACACCCCCCTCGGCCCCTTTCTCCCTCTGTCTCTCTCCCTCTCACACATGCACACTGTTTCCTGAGTGGGTTGAGCCGAGCTGAGACAGTGCTTCGCCTGTGTTCTAATGCAGGGTACAGAGCATTAGTGAAATGAGATTATCATCGTTCTTACGCAGCGTCTGGGTTGGAGGTGGACAGAGGTGTGAGCCGGGAAGGTGAGGAGGCCATTATTAGACTACATTAAAGGGAGAGACGCTTCATCAACGACCTGTCTGCGTTTTTACGGGATCACTTTCATTGATTATTGAAGCAGTTTCCATCTCTCACCAGTGGGGCAGACACTGGTCGCAGGGGCACCAAAAAAACTGTAAGGTTGCAGAGTTCATCTTGTACAAGAGGGATGCTTTCTCAGCTCATGGCTCAAGCCCATGCTCAGAGGAGGGGTAGGAGATTACGTCTTGTGAGAGCAAGCAGGGGCTCGGACTACAACCACTTTGCCCATATGTGTAGAGTGTGTGGTTGTGTATGCGTGCGGGGATGGAGGGCTGGGATGCACGTATTAAGAAACGATTAGTGGAGATTAAAGCTCTGCCCTTAGAGTCTGCTTGCACGACTCCAGGCAACAAGAATGACCAGCCCCTCCCTTCTGCAGTGCCCCCTGTGGAGCTGCGCCACTGAAGCCATGGCTGCAGACTCGTGCATCGGCGAGGGAGGATCAATGGCGCTGCCTCCCTTCTTCCCACATATCTTCCACCACTAAACATATTGCCCCCAGGATGGAGCAGCACTCACACTGCAGCCCTTGCTGCTTAAATTGAATGGTTTTTAAAGATTCAATCAGATTCAAAGTTAGATGAGGGATCAGGCGATTGGAAGTGTCCTCTGTGTGGTGCACGATGATGTAACTTGTAACAGTGTCACAAACACTGCAGCACTGGCTCCTGATATAAAAGGCTGAGGCCTATTGGCAGGTGAAGAAACCAACAACGTCACATTTAAACTATTTCATGTTGCAATATAAAGGAGATTAAATTTGATTGGAGCAAGACTGAATATGGAAATAGTTGGCTTCAAGTACAGCATAAACATTTCCACCTAAAACGTTTGAAATATGTCTTTATTTTTCAGCCTGGAAGGGATTATTACACAAAATATAAATATTTCAAATTGAATAAATGAACAGAGAAGCCAACATGGAAATGGGTAGAACTGATGCTACTTTGGTATTATTAACGTGTCATTTCATAACTACTTGGCTTGAGTGGATCGATGGCGTAGAGAGCAGGACAAGAGGGAGGAGGGAGAGACTTGGGCAGCATGAGGTAAAGGCATGATTCCAAGAACGCATGCTAATAAGGCCTGTAATCTACAGAGACACTTTGCATGTGTGCAGAACAGTTACAATAACTCAAACATGATATACAGACAGGAAGTTTTACTTAGGACTATGTCATGAACTTGAGCTTACCAAGCGCTCCATTCTGAAATGACAGGAGAGTGTATAAAACAAGGTAAAAGGGGTCTTTTCATCTGTTTGAATGCAACCTGGTTCAGCTTTAATCTGGAGGAAGAGTGGGATATACGCTATGACGCCTGATAGATTAAGACCTGAACGCTTCTCTCTCTGTTCTGCTCTGCAACAGAAGGGCCCTGCTAGCAAATCCCAGGCTTTAAACCAGAGGAGGTTCAGGCAGCTTATGATGTAATCAAGGCCCTGTCTGTCACTGCGGGAAAGATGGGGGGTGGTGGAGTGGATCTGAGCGTAGAGGTTATTGCGTTCTGTGGCGAGCATATACCATCACGGGTAAAATTCAGAGACTTTGTGTGAGTGTGGCAGTGCTGAAAAAGAGGAATGAATTTCAAGTGAATGTCAAAAGGTCTAAAATAAATCTTGTGTAGGTGTATGAGCCGGAGTTGGGAAAACAATAAAAACCTTAAAGATGCAATCGCCAGGTTTTGTTGTCTATGAGCAGGGGAAAAAAAGAAAAGCAGAGCTGACATATTGCTGACCTTTAAACTTTAGGATGTAATGTGTGTAGATAATGTCACAGCCAGTATGGCATAATATGTTGCTAATGTAAAACAATGTATGTCACCACCAGGTACTGTCCAGTGGTGCTTGAATGTTTAAGAATGCTTATAATTTCATCTAATGATTAAACATATTACAGTAAAACATTTATTGATAACGTGTGTCGAAAAAACATGATTTCAACCTCCCCAGTAATGGTCTGCAGGCAAAAGTAATTTCAATATGGTGTATAGTTTGCAAAGTCACGAATAAACCAAACACAGACCTTTCACTGATTGACTAGTAGTAATTTTAATGAATCCAGCATCAGGACACTGAATAACAGCGGTGCAGAGGAAAGCCACTACTCTCCTGGAAGATCGTTGCTGCCTGTCTCTAGTTTGCAAGATAAAGGAAAGGAAATGCTCTTGCATAAGTAGCACATCCCATCTGTAAAACATGGTGTTAGCGTCATGATTTGGGCCTGGATGTTGCATCATCTATCCATTTTCTATTTTATTCTTCATATCTCCGTTTGTGTCACAGGGGCAACAAGGCATCTCTCTGCCCAGCTCTTTGTTTGTGCCTCTCAGACATCCCTGGGTCAGAAGGTATATTCAGTATAATCTCCCAGTTTGACTTTGACATACTCAAAAACCTTCAAAAGGAAACATGTCGTTCTTTTGATCACTACCCAAATTGCGTGACCAAAAATGAGTCAAGATGAAGATGAACCAGTTAAATGTAAAGGACTCTGCATTAAAAACACCTAAGCTTTTTATTATAGATTTTATATAGCTGCCTTATCACATGCACACATCGTCACGTTAACATCAAAATGAAAAGACTTGTGGATTGAGCATGACATACTAACACAGACAGGGAGCGATTGAATGGTAAACAGCAGCCATCTTACTTTATTTTTTCAGATACACAAGTTTGGGGAGAGTTAAACCGACTGTTGCAGCTGCATCACACCAAGTCAATTTTCAGCAAGCAAACCCTCTGCTGGAAACACTTAATGTCACAAAAATGGCAGCTTCTATCCACGTTTGACTTCCTGTGATGTAGAACATCCGAGTCCTAAGAGACATACAAAGTTCATGTTAAAAAAATAACACTACAGGGTGCACCTCCAATCCATGCACTATAAATAAACAAATTTGGTAAACAAAAAAAAAAAAAAAAGAAAAAAAAGAGACTACTTTAAGAAGTCCGCTCCGCAATCCAGCAGTAAACACCTTGATGTATATCCTGAGTCTTTGCGAATTTTGGCATGTGCGTGGATTACAGTAGAAGAGAATAAGGGAAAAAGAGGCGACAAGACCATTTACCAACAAAATGCTTTCTCATTCAATGTGAGAAAAATGTCTGGGAGTGTGTGCAGCTCAGGTGCTGCTCTGTACAGTAAGAGAACCAGGTGAGGTTGGTTGTGTGTGTGTGTGTGTGTGTGGGGAGGGGTCTTTTCGAGTAATGACTGAGAACGTGGAAAACGAAAGAATGATTTCTGACTATGGCACTGCATGTTAGATGTATGCTAAGAAGAGAAAGCACACAAGATACAAAAAAAAATCCAGAACATTGATGGTTAACACAGACGCAGTGGTGGCTTTCCTCCTGGGGGTTTTTGGTTCATCTTTGTTTGAAGTGAAGGTTAATTGCAGGGAAATAAATACAAAATACTCAACATCACAGAGCTTAAAAAACATGAAGCTGAATGAAAAAAAAAAAATGAAAAAAAGAGACACCAAAAAAAAGCAATATCTTTACATAGTAAACACAATGCATTGATCACTCACTTTGACTTCCCCTGCAGATGTACATTTAAAAATATATTTGACATTTTACACAATGTGACGTCTTGGAAAACAGGAGAGAAAAACAAATCTCCAATGTGGCTTTTCAGTGCTTTCTACTCCTTCCAAGGTCCATAATGTCACTGCTCCAGGGTCACAACCTCCACCGCCTGGCCGTCCAGTGTGACTGTGTTATCTATACGTGTGGCGACAGGTGCCATGGCAACCTGGACGGGCCGGTTGCCCTGGGCGAGGCTGGTCACTACAGTCTGGTACATGCTGACTGGAATCTGGACCAAACCTGTGAAAAAGCCACACAGCACCAGCATCATTGACTGAACTTCCTTTAAACCACTCAGTAATTGTAATAAACAGCAGCAAAAATAAAATGAGAGATTTTCACGGTTCCTATGAGGCCGCCAAGTTCTTATAGCTCCATCTAACAGGAGGCGGCCATGTTACAGGGAAGGCATTTCTGAACAATGGTCCGATTGATCGTCCTCAGCCAGCTTCCCCCATTCCCAGCTGTGCTCGTGTGTGAGAGTCTCTGCCTGTAGGGATTACTGCTGCGGTAACGTAGGCCTCGGCCCCACCCTGCAAGCTGTCACTGTGTCACATGCAGGCAAGAAGGTCAGTGTAGGAGATGACTGATGCTCATGCCAGCTCCTGTTACTGTGAGCTCAGATGCTGGACGTTAAACGCTGTGAGCTCACGTTACACATTAATTGTTTTAAAATTCAAAGCTGAGATCAAAAGAGATACGAGAGCTGATTAAGAATATTCAAGGAATCTGAGGATCCTCAGGTACCCATTGTGAGGTTAGCTTTTAACTTCTGGTCCGCTTTGCTGGCTCCTGCTGAGCCCCCTTCCGAGTGCTTTGTGACTGTGTTGTTATCTAGAGGTGATTTGTTGGGAAGTGATTACAAAGGAGGACTTAGGAAACGGGGCTTTGGCCTGACCCAGTGACGTATGGACACAACACAGAAGTTGACTGAAGTACCTCAACTGACCACTCAAACAAACTCTGACACTTTGGTATTAAGGGTCACGGCAGGTGTAGCTGTGTTCATGTACTTGTGTCGCTTTGTGCTTCTTTGTCAGTGAAGGAGCGGGGCACGATCCAATCAGCGATGTGTTTGGGCCAGTGCACTTCAAATGGTGCTCTTCACTCCTGTACAGCTCTACACTGATTAGCTGGGGTCAATAGGTGGGGGGAAGGACTGGCTTTGGCAGCTCAGTTAGTTGTTATAGAGAACTACGGCAACCAAATGGCTCCTTTGAGAAGCAAATCTTAAATTTGAACAACTTTTGAATAGCAAATTTTTAATGTAGTTTCTTAAAAAGGTATTAAACACATTTTTTATATCTTTTATATAATTATTTAATGACTGTCTGATTAAATGAATTATCTCCTGAAAATAAATTGGTCAATGGGAACATCCATGTTCAAATTTCAACATTTCTACTCCCCTGCTTCAATTATTTACTGTTGGCATTCTTCTTTGCTTGATTCAACTTCTAACTTCACATCATTAAAGTGCTGTATAAATAAAGTTGTTTGAATTATTTTTGTTACAAATGAATGAATGGTCATGACTACAATGTTTAAGATGATCATTTAGAATTTTATGACAACAGCTGAGGGGAAAAGGCGAAGAAATCCTTCAGAGTGGAAAGACCTGCTGTAGACAGAAGGGAGGCGATGTTAACGTCATTCATCTTTTGGACTTTGTGTGCTCTCTAAAGGCATGACATGACAATACGAGCAAAAATAAGTAGTTTTACTTTGCTGCAAATAATTATCTTTTGGATTTCAATGCAGGAAATTCATAGCTAAATCATTTAGACTCAAAGACGGGCATTTTATGTCCCATGTTTAAAAATAATGTTTCCTCTAACTGTAGTTGCAGCTATGGTAAAACTCTCTCTCAAGAAAGAATGCAAAAAGGTTGAATCATATTCATATGAAGCATTTATCAATTTCTTTAATGATGCAGCGAATGCTAATAGCTGCCTTGATTCTGTGCTGTTTCTACTAATATGGGCTAAGAGAGGAAGAGGACAAACCAACACACAGATGATGTGAGAGATGCACATCCATCCAATCCATCCACTTTCTATACCCGTTTTATCCTGTTCAGGGTCATGGGGGGGGCTAGAGTTTATCCCAAGTCGTCATACAGTGAAAGGCACGGCACACACTGGGCAGTTTGCTAATCCATCACAGGCCAGAGATGCACATATTGTTTGAATTTAAAAGGGCAAACATTCATGTGAAAAGTGATCATGTGTGTGTGCATACAGTGTATACAGAGCGGCAAAAGAACCTGGGTGTGTATGCGCTGACAGCTGGTCCTGTGATTAGACCACAGGCTGATAATGGAGTGGATCAAGCTATTTAGAAGGGCCCCTGAGGGACCTGCTCATGCCCCTGGACTAGTGTACTTCGTATATCAATGATTAGTCGACACAGCAAATAAGGAAAAGATTGACAGCTTGCAAGATTTGTGGGAAGAGAAGTCTAAACGTGGTGTCCTGTTGTGTGCATTAGTGACCGATTTTGACATTCATAACCACCAACACCGACTAAAACAAAGCCTCAGTGTAATATGTTTCAGATTTAGCATCCCTTATAACCATCTGTGTGTACCTTGTAGCGTTTATGTCCTACTTTTAGCAATAAACTTCTTCCTATAAGTTCCTCATTAACAGCAGCTTCACATTCAACGAGGATACTGCCTGAAAATATGCTTGTTAATACGCCATCTAACAAGTATGCAACAGGCTGACAGCAGTGCATCCAGTGTGCAACCTTTAATAGTTCATCACCAAACGAAGGGAGCGTTGCTGTAAGGTACACACAGACAAAAAACAAACCATCTGTCACATCAGCACATAGTAGATTACACAAAAGGGGGGGGGGGGGGTCAGAGGCTTCACAGTGTTATTGGTGGGAAGCTAGAAATTAGTAAGGCTAATTGGAAATGCCTTTGGCTGGTGAACACATAAAAAAACAATTACAGTAGAAGGGCAGGTGATTTACTTCTATGTAATTATTGCATATACACTTATGGTAAATTGTGCCATCTGCTTTTTGACATTGTGTTTGGTGTTCTGGTGAAAATGTGGCATGAATTGGTACCTGTGGCATCTTGAACCCCTGCAAGAGCCCCAACAGCAGCTGCCGTTTCTGCCAGGACAATCTGCCCCCCTCCTTGAAGAGTGGCCTCCGCCAACGTCGCTACAGCGTGGGCTGCTGCCTCACTGTAACACATCCAACAAATGCACACGTTTGTGAATTAAGAATTAGAACACATGCAGAAAAAAGATGGATGAAAGCTTCCTGATACAATCTTCTGGCACAAAGCCTAAAACCTCTCTTATGCCTAGTACGCTGTCTGTTGGCAAAGGCAAGGGTTATTAGAGATATGTGGGGTGAAGAGGTAGGAGTGTATGAGCTGTAAGAGGCTTTTCTAGTCTGGACTTAACAGAGAATCTGTCACATCTTTCCAAAGGCCAGGTGCTATGGGTCTAACAAAGCAGTTTTATTAGCCAGATCTACCCAGTGGAATTACCGCGGGCTTATTAGCGCCACAGCTTCGTTATGAACTCATGCAAGTGTTCACAGCTTTGCTTTCTGAGATGGAAATACAGATGAACAGAAAGGAGGAGGGGGCCACGAGAGGAAAGGGAGTAAATAAAAATGATAAATTTGTAATTTATGTGAGTAGCACCCAGCTGGATTTTGTTCAGTAAGATCCTCAAGAACCTGTCACAGCCTCGACAACTTAACAATGGCACCAGCAATAGTGAGAGAAAGAGGCTCTGCTTCCCTCTGGAGCTGGAACAAAGACAAAATGTTCCACAGCCAGTGGATGGGAGTAGCTCAGCAGAAGTAAACAGCAGCAGGGGAGGGGGGGGGAGGAGAGGAAACGAGACTCAGGTGGGCGCAGGTAACAAGCCCCGATGGGACATACCCATACACATCTGATGTGATTGCCATGACAGTACTGCGGTGAAAAACCAGCAAACATCTTTGTGCCTCGATGAGCCCAGCTGATGAGTTCAGCAATTTAACCACCACCATGAAATTATGATCTTACAAATTCACAAAAACAAACAACTACAACTATTTAAATGTGCGTTTAAATACCCAAGATGCACTTAAATGTCATAATATTCAAATAACTGCATCTATTTTATCACCCGAATGAATATTGCATCATCAAATTCGACATTTTACAGTCTGTTGGGTGTCACATCTTCTTTTTCATGCACTGGATCTACTTACTACTAACACTGTTTAGCATTATTAACCAAAAGATACCAGCCATAAATCCAAGCATGATCTCTATGACAACTGATGCAACCAATTGTGAGAGGCTATCACGTTAAATGCTGTCTCATGACTATGTCAAATGAGAAAAAAACACTATTTTTGTTGAAAGAAAAACACTCTTCTAACCCAATTCTGAGAGTCCAGAACCCAGATAAGGTGTCCTCATGATTATAGAAAGCTCAATAACTCCCAATAAACTGCAACATAAAAAGTGAAATTCTCTCAGAATCACCTGTTTAGAGCCATAGTGACTGTGGTCCCAGGCTGGATCTCATGGCTAGCAGCGACTGCAGCTTCAGCCAGAGAAGCTACTGCCTGTGTGGCCTCGGACGCTTGAGTTGTCTGGATTGTCATCTCCCCACCCTGGAGGGTGGCCCAGTTCTGCTCCACCTGAAGAAAAACATAGTTTTAGACAGAAAATTATAGCGCAAATATTATCTGATTGATTTTGCCTCACTGAAAAGAATCCCAATAGTTACCTCTCCGTCAGTCACAGTTGAGTAGTTAACCTGCGCCACTGTTACACCAGGAAGCTCTGAGGCATCTGCTAGAGTAGCAACTGTGTGTCCTGTGCCAACCTGAGAGAAATGTGAAAGCTGAGTTCACTGAACTTATAGAAAACCGTTCCCACTCATGTATGCGATGAGTGTACGCCAGCTAAAAACATACCTGGATAAGTGAGACGGTCCCATCGGGGTTGTTGATGGTCTGCACGACGGTCTGCGAGGGCATGAGGTGAGCTATGCTCTGTGCAGCGGTCAGGTGGTGCTGGGTGGTGGTTGTTGTTGTTACCTGCTGGTCCTCAAAGGCGTATAACAAATCTTCACGGCCGTGCTGCTTATAGCAGTTCTTCACTATCGTCCGCAACGCCTGCGTCCAAGACACCTGAAGAAGCAGAGACGCACGTTTATGTGTGCTGTAATCATGTGATTCATCTGCTTGTATGTCCGCCATAAGTATGATTAGTTGAAGATTTTCTAACTTTGAACTATAGCTGGAGCAGAAAACAAATGGATCGACCGAGTTGTAACTGGCTTCCCAGTTCTGTCAAATAGCCATAAATAAATAAATAAACATACATGAATGAACGTCATTTGCTTTTTGTTGTTCCAATGGCAGCGTGTACTTATAAAATCCAGCATCACCATGCCACTGTCTCCCTTACTCTCTGTTTCTGCTCCTCTGTGCGGACATCACTGCGGACATTGGCCCAAGGGATGTCTTCGGGCCACCAGATTGGCTTGCAGCTCTCCTTGCCCCAGCCAGGTTTCCCTCTGCCTGTGGAGTACTTCAGCATCTCTGGGATGAATGCCCGCAGCTGGGCCTAAAGCAAAACAACAGAGATGCACATTAAAAAAAAGATAAACATGCCAGAGACCCAAAAAGCCTCACAGCGCAAAGCTGCAGTGTCTGACACAGATAAAAGCTTGCACGCCCTTGAGCGGGCAGCGGGAGACGCGTATCGACCGGGTACAGGCTGCAGGGTGCTGAGGTGGTCAGGGCCTGCAAATAGAAACAGGCTTTCTAAAAGGAGAATGTGTTTATAGGTAAGCTAATCTATGGTTGTGGCTCCAGTCTGACACCATGAGAATCTCAGGGGTGAGTCGGGGCAGTCAGCCTGTCCCAGCTGAAGCTCCAGTACAATCTGCATCATTATTTTAAGGGCATGTGGGTCAGTATTATCAAAAAAAGTAGATTAAAAATAAATTTTAGATGAACCTCTACAGCTTGTGATGTACAGTATTATATGGTTATGTGTAAATACTGTGAACTGAAAGTGTCACAGGATGCTTGTTCATCATATTTAAGTGTATCAATAAAGGAAAACAAGCAAGTGGTTAGATCTATGAAATGAAATGTACCTGCTTTGCACTGGAGTCGTAAGATGGGCATTTATATATGTGGCATGAATAATGAGTCATTTCTTGTCAGAACAGGAAATCCTCTTCTCCACATCACCACCTCACTATCGCGTGGACGTTTTTGGAGCAGGCATACATCCACAATCACTAACATGCTGTGGTGGGGTTTAGTGCCAATGTCCTCAGTGTCCTGGTAATATGCAAGCATCACTGGGGGATTATATTGCACAATGAGGCACTGCAGCGTCTGCCTACCTTGACATCACGGGCTAAATTTGGTTCTGGGAGAAATAAATCCCTTCCTCCTCCCCATTAAACCCCTTTTTCTAACTCGCAGTCAACAGCGACCTATGAACGGGTTCTTCTGAGCGCATCGCGCAGAGAATTATGATAAAATGGATCTCACTGGAAAATGGAGGGTCAGCAGTTAATTGCAATATCTTTTGAAAAACAGAAACTGCATCTGTTGGCTGCAGTAATGGAGCTCTGTCTTGGTAAACAGGGGGATGGCAACTTGGATTAGTCAAGGACAAGGATTTAGTAGCAAAGGGATTCTTGCATTTCCACCTGTGGGTGATGTGGGCGTATGTGTGCATGGCCAGATGGCCTAATTACAGTGGCTAGTTAGTTAAGTGGCATGCTGCCCTCATGTCGACCACCCCACCCCCCAGTCCTAATCCTCAAAGCAGTGGTCCAATCAGAGTTTAGGAAGGTAGCTATGTTGCCGGGTCCCTGAACCTAACAGGGCTGGGGGGGTAATTATGGGCTCAGGCTAGACTCTGCATCACCTGCTACAGATGCTCCATATATCTGAGAGGCAGGAACTTCTGCCTGTTTGAGCAAAACCTACTGCAGATGTCTTCATAGAGGACATTAAGTCCTTTCTGATATGAATCAAGAGAACTAAGTTTGAATTAGCTGGCTTGCATATCACTTACATGTGCTCCAATCCAGGGTACATCAATCTCTCCCTGAAGGATGAGACAACATCACGTTCGCAGACCATGGCACACACATATCTCTAAAAAACCCCCCACCTGGCTGTGCCATGCTGAGTGAGGCAACAGGTTACTCATGATAATCTCATCCTACAACCTCCAGAAAAACAAGCACCAACTAACACCTGGCCTCCAAGGATTTATCTGGGCCTGGGATTGGCTGCCCTGCTCCCTGGGCTGTGGACCATCTCTGAGGGCCCCTGTCATGCTGGCTTCTTTGACGATGATCCACAGAGTGCGTCAGCAGCATGGGGATGGCAGAGTAAACAAGCCAGCTTCCCTTGGGTGAACAGAGGGCTCAGGCTGCCAGTGGTGATAATGCGGCACTGAAAAGCCTGCCAAGAGCAATCAACTCTGTACATCCTCTCACTGTCTGGCAAAGAGAAGAGGTTTCACTTGTTTCCAAGCGCACATGCACGTATACATCAGGGAGAAGCCTGAACTACTCTTTAGCATGCCAACATGTAGAAGAATGACCGCTGATTGAATACAGCTGAATGAAATACATTAAAAGATACAGGTGGAGGTAAAAATACTGCAACAAATGAGCCTTTGACCTTGATACATATTGTTGGCTAAGCTGTTGCTCATATTAAACACAATTCTTGTGGTTTGTTAGAAGCTGGTGCCCTCTGCTGGGAGCATCAACTTTGTGTTTTGAATTTCTCTGAATTTCCATGACTGCAATGGAACGGCAGATTATTATCATTATCATTATTATCAAACTTTAAGTTATGAGAATGATCCTCAAAAGAAAAAAGTCTTACCTGGGTCATCTTATCCACAGAAACAGGGATGCCGTCAATGGTGAGAGGGGGCAGCTCTGAGGCCAGATCTCCACCAGCAGGAGCGTGCTCTGCCAGGGCGTTCTCCAGGTCCTCTAACATCATGCTCTTATACTTTCTTACCTGGTCGCCAGAAGAGAAACATCACAGGCTGAATTTTTCAAGTATTTGTTGGATAAAAAGGTTTTTTTTGTTTTTTTTTTAAATACATTTTTTCAGGATCGACCATTGTATTCAGGCTCAGGTAGGTTTTCAAAGCATTATTTGATGCTTTGCATGCACCACAAGCATCAAGCCGAGCAAACTTTATTCATAAAGCACATGCCAACAGCAGCTGCTGAACAAAATGCTGAACATAAAATGACTAAAACATTTTTAAAAAAGAGAAAAACTAAAAGAAATATTCCAATAAAAGCAACTCTGACACTTTATTGAGCCAAAATAAACAGGTTGTTAAAATGGTAAATGGCTTATCAGAGACCATGTAAAATCTGCTACAGCTGAAACAAAAACACTCACCACATTCTCCAGCGGAGCAGCACCAAACACCTTAAACACGGGGTTTGGTTTGGAGGGAGAGATACACAAGACGATGGCCTGTTGGCCCACCCTGGTGGTATACTCATCAAGTGTTGCTCGCAGTTTCCTGTAAACACACACAGCATCTTTTACCTCCCTGTTTAGATTAAAAGCTGCAAAGCATATCATCATAAAATAAAAAGTATGGGAGGTGGGGGATGTTGAGGGAAATTCACCTAAGCAGACGAGTCTGCTGCCTCTTGCGGATTGAAGGATTGGACTCAAAGATGTGAGGCCTTTTTCTTTTCTTACCGGTCGCCACGGCAGCAGCAGCCGCCATGCCCACTGGTCCTGAGACAAAAAAAACAAACAGAGAGCAGATTCAAAAAGCAGAAGAAGCTAATCATAGATGAAAACATTCTGTAGTTTATCTGCTTTTTCCCCTTTATGACTTTTCACTCTGTTAATCTTAATGTGTGAAATATGAGGTTAGTTTTATCTATACTTTAAAGCAGGATTTTGTTTTTAACAGAACAAGCAGTTCTAAGTCACTGGCATAATTTTTTTAATTCAGAAAGTGTCAAACCAGTCAAGGGACGGCATATTAGGGTTGTAAAATCCACTGGCACCACCTGCTGTTCAGTTAACAGCATTACATTGATTTGTCATGATCTGGATGTCATATTGGAAAATTACAGGTCATCAGAGATCCAACTTAACTTCTATAAACAACCTTCAAAAAAAGGTTGATTTTTTTGAAGATGTTTGCTGGGAAAACTTTGCGAGTGTTTTTGAATGCATTTCACCACTGCTAGGTTTTTTCTCGCATGGCTAGAATTTTGACTTACCTGCTGCT
>JBBBVU010000025.1:15843020-15877070 GCA_037177055.1 Atherinosoma microstoma
TTGCGAGTGTTTTTGAATGCATTTCACCACTGCTAGGTTTTTTCTCGCATGGCTAGAATTTTGACTTACCTGCTGCTGCCAGGTGAGCAGTGACCTCATCAGTGCCAGCTGAGTTGAGGATGTCTGTGTCATCATAAGGGTCATCATCTGGCGAGGATGTCGAGTCTTCTTCAGCACTCATCATAGATGTCTCTG
Organism: Atherinosoma microstoma; assembly: GCA_037177055.1. Taxonomy (NCBI): domain Eukaryota; kingdom Metazoa; phylum Chordata; class Actinopteri; order Atheriniformes; family Atherinidae; genus Atherinosoma; species Atherinosoma microstoma. The sequence goes on from JBBBVU010000025.1 coordinate 15,843,216, forward strand.
TAAAGGTGGCCACATGTACCTAAACACAGAGAAGGAGTTGAGTGAGATAGGTTTATATTTTTAAATATCAGCACATTTCTAAAGAAGAAGGTTTCTGTTCTTATGGAATAATCTAACTAGCTGGCAGAGTAGTTTTAACAGAATGGATGCTGGCATGACGATGGGAATCTGTCTGTTCATATTATGTCATTTTCACAATTTAATTATGATGCCCCTAAGTGCACTTGCCGGACCTGTTGGCTGACGGCGCCTGCCTCGATGGTGGTCATGTGTTCCGTCTGGTGAACGCCGTGCTCCTCCATCATCATCCACCTGGTCTAAACAGCTAGCTCCACAGTATAACTACAGAGAAAAAGAGAAACAATATCTAGCACAATGCTGCACAATAGTGATCATTTTCTTTATCTCTTATCAGTGTAAACATGCAGTCATCATTACAACTTGAAGATCTGTTACAGGTAACCTAAAGGAAACTGGCTTTTCAGTTCCAGGGAGGGAGGGAACTCAGTCATCATTGTAACTACATTTCTCTCTGACCTCTCCCTACCTGCTGAGCCTTAATCTGTTGATTGATTGATGATCAAAGCACATCAGATGTTAATAATTTCGGAACAATAAAAAATCTAATTTAGATATAAGTTTGTCAACGACGGCCTATCTTCAGCTCGACTGGTCTCCAGATATTGTGGACATTATAGAACCTATTAAACAGTTTCCCCGCACTGACTCATTTCTAGAGATCAATAACAAATCCACATTATGTTTTAGATGCAGAGGACACTAATCAATGAGCAGTCTGTTTTTATTTGTGATTGCACTGATGTATTTATATATTAAAAAAAAAATCATAGCATATAATTTAGAAAGTTATGACAATATTTTTGGCCATTGATAATTATTAATATTCCAAAACTGAACAAAATGTGATTAAAAAGTGGTCTATGCATTTTTTTTTCATATTAAAATATTTATCCATTAACCATTAATAAAATGTCATGAAGCAAAATGTGCCTAAAAGGCCACTAAAATCTTTACTGGTGGATTGGCCAATGTCTTTATTATCAGGCTTCTGCAAATGATAAAATCATGTATTGTTGATTGTAGCACTACTGTCCCATAAGGAATGTTGTCATCCTTTAAACTGAAAAACAGCACATGATAGATTTCCATGCCAAAGGTAGGACAGACATGAGAAGGCACAGATAAGAGAAATAAAAAGGATGTTTAGTCTAAGTGGACTAAACGCAGCACTGTTTGATGCCTGTGGTAACTATTAGGTTTAATATAGACTGATAATGGATTAAAACTGATGGTTATCTATTTTGAACATGAAGTATGTCAATGTGTCAGTGCAGCCAATGCAAGGCTGCGATCTGCCTGTAGGGGGCACTTCTTCAAGTCCACATCTTACACGTGATTAATTTTCCAAGACATGCATTCCTCACTTTAATTGATGTTTCTTAGGTTAATATACATACATACCACCATATAAAAAGATTTTCTGTTAAATTTTTCATGCCATCACAGACAGAAAAGGTGAAATTGGTGTGTATGTGTGTGTGTCAACTATTGGGTTATTACAGGGGAAAGGCACTGACATTATAAAAGCACAATGAAACAATCAACACGTACGAGTTTTGTTCACTTAACCCATTTTTCAGTCAATAATTAGCTTCTGATGCGTCTCTAAAAGAAATTGAAAGCGGCAGCTAAATGGAAATAACTTTGGGAAAATAATGGGGAAATTATTTATTAAGCATTTATTTAAGTAAGTCTTTTAAGTTAACCGTTTTCTCTTTAAAAGAAAAATAAATAAAATGAATGGAAAAATAAGCATAATTGGAAAAAGATTGGCAAGAAAAATAAATGTTGTAAAATTCATACAAGTGTGCTGACAATCCTCAGTATTATGTACAGTATGGTGAGGGAATAAATAAGAAGATGCACGATAAGGCAGTAATGTAAATGTTAAATCATTTACAAAGTCTGCAACAAAACTGATATTCCACAGCACTAAGACAGGGAAAAACCTGCCCGTCTGAAATAGGCATAGTTATTTCCAGTGGTGTAATATTAGGAGACCTGCCGGGTGGGTTATCAACGACTTCTCAACGGAGCTAGGCTAGCAATGTCCAACATTCAGCTAATTAGCTTCCTTGCTAACCATTTGGCGGTGTATAGCGGGTCATGTAAATGAACATTAACTGTTATCGAAAAGAAATGTCATTTCTCTGCTTCAGACACACAAAACAAAAATGATTTCTCTGAACGGTAGACGGTAAACCGTAGTAAGGTGACAGCTAGCATAAAACCCGCGCAATATGAAACAAAACAAAACGCTACGACAGGCCGAGCGGCCTGCAACTCATCCCCTTGCTATTCCACTCTCTCCGAGCTTATTGTCGATACGCGCCAACAACATGATTCCCGACAATAAGCTACATAAGTTAAATAATGGCGCTCCAGTCAACATCTAAACAATCTGCATCTTAGCCCCAACGCTGCCGGGTTTGATGATGCGGCTGCGCCGGGGCTGAAATAGATGGAGATTGCGCGGTAGGGCACTAACCTCAGAGCGGCTGCGCTACTTCGGGCCTGCGCCGTACAGCGGGGATGGAGCCGGGCTTTAATGGAGGACAGAGGGGAGCCAGCACTAAACACAACGAACAGAGCGCACACAACACTGATCTGCACTAGTGCTGCCTTCAGGTGTCTCTCACGAGTTCTAAATTCAAGAGTCACAATGATATACATGCATAAACAATAAAAGGAAACCCAGAAAAGCAAACCACCACAATGATACTTTCTGGTTATTTTTTCATTTACTTGTTTTGTAAAAAAAAATTGAAATTAAAAAATTGAAAAAAAATTTAAAAAAAAGGAGTAAAAAAGAAGTAAGATTCTGATATTTTTCTGTGACAATATAGTAGCATTGCCCATGTCTAAAAAAGAACGCAACAAATTATTTTCTGATCCTAATTTTTTCACGAGTAGAAATCTAAATTAAGTTCTTCCAAGAAAATAAAGAATTACATTGGTAACAAAACAAAAATAAACAAAACAGTGACAAGAAGAAAAAGGAGAACTACCACTAGTATTTAATTTTGCACTATTTACTTCACTTTATAAACACCTATTACATGTAGGCTACTTTTCTTGTACGATCATGTTGAAAAACGATCTAAATTTGCACCTTCCAGCAGGATCTCTGCTTTTTCATTGAATTTAGATTAAGTTTTAGCTCATATTCCGCACAGTCCGTGAATGCCACACTAAGACCTGTGAAACCACGCCCCTTTCTAGTTACACGGGGTTCAACTCCTGCAGACTCTTGATTTTGTTTTTGTAATATTATACTACTAAATAATCATTGAAATAATACATGGAATTTCAACAGAAGGTAACGTTATAATCTTGTTAAGCGCAACTACCAAGTTATAAAAAGAAAAGGAAGAAAATCAAAGAAGCAAAATACTTTAGACCTAAAGAAGTTTTTCAAGGTACTCAAATTAAGCAGCACCTGTGTCATTGAGGTAACCTGGGCAACTTTCCACGTGAATGTCGATACCTGTACAAGTCAGTAAACGATTTTCTACAAATAGTTTCATTTTTTAAATATTGTTGTGATATTTCATGAGGCATAAACTAGACATTTTAACTAAAAAAGTTGTTTTTCTTTTTAAATATGTCCACTGTAGTGTGAATTGAACTACGTAAGCTTACAGTTTAAGTAGGTTTGTTGAATATTTAGCCGACAAACTTGACCTAAATGCCTTTACCCTTCAAGCTAATTTGTGAGACCAAAAATGTAACTCAGAGAATGTCCAATACAAACAAACAAGCAAGCAAACACACAAAAAGTTTTTAAATACTATCTTATATACATCTTTATTTCTAACAAATCCTTTCATTTCCTCAGCCTGCTCTTGTTAAGATTCGTGTGTCAACCAGATAGTTAGAATAATTTTAAAATAACTTAAAATGTATTAGAAGCGGCCCAAGCGCACTGGCTCAATTCACTGAACCACAATCTGCATCTTACTCTAATTTTGTTCCACTTAATTGTTGGGAAATTTGGGTTAAATGTGTGAATTCTCAGTTCCAAAAATGACCCAATTTCTGCAAAAAAAAAAAAAAAAAGATGCAGTCACTCAACCATTAATGGACCAAAAACTGCTCAGCAATAGTGGACCAATTCAAATACACGGCTGTGTATGCCAGAGCTTGTTAAAAAAATAAAACACCAAAAAACAAATGGCCCAAAGTCACCTGGCTATCAGTAAATTTGAAAAATAACTGGACTCTCTTGAGGTTGTAAACCTGATCTAGTTGTTACCCCAAACAGGTTTGAAGAACACAGTATGTGATGTGCAACTTCTGGATGTCTGATAAAGTAGTGACTCGGTGGAGAAATGGACTGAAAGTATAACAAGGTAAGTCCCTGATGCTTCTGTGTATTTTCAAAAGTGTAAGATATTTTTGCCCTTCCATGTGCTTCACTATAAGTCCTGAAGGGGGCAGTGTTGCATTACAAATCATACTTGGAACTCAGCCCCCTAAAGTTTGTTGTGACAGAAGGTGGCAGTAGGGCAACACTGATGCGGCTCTCTGCAGGTGCTCTGGCATGTATTCAAGATGATGGATGTTTTACATTAGTGTGTGATGACAGCAGCTTATGTTTGTGTCTCACTAAATGTCCGCAAGTATCATATTCAAAAGTGTGGCAGGAGAGTGCTGCAGAGTGTGATTACACATTTTACAGTTTCCATGCTGTGTAACTGACCTTCCTTACACTCTGTCACACTGCCATCCGCCCGTCTGTCTGTCACTGTTTTCTACCTGAATGGACAGGATGAGTTGTTGTCATTGACTTGCCTACATGATGGACAAACTACAGTCGGGAATAGTTGGGTATACTATAAGTTGTTACAAGCAGAACTGTGTTGACTGGTTCAGATGGATTTTTTGTGTTTTTCTATACAAAAATGCAGCTTTTGGATATATGATACATGGTTTATTAAGGTTTCTGACCCCGGAAGGGGTTTAAGATATGTAATACGTTTCACTCTCTTCTATAGATTAGCAGAATCATAGCCTCTTAGAGGCTTCGGTTCTTTCATTCATTCACGTTGTTTCTCAAGGGCACTGCAGTGTAAAGCGTTCAGTAGGTGATGGTGTGACATAGATGGAGTGAAAAGCTGGAGAGTGTAAATGAACCAAAGTCCTATTATTTAGTCCTATTCTGCTTTCCCCTTCATGAGCTATGGCTGGGTATAGATAAGGCTTACAGCCTGGGGGTCTGGAATCAATAATGGATGTAATTGGTGAGCTGGAAGTGAGGATAATTGTAGGTAATTGTGTTGACCGTCACAAGCCTTGGCGAGGGGTGAAGACAACGAAAAGAAGCGGTATGTGCTGGGGATGGGAAATGATACTCATTGTACCCTTTTAAAACTGAAATTGGAGAGTAATTAAGAGTAGTTGATGCAAGGATTAATCAACCTAAGCCACAAAATGCAGCTTCAACCAACAAGACCTCCTCCTTTTGATGTCATAAAATTAGTCACCTAAGAAAGTGAAGCTTTTGCCTCCCCTGGTTAATGTAGGCTGCATGTTCTTACATGTTGCATTATAATGTGGATGCATATCAGAGTCCAAAATAATAAACTAGCTGCCAATATTCACAGCAGCAGGTGTTGATTTGTTCTAAATTATTAAAATAATTTTGTAGTTTGCAGTTCCATTGGTAATAAGTCTCTTTTCTTGAGTGAAATCCTCAACGTTTTTCTCACTCAGCTGCTTTTTAAACAGCTTTTGCTTGGTAGAAAATCAGGTGGTCTCTTCACTTATGCCTGCTGGATTTCTTTCGTGTCAATACAACTATGTTAATTTTGCGCTGCTGGTTGCTAAGCAGTTGCCTTGGGGAAATTGTCAGATGCCTGCCTTGTTTAAGGGTTTCTCAGTAGTTGTGTTTTTCTGCATATGTGGTCAAGAGGTATCTCAAATTCTTCCACCAGGCAGCTGTTAAGATCTAAAAGCTACTGGGGTGTAACATCTTAAACATCAATACATTTGTGGATGTTAACGGTAACCGACATATTCAGCATTCCTTCAGTAATGGGGTTTTGCCTTTTCAGTCAATGTTCTGTGAGCATTTCAAAGGGTCCCTCGAATGCTGATAGTCTACTAGTACATTTTCATTTTTCTGGTTAGTTACTAAAAAGTGAGACACATTACATGGTCAGCAGGGGGTACTGGAGTACCACAGATTAACCTTGAAATTTGACTACTGTAGAAGGTTCACGGTGCTCTGCAAAGTCGAGGCCTCATTCATTCATGGTTCCCTCTGAAAACGTTCAAAGAAAATTAATCTAAGATTTATGCTATTTTATTTCTTATTAGATTGCATCTAATTCAACTGTGGATTTTGCCGTTAAATTAGCTGTTTGTTGCAGAATGTACATGTGAAGTGTTAGCATTTGCAAAAGGAGCATGAGATGTATCTACCATAACCAAAATTCACTGGCAGATTGCACCATGAAAGTAAAAGCTCTGCTGTGACTGAACAGCTACTTTTTGTTATACAAAGGTCAGTATGAACTTATAGTAAAAGATTTTGTTTTACTTTTAAATCCAGGTTACAGAATGTCCCATTTGACTAAATAGTGCTGCATTCACTTTAGTTTTCTGCACCACAACTGGAAGTTTTTACAATCTTTAGAGCTGATGTATAAATATGCCCCTAATTATGAGCTTACATAAATTGACATAAAATTAGATCAGTTTTTAATTGCATTTCTTTAACTGTTGTCTGTATATAGTGTCTGTTAGTGAATATTTGGACTTCTATTGTTTTGTCCTTGAGATTTTAAGGATATTCAGTAGTTCGTATGGAACATGTTCACTGTTCAAAGAAAGCACAGGGCTCAGTCTGTCAATGGAAGCAGTGGTTTAAATGATAAACTAAAACATGAGAAAATTCAGATGTATTTTCTACAATATCAATCATCCAATTAGTTGCAGTCAAAGGTTTTCAGATGATCACATGACTTTACAGCTCTCCTGTCACTGGTTTAAAGGTAGCTGCTCCAGCAGACCTTCCTGGAGATCACTCTCCCTGGAGAATCCCCTCAAGTATGTTGTCAGTGATGAATGCTCTTTGTAATTTAATGGGATATTAAATTGGAAGTGCTCCTGTTGTTTTGTTGCAGTTCTCCATTCAGCTTGAGGGAAGGAAATTGTGAACAGAGGAAGAACATTTAAATTATCACATATATATTATAGCCTTAATATTGATTCCATATTTTTGGTCAGACTTTCTCTGTTTACCTTCTTTACATTTGTTTTATCATTGTAAGATTGTACTCCTCGTACTTCTTTTCTCCCTTCCCCTTTTCTTCTATTTCCTACTATTTCTCTTTTAGACGTGATATTAAGGTAAATACAAACCACCATGGTTTAGAAATTATGAAAGCAAAACTTTTGGAAAAAGAGCCTTTATTCTCCAGTCACAGCCTGTTGACAATAAAAACAGGAGATTATAATCAAGACCAAGAAAAACAGGATAAATGGGAAAAATAAGCAGGAAATTTAAAGACAAGATGGTGACATTTATTTCAGTGAGCTGCCTCTTATTTTTCCACTTATTTCCTTCTTGTGTCTCCATGCCTTATTAGACATGTAGTGTTGATAATGAACCTGTTCAGAGACTTATTGCAATATCCAGCACTGGCAAAATGTAATGTGCCAACATCAAGATCTGCGGAAAGGAGATTAGAATGAAAATAAATGAAAGCATAAAGAAGAATAGTTTGTATTGTGGAGAATATCTTTGTCACCAATCTGCGTATTTTGACGTAAAAAGCTATATATCCGGGATATACACCGACAGCTCCTCATGCACGCTGATTATTGTGACCAATATAATTAGGGAACCTGACAGCTTCTGTTGTGCAATAAATGGTTGTTTTAACAGCTGGTAAACAGCGGGGTATATTCAGGCGGCTGGACATCTCACGGGCTCATTACAACAGAAGTGGTCTCTATTTATACAGTGCCTTCTAACCTTAGCAGGGTTCTACTATACACAGTGCTTTATAGTTAGTTCTAATTCACTCGTTAACACACACACTCAAATAATTGGGATTTCTGTATCTTGTCCGTGTGCACTTTGACATTGGGAAAGGCTCAACATCAATCTGCCGACTTTGCACTTGATAGAAACATTTCTGCCTTAAGAAAAGCAGAACTTCCGGGATTGCAGTGTTAGACATGCACAGGCAGAGCACATCTATGAAACTGGCTATCTATATATGTTTGTTTATATAAAGTAAGTATGGTCAACAAGAAAACTACATCCTTATGACAAAATTTGAAGGTTTATCTCTTCTTCCCACTGTTTTTCGTACTGTGATTATCATTATGCCAGTGTTTTATCATCATCATTATTATTGTAGTACCCCCCCTGCTTGTTTCAGAAAGGAAAAGGCACAAAAACAAAAAAACTTTCAGCTGCACTTCTTTTTTCTTTCCATTTTCAGGAAGTTATTTTCATATTATATTGAATATTTGTTTTACCAGGCGTTACGTCTACATAATCACAGTCAATCTTGACTTTGTTTACCCACTAAAACCAAAGTTTTCACTTTGAAAAGCCCTCTAAAACAAGAGGGTTCTTCCTCGGAAATGTTTAACTGTAATAAAACCTTATTTCTGTACCTATATTTATATCACTTGGTGTTTGTATTATACATCGTAGGAAAGCCTGATTAGTTGCCTTTACAACGAGGTATAGCTTGTGAGGATTGTGGATTCTTGGAGAAACACATGTGGGAAGTACCCCCCCCCCAAATGTGCCAAAATCCCCCTGCAATATTCTCCTGTTAGTAACCACTCTTAATTTGAGCTTCAAGTGCTCTGTGTGTTCCAGTCACAGATAAAGCTTGAACCTGATTGGCACCTAACTGATAGACATATTGGAATGTCTGGAGCCAGTGGTAATCCCACATCTCCAGTATCTGGGACCTAACCCCATCCTCCAGGATTACAATCCTGCCTCCACATAGATCATCACAGAGTGCCTCCAGAATTTGGGAGTGGAAAGGATGAAATCTCATGCTGCGAGTCCAGACCTCACCCCAACACTTGTGGGATCAGCTTGGGTGTTTAGTATATGCCAGAGTGAACAAAACAACCACATTGGTTGACCTTCAACAACTCCTGGTTGAGGAATGGAATGCTATCCCACAACCAATGAGACCAGCATGAGGAGGAGGCGCCAAGCTGTTGTGGCTGTGTATGGATCTTCCACATGCTACTGAGGTCCCTGACAGTGTGAAAAGAATGAAGTGTAAAAATGGACAATATGTGTTTTTTTCATATTACTGTGGGAGAGTGCAATTATTTGACTCAACAAGCATCTAAGAACAAGAGTGACTACGAATAGAATATTGTTGGGGATTTTGGCACATTTTCTGAGGGGCCACTACCCACAAGTTTAGCTGTGTTGCTCATTCCACAAGCATGATCCTTACAAGAAAAACCTCATTGTAAAGGTCACTAATCAGACTTTCCAAAAATGTATAATGCAGCACCGATTGGTGCTATTAAAAGGGAGAAATGATTGAGCAAAGACAAATTTCCTTACTTTTTGTGCTAAGTTTAGAAACATTGAGTAAAAACATTCTGCTTTGGAATTATTGACTTTGCTATGTTTTTATTAAGAAATGCTTATGTATCTTGAAAATAAGGCACAAGTTTAATTGGAGTTAGAAAATAAAATGTTTTGCAGCATCAAGTCTGATGCACCAGGCAATTAATTTCTTAGTGATATTGGTACTCTGTTTGTTGGTATTGGTTTCAAAGACTTGGAAAAAAAGAAAAGAAGCTGCCTTTTTAGTTTTTGGTGTGTGTGTTTTTTCTATGATATTGTCATCCATCATATCACTTAACTACCAATTTTCTTTATTTTGGCTGGTAATAAAGCTAAGTCTGCTTTCAGAGGTAATGGGACATGATGACATAGGTCGCAACTATATATAAGATAATTTGTCCCATGTTAGTGTGAATATATTTAAAATAGTTCTTACACCTTAATTTGTAGTCTAAGCTTACTTAGGTTCCTTTATGCTAATTAAGGTTTTCGCTATCAAAACATGTTTTTTAATTCTAGGAAAAAAGATTGTGGTTTGGGGTCAGATAAACCTTTGCCAATGTAAACACATTTTTCATCTAGTTAACCTGCGGATGCTCATTAAAATCAGTATTTTAGCCCCACTTGTACTGAAGCCTGTATTTACCTAGATGTGTTTAATCAGTGTGTAAATAACTGGATTGGATAAAAAGCTTTTGCTAAAGATGTTTAAATATAAATTTCACATATATAGAACCTTCATTGTAATGTTATTACTATTAAAATAGTCTTTCCTCTGTATGCCGCATTTCTCAAGCCATTGGTCCATAGTCACGTACTCCTCACACCACAACCAATGGCAATATCTCTGCCAAGATTCCCTGATGCAGATCCATTTGAAGCTGGAGAAAAAGAGCTGACGTGGGGTGAAAAGTAACTCTGTTTTTAAAGGCCAGCCACTCTGGCTGTTTGTATATGTGTGCACACTTGTGCTGTCCTTGCTCTAATTGACCAGCTGTGGCTACGTGTCCTGCCTCCGTAAAACCCCCTATTGATCCCATGGCCATTTCACAACAGGCCTTATTGCTTGCTTGTAACCTCAGTTCAAGCCGTCTGTAACAGTTCAGAAGGGAGAGAGAAGGAAATGGTGGAGACTGTGATTGCACAGCCAGAGAGGATTGCAGAATTGCAGTCATAGATTGAAGTGGTGAAGAGGGTTAGATGGAGAAGGAAACCCTGAGGCGATGATCAGAAAGATTTAGTTTGTTTTGTCACTTTATGGATTATAAATCTCACTCATTGAGTCAATGGAAAATTTTTATTTTATAAATCAAATATGACATAAAGACCAAATCCTGCTTCAGTAACCTACTTGATTCAATACAGGATTCAATGAGTCAATAGCAGCACAAATGAAATTTTAAAGATTTCCGATGATATAAACAGTATGCAGAAAATGTCCCAGAGTTGGGAGTTATTAAACTGTTAATCTCCTCTGATTTCTTAAATGTCATTCAGTGACAGTAATTAAGGCAACTGTAGTACATTAATGGGTTCTTGTTTAAAATACATAAATGTGCAGCTAAATGGGTTTTGAATATTCTGAAATGGAACTTGCAAAACCTGAAGGTTGGAGTTTGGTCTGGCTAATCTGTCATGCCTCTCGCTCTCTTCTCCTTTGTGCCTTTTATGAAAGTAAAAATCTTTAAACTATTGTAATTGCCTTTAGCTGTGGGCTAAGGTCAAAGAATGTGGTACTTTCAAACTTGGCTGGCTTTGAATGCAAGCTCAGGCACATTTTTAGTAAGAGGATCTTGGGAAGTCTCTGTTGACAGAGTGCTGTGTGTTTTATAGTCGTTGCAATGGTGGAGCTCTGCCAAAATACCCATATCTGAGTTTCTCTTGCTCTGATTATTATACGAACTTTGACCTTTCTTCCTTCAGGACTCGTCTGCGAGGTTGTGGGCCAGGGTCAAGGCCATTAAAGTTGGCTTAATAAGCTGCTGTACTCTCCTTCTGACCACCCCCCACAGGTCCATATGAGACCTGAAGGTCCAGAGTCAGCAAAGTCAGAATCTGGTCTTGTCAGCAACCTTCAGAGATGGTTTTAACAGGGTGTTTTCATGACACCTTTGTCTTTATCATTAGTGATACTTGCTGATACATATGTATCCGTTTAATGTGCAGTTACACTAAAGAAGCAACATTTTCTTTGCATATTTTTGAGATTCTTAAGATTTTATATATCCATGCGACTATTAACAGCTTTGGCACTTTCTCACTGTTGATTTGGGAGCATATCCTTTTGATATGTGAACTGCGCAGAAAGTGGAACATCCATTACACTGATGCAGAAATTAGATGAGATATAAAAAGATCTGTAAATGAAACTATGTTTGACACGGTTTGTTGGCATGTAAGCTCATGACTTTAAATGGACTTAAAGTAATTAAACCCTCAAATTCCTGTTTTTGAAGTTTGTAGTTGTGTGTTCATTATAGTGTGTTTTTTCATATAGTTGGTTAGTTTTTGTTATTGTTAATTGATTTAATTACCTAACCTTGATTTATTAACCTTACATCTACGGGAATGACTTCTGTCTTCTCAGTAGTGTTGACTTGGGGAATCATGAGTGTAAACAAAGGTTTTCATTGGTGGAGAACCTGAATGTTGGTTGTCTTTGCATAAAGGTGATATTTACATGAAGATGATATTCAAAATATGACATATATGTCTAAATTTCTTTATTGACTTGGTTAGTTTTTCCTTTTCACCTCCATCCCAGTCACAAAAACATTTTTAAATGGCAGTTTTAAAGGCTGAATCATGTAAATCATCTAACACCCAACACCGAGATTCAAACTAAGATTTTATTGAAAGAAGTTTTTATCATGGTGTGATTTAGAAAATGTTTTATGTCAAAGTTCATCCTGTTTGTTCAGACAGGAGTGTGGAAGGTTCAGAAATAGCTTTGGTGCACATTTGTAATGTTTTTTCCCTGATGACTAGTATGTTTGATGCATGTATGACAGTGTGACTGTCTTAAAAAATGGGCCATGTTTTGCTATGTTAAAGCACATTCCTACGGCTTGCTGCAAAGATTGTAGGTCTATAAAATTCTCTTCGGCTCATGTTTGTAGATGTATCTGTTTGAAAATGCACACATCTTCCGTTACATCTTCTTACTGACCTACATAATGTGGCCTCTGTACAACCACCTGTATTTGTAAAAGCAGTACCTTTCGCTTAAAGAAATACAGCACCCTTCAGTCATTGGTAATTTAGATTCATAGTGTGTAATAAATTATGCTCCGTAAATATTAATGTCACCTGTGTTCTGGAAGCACTTGATCCAAATTAGCAATGCAAATGACAGAAGGCTCCTCTGCATTGATCCTTTTCTTACATGTTTAGCACTGCAGTTTGTTCTAGTGTCTTATTCTTGAGAGTCGATGCATTTTTAATGTGGACTTATTTTCAACTGAATAATTTAGTGCATGGTCAGCAGTTGGGGTGATCCAGAATCCAACTGATGGGTCAGAGCAGTACACCGGGTGTATCCAGCTCAGGAAGTTTGAATTGGCATGGAGTTGCGTAATATAGCGCTGTGTTTGCTATGGATGGAGTTTAGACAGTTTTTAAGATTCACATTTGTTTTAACAGTGCCTAATAGTTATCGCTTGTTTTTATGTGGTCAGTAGTTAAAACTGTCTCAGAACTTTGAAAACTGGATCTGCTGGAGTTTTAGTGGATTATGATGTTTAGAAAGCAAATGGTGAAATGCTTAAAAATATGACTTTTCATTCTGTGACGGTGACAGCCGAGGTCTTTTCCCCATTCTTGTGCAAATGATCTCTAACACCTTGAGGGCAATTTGTTAGAATTTGAGACGAATGTTGATTTAAATTCAAAGATGAACAGATTAAGTTTTGTTGGTCAAAAATCAAGGTCGCTGACCTCAAGTGTGTCCCACTCTTTTGAACGCAATATAGCAGAAACGCCTGGAGGAACTAATTAGATTTTGGTGGTCAAAGGTCACTTTGAGCTCTCAAAACATCTTATGGCCATAATTCATACGCTAATTATGACAACATTTTACACAAATGTCTAATAAGATAAAATGACCGATGATGAGGTGTTGATAATTTATATCAGGAAGGTCAAAGGTCAAGTCTGGACAGAAATGGATGTAAACTGCAACACGGTTGCTTGATGGAGGGGTTCATAGCAAGGTGGTAAATGAACTTAGTGAATCGATGTGGTGCTGCAGTAGTTCTATTATGAGTTTTCCACAGTGATGACCCGAGATTGACTAGATTTGCTTTATTAGTTTGTCTAAGTGAACTCTAGTGATGCATTTAGTTTGTAGAGTGATAGATTATAGACACACAGGTCTTACTAGGGGTTCAGTTCATTGCTAGTATTGATCTGTCCAGGGATTTATTGTCTATAAGAACGATGTTTAAGAAAAAGAAAACATGGAAGTTGAAGAGTTAAACTCAGTGTTATGTTTGATGTTTCACAGATGGAAAACTAATAATGTTTACATTATAAAGACTCAAGTCAGGTATTCAATGTGCAGCTAAAGTGTACAAATATTATGAGGTGATTTATTGTCTCTGACTTAGCCCCCTTCCCAGCACACAGACAGGACTGTGTTCATTTTTTTTATTGCATCAGAGCATTATGTAAATATGTGTATTGCGAGTGTCTGGAGGGAGAGTGGGCCGTTTGGGCTGAATAGGAGCATCAGAAGAGGGCAATTTAACAGCCAGCGATGAATGCCCTCTAACATATGTCAGCTTGTCACACACACACACAAGTGGACTTAATCATCATCATGCAGCAGAGATGGCAGACCCATCTGCGGCAGGGTTAGACCCGGGCATCCGGGGGGCTCCGTCTCTTTCATTTACCACGGCTGGGTGCCGAGTATGTGTGTGAGATTTGTGAATGGCCTGTTGTTAATGAGCCCTCATTTGGTGCAAGCAGACACCCAGGGCGGCTGCTCAGTGGCATGCCCTCAGCCGACGTGAATAACAAAAGGCAGAGTGGGATCATTAGGCCTCTGGATGCCCGAGGGGTCCGCCACTTTAATCACGTTTGCGTAATGAACGCAGCTGCTGTGAATCACTGCTTATTCATAATGTCACCAAAATGCAGTTGTAATGTGGTATTAATGTTGCTGCTGCTCTGCCAGAGGTGGTGTGTCCGCGAGTGTGTGCAACTCCAGGAACTGAGATGGTGTCAGTTTTTATTACCCATAGACAGTGGCCCCCGAGTTGGTTTGATACTGGGACAATGTTATGACAAGGCCGAGGGTCATGTTAGATTGATCATCACACTGGGATTTCTTCATTCTGTTCCCATGACAATTTGGGGGAAATTTGTAACCTCTTGTGGTTCAGTAATGGTAAAATGCAGTTTTAATTGGAATAGGGTGTAACATGTGACATATGGCCATTGTGCTACTTCCCAAGTGCTGTGTGACTAACACAATCATGCCTTTGTACCTTGATGAGCAGAACAGTTTGTATGACTGTTCAAAAGCACATGTGATCAGTTGCAGTGTAACCTTTTCCCAGTTATCCTCGGGAGCTGAGCCAGCTCCAAGCATTTTTTTTAACTGCTGCGGCAAACAGGATGTCACTCTTGTCTTTCATATGTTCTCACCGTAGTTTTGGATTAATGTAAGAACTATTTCATTATGTAAATTTAGATAGATAATCTTGTTAGGTCAGTCCCCGACCACAGGACTGAAATGCATCTGTCTTAACCTCTCCTCCCCTTCATTATATGGTGATCTGTCGAGCCAAATCCTGCCAAAAGGATTTTGAGAAGTTGTGTGCAGCTCTTAAATGTACATTAGTTTTTGGAGTAAAGAATTGATTTCTCTCTCCTTTTTGTATTATTGTTTGTCCGCTGTCTGCCTGTGCTAAAACATCTGCCTTCTCATCATTACAGGTTAGAATGAATCCCCAGAAGGAGACTTAGCCCGAGATAAATCTGACAGTATTTTCAACAAGGACATTGATAACAACACAGTTAGTGGTTTATTGATGAATGATATCAGTAACCACCTAGTAGTTTTGGCAGTTTATGACTGCAACTGCATAAAAAACGGCCAGAAGATAAACTGAGATACAGACGTGTAAGAACTGAAAGCGCTATCAACACATTAAGATGACTTGTTGACTCAAAATCGGGAACTTATATCTGAGCAAATTGGTGTTATATATGATACATTTTTGAGCATATTTATATCTTTGCACAGTAAGAACTACCCAATAATGTCATTACAGAGCTAAGATAGACAGATCAATCGTGGATGACGAGTTTATTGAATGCATGTAAAAAGGAAAATGCATTGTAAAGAAAATGTATAAAAATAAAACTGTAGAACCAGAGAATAATATAAAACATAAAAAAAGCAAACTACTGCTATACAAAAATGTAACAAGGAGTAATATCTAAATTTTTAGTAACAATAATCATAACATTATAGGCGTATGGGATCTATTAAACAGTTAAGACTAGAACTGGACTTAGCAATACCCTCAATATTTTATAGGAAAAGTTATAAAAGATAATGTTATGGATGAGGTTAATGGCTTCAAAGCGTAGGGCCAAATCTAGCAAAATAAATGAGTCACCAGGGCATCTGCTGTGATTAAATAAATAGAACAATCCCGTGGCGGTGATGAAAAATACTTTGAATGGCGGTCACCATTTTATTATTCTCAGATGGCATGAATTGTAAATAGTAGTGGAAGTAAACAGGAAGCTGGTTTACTGACTGATTGTGGAGAAGGGGTGGGACTAAATAAGCTTGAGCTTCTCCTGCTTCTTTTGAGCATGTTATCCTTTATGACTATTCTATACTAATGTTGTCTTATTTCAGCAAATTTAAACAAATCACTTCTATATCTGTTGAGGCATGTTTGGTTTGTAAAGAAAAAGGAGCAAAGAGCACTGTCACAAATCCCAGCTTCTGCAGACTGCAGGTCAGGCCTTGAGACACAGTATGCAAACGCAAAGATGCCCACTGCATTTAATATCTAGATTTATATATTTGCATATGCATAAGGTGAATCATTGTTGCCATTTCAATGATGAGGGAAAAGTCCCTCAAAGCAAAAAGAGACGGATTTGATGGCAGACATGCCTTCATGATCACCTTTAATAGGCTATTTTACTGGGGAGCAGCATCGAAGTGGAGCACATTAAGAAACGGCTTAAAGTGACTCATAAACTGCTTGAAACGTAATGCTCAGTGTCATCATCCCAGACAGACAAAAAGCATTTCAGTTTGAGTATTTTTCAGTCTTATCCTCTCCACTCACCCCTCCTCAATCTGCCATCTGAGATTTCTGAAGTGAGCATCTGAGTGATGCTGGTGTATTTAGTGTTAACAAATTGAAGTGGCTTTAGTTTTATTTTGCTATAAAGAAAAATGCTTGTCAGAGACCAGGCTTTTAGCAGACATAACAGTTGCGCTGTGCCCGCTGTATGTTGAACCTTAGCTGAAGACTTGTTTTTTCATTACACAATGTATGCACACAGACAGATTACAAATTCGAGAAAATAATCTGAACCCATTAGGACAGGGCTGGGCAATTCAGAAAAAATATAATTGTATGAATCAATCTTTATTTGGTATACTTTCGAAATTGATAGCATTAAACTCTATTGTGATCAAGATGATTTATATTATTTTCAAGAAATATGAACCTGCTGGAATGATCTTTGTGCTTTTTTTTTGAGTGCTTTTTATACAGGGTGGTAACCACAGATAAGAGGATGCTTTTCTGTTTGACGTTCCAAGCTGATTCGGCCTGTATGTTCACGCTTTCTGTGTGGTTCCTGTCCTGTTTTGGCATTCAATCGACTTCAAAGTTTGCACTTTTTTACTGAATCTAAGCCACTTACATATTTCTGACGCGGTGGGGGCTTTTTTGTTAAAGGTAGGGTAGGAGATCCTGGTAAAACAGTTCCAGGAGCTTTTTTTTCTATATTGCTTAAAATCCCCTTCACACACCGATCGCAGCCAATTAATTAAATGCTCTAGCACAAAAATAAAATATTTTAGTCACCTGTGGAAAGGACAGGACTGAAAAAACACCATTCAATCATTTTAACCGGCCCGTTCTAAAAGATTGAATGGTGATATGTCTATCAAACTCAGCTACCATTCGTCCATACCCCCTCTGCGTGCTCCCCTGTTCATGCAGGAATCACACTCTCGAGTCTTGGAGCATTTGTAAACAAAGGCAACGTAGCAAGAGCAAGAGCTTGACTAGCTATATAGCATACATCAAAATACACACTTAAACACAAGGGATATCATGGCAGAGAAGGTGCCTGTATCAAGTCTGAAATGAAAACCTGTTCTGGAAAGGGCTTATTGTAAAGTAAAAAGCTGAAGGAGAGCGGAGGAATAGCAGAGTGTGCATCGGTGGTGTCAACTCAAGCAACAGAAAGGGCTGCAGAGTGATGGTGGCCCTATTTCTACTTCCCATGTTTCACTGTTTGTGGGCACCTAACGGTGGAAAATTAAAGTGTGAGTGCACAGCACTATCAGGGACATCACGGAGGAGTAGGATTAGGTGGTTTTCACCCTAGTTTTCTTCATCTGGAGAACCGGGCCAGCATGGATGTGACGAGCCTGCTGCATGCCCAGAATGAGCTCCGCTGGCTGGGCTGAGCTTGTGCTCTGCTCCGCTGAAAAAGCTTCAGCCAGAACTTCTTCCCTGGAAAAAGGTAAGATAATATTATGTCTTTATGTCTTTTGGAGAAAACAATCTATGCTGCTTAGCGCTTGCGAACCCTCAGGAACGAGCATTGCATGTTCCTCTGCTCTGGAGGCGGGGCTTCGGGGGAAATCTGAAGAAAGGGGTTAAGACTTTTGAATTATGTGTTTTCAAAATGTTGCTACTCATAACCGTTTACCAGGATCTTCTACCCTACTTTTAACTGCTTTGACAGGTTAGGAAGATAACTTGAGTTCAGTCTCAGTCTCGCCTTCATTTTCGTGGCTCTTCAGTTACACTGCCAGTCAAAAGTTTGGACACATCCATTCAAATTTAATGGAGTTAAGTTGTGTCCAAACCTTTGACTAGTGTTTTATTCTAATTCTCTCCTATGTCTCCCACTCAGTTTCCTTTCTCAGTCTGCTGGCAGGTTATTTATATTTTTTACTTTTTATCTTTTAGATGTTCTTGGCAGTTAGCCACCAGCTTAAGGGTGCATTACCACCACTGACTAGTGGACTGGAGTGTTCTGAGAGATCACAGCTGGCTCTTTAGATGGATCAATTAAAAATGTCTCATGTTTATCACCAAGATCAATGTAAATTTAATTGTGATGTAATTTGGAGTCAGAGGATCTCGTGGCTTTGTTACGCAGTGGAGGATGCTTTGCCACTGTGTTGGGCAACTTACCATATTAGACATAAAGGCAACTTTAAAGTGACACAATTTTAAAGTTGCCCAATACCTTGCCGAAACACTTTATTTGGGGGTTGTTTTTGTTGATTGCTACCATATCTCATTCTCTTGAATGCCACAGGGCACCTTGATGGGTCTTATAGAGTCAAATCCAAGCATGATGGCAGCATATAATGGATTTATTAGTATAGTAGTCATAGACATTGTTTTGTATTATTTGTATTGGTCTTTTGTAGCACTTGCATGTTTAGTAGTTTTGCTTCTAATTGCGAGGGAGAAGACTGTCAATAGAAGACTCTTAACAGCTGGTAGATACACATTGGACTGAGCGTTGTTGCATCAGCTTTAAAGGCATTTATACTAAGAGTGAAGGGCTTTTTATGGCAACATTTTTGATCATTCACAATGATATAGGCTATGTAGAACCAAAAAACATTGTTTGCTTTTTCTCTGGGCATGCAACAATATGTCCTCAGCCTGTTTAGAAGCAGTATGGTAGTATGAGCCAATAAAGTATTTGTATTTGTGAGGTCAGCGGTTCCACTGAGGACAATAAAGGAGCTTTGTGCCATGGACGGTGCTTATGAAGTGTCCTGCCATCACAGTGAAAGCAGCTGGGTTGTGATTTAAGTGTAATTTTTGATTTACAAAACATACATACAGACCACAAACAACACATAAATACACGATCATATTATGAACTCTATCTCCATGCTTACTGTTTTACACACAGTCTGATTCCCTCTGGATCCACTTGTGATTTGCTGCCCAATACAAAATGATGTAACATATCAAATCAATGAGCAACAAACACAAAGCCTGTATTGATTTGATATGCAAGGGAATTAGTTTTAAATTATTATTAGAGAAGCCCGCCAGCACATGAATAGCAAGTTATTGACTGTTGCACATAGAGCATGTTCCTGTGTTCTTGGATGTTATTCATCAGATTTAATATAACCAATAAAATCCTGTGCTGATGTAATAGATGCTTGTTTTTCTGCTCTTTTGCTATCACCCTTGATATGAGTGTTTGTTTTTAAAAGCAAGCTGAATGCATTAAAGCCAATAATTTCCCCATTTTAAAGTCAATTCTGAATCCTAACAGGTTTGTCAAGGACTCATGTCTGTGAAATGTGCCTTTCAAGTTTCAGTTTTAGATAAACAACAGGTGGTTAATTCTACTATATTGATAATAACCATGTTTTAGTCCTGTTTTAAACGGGCTATTTGTATTTAGCTGTGTAACCAGCCGAGCTGCTTCTGCCTCCCACACAGTGTATGTCGCTTGGGAGTGAGAGTAAGTCAGCATGTAGTTTTATTATTGTTGTTATTTGTGGGGACATCCAGTGGGTCTTCAGTTCTCAGAGCTTCCCTTTGCTCTTGTGGTGAAAAATAGAACTATTAGCAAAAAAAAAAAAAGACAAACATTTTTAGAGTCGGTAGAAGTGGCTCTAGTGAAGAAATATTAATGGACAACAGCAAGGCAGCTACTCAACGTTGATCAGTGGATCTAGATTTGCTTAGATGGGCTCATGCTGATGGAGTTTGCTGTGTTTTTATAAATGTCAAGTAATAGTTTCCAAATGCATGCTGCATGCATGTCTTTTCTTATTGTTCTTATCCCCTCATAGTATCTCTATCACATCTAGACCTGCTTTATAACTCAAAACTACACAGATTTATTAATTTCTACTATATAAGATGCACATAAAGATTACAGAGGCCATTCAGCTTCTCATTCCTTCACTAAGATGAGAGCCAAGATAGAAATGTCTGATCTGTAGATAGATACTTTATTTATCTCCCAGAAGAAAGTCACATTTCCAGCAGTTTGACAAGAAGTGAAAAAATGTAATCAAGAATATATACATAATAAAATAAGATAAAATAAAATAAAATGCTGTTGCAGCAATAAGAATAATACTTGAGTCTGTTATACAGATGTATGTGTGGTAGAGTGCATGTGTGTCCTAAGCTACATATAGTGTGACTGTATGGCAAGTCTGTGTTTGCTATTTTATCGCCCCCCCCCTGTGAGGTGTTGAAAAGCTGCATGGCGTGGGGGAGGAATGATTTCCTGAGTCTGTCAGTGGGGCATGTTAGTGACAATAGTCTGCCACTGAAACCGCTCCTCTGCCTGGTGATGATGCCATGCAGTGGATGCTGTGGATTGTCCATGATAGACAGGAGTCTGTTCAGTGTCCGTCGCTCTGCCGCAGAAGTCAGACTGTCCAGCTCTGAGCCAACAACAGAGCCTGCCTTCCTCACCAGCTTCTTCAGGCATGTGGCGACCTTTTATTTTAGGCAGCCCCCCACCACACTACTGCATACAGGGGGCACTCGCTACCACAGTCTGGTAGAAAATCTGTAGCAGCTTTTTGCAGATGTTGAAGGATGCCAGCCTTCTGAGGAAGTACAGGCGGTTTTGCCCTGTCCTACACAGTGCGTCTGTGTTGGATGTCACACCCAGGTATCTGTAGGTGTTAACGACCTCGACACAGTCTCCTTCAATGACAACAGGCTCTGGGTGTGTCCTGGTTCTCCTAAAGTCCACCACCATTTCTCTTGTCTTGGAGGTGTTGAGGAGCAGGTGGTTGGAGTCGCACCTGTGCTGCAGGCCACAGTGTCAGACCTGCAGTCCCCCAGTTGCACATACTGAGGTCTACTAGTCAGGTAGTCAGAGTTCCATTCCACCAGGTGTGATCCAACTCCCATCTCTGTCAGTTTGTCCCTGAGGATCATGGACTGTATGGTGTTGAAGGTGCTGGAGAAGTCCAAGAATGTAATCTTCACAGCACCACTGCCCCTGTCCAGGTGAGAGAGAGACTGGTGGAGGAGAAAGATGATTGGGTCCTCCATCCCAACCTTCTCCCGGTACACAAACTGCAGAGGGTAGAGAGCGTGGTGGGTCTGTGGCCTTTGGTAATGGAGCAGCAACAGTTCCATGGTCTTCATCATGTGTGATGTCAGGGCGACCGGCCTGAAGTCGTTCAGTTCACTAGGATGTGGTTTCTTTGGGACTGGAACTATGCAGGATGTGTTCCACAGCTGGGGGAACCCTCCCTTGTCCCAAGCTCAGGTTGAAGATTTGCTGTGGGGGGTGTCCCAGCTCTCTCGCACTCTGTACTGTTTGTCTGTAAGCTTACACAAAATTTCTTGGGCCAAAGTTAATGAAACTTGGAGGAGAGGTGGGACGTGGGAAAAAGAACGATTAAATTATCTTGCACTTTCAGATCAGTGTGTTTTAAAAGGTGAAATAGGGTGTTTTTGTTTTGGTAAAGGATGCTCTCAACATTCTCCTGACAAGCATGCATATTTGAAGAATTTTGAAGAGACTGAATCTGCAGGGATGCTGTGGACATATTTTTCATGGGCATGTGTTTATACTGTATTCATATATGTGTCTTTT
Source organism: Atherinosoma microstoma (assembly GCA_037177055.1). NCBI lineage: Eukaryota > Metazoa > Chordata > Actinopteri > Atheriniformes > Atherinidae > Atherinosoma > Atherinosoma microstoma. Next base: position 15,865,705 of record JBBBVU010000025.1, read on the forward strand.
TGGGCATATTTCTTATGTATAAGGAATATGTTTGCATACAAAAAAAGACTGATCATTTTCTACTATAGAAATATTTCAATCTCAGTTGGTGATTCTTTCCTCTGTGTTTAATCAGGGGCAGGCTTGTCTCAGTGGGTAGTGTGGTTAACTCCCATTTGGAAGGTTAATAGTTTCCAGTGTCCATGTTGACCAATGTATAACTGCAGAGCAAGAGCACTGTATATTTTGAGTGGATGTTTATAGAATATAATTATATGAGAAATACTTTGAATGCTTCGTAGAATCTTAAGATGCTGCTATACAAATACAGATGTATTACTATTTATGTATTGCATACATATTTTTACACTTACTCTGTGTGTAGCATTTATGAGGAGACAAAGAAAACATGGGAAGTCAAGGAAAATTTAATCAACCTCAGTAATCGGCCTAAATCAGTCTCAGAAAGTGGGAGCGTGCATAATCAAATGTTGATATATTTTTCATTTAAGTCAGTTTCACATACAGTACCAGTCAAAAGTTTGGACACATTTTCCTATGAAAGTGTTATTTTTGACTGGTAGTGTATTTATATTACTATAATATTCCAATTTGTTGGCCAGACCCATGAACTGGGTTTATTAAGGTAATGACACAACAATGGTGATGACAGTTTTCTCTGATTTGAAAAAGAAAACCTTTTTGTCTATTTTTGTAAATTCATTTTGTTTTTAAGTTCTTCTTCATGCTTTCTGCACCCCTATGTAATGTGTCTAATGTTTGTATGTAAAGCACCTTGAGTTGTCATGTACAGGAAATCTCCTTTACAAATAAACTTGCCTTGCCTATACCAAACTTCTCATGTATAAATGTTAGATTGCACTTGAAATTTCAGGAAGCTACAATGCTTTATTGCAGATATTAGCCGTTAAGCTTTAATAATCCAATTAGGAACAGTTGGCATGCTTGTATGTCAGTGGCCAGCTGTTACAAAGTCAGTCTTATAAAAGACTGATTATATTGACTGATTTATGAATAATCAAATCTTAAATGCATTGACATGTGAATGATTCTTAATTGACTCAGAAATGTCATAGATACATTTTCTATATGTTAATTGATAAGGGGATGTTGATGGAAAACAAAACAAGGACTTTGGAAAGGTTAGAAATGAAGAGTATGACCGGGCACTTTTTATAAGACCAAAATCAAAGTCCTGATAACATATGCAGGGCTCCAAATACGAGCATGTACAAGTTTGTGCATGTAAAAATTGCAGAAGTGCACCTACTTTTTGACCATCCATTCACCTGTGCAAGTAAGGAAAAAGCCAATAATTTGCAGTGTTGATATGACTGCAGATATGATATCTCTAACATGGGATACGTGCCATATTGCAAATTACTCTTATGCCACTATAACTGGCTATCTCATGTGATCTGGATGTGAGCATTGAATTTTTTGGATGATTACATTACTCATTGTACATTATAGGATGATGTTGGTTAGATTTCTGTCATTTTCTGTTGGTGATTCAGAGCATCCTTAAACCTCCTTAAATGTGCTAGGATTATACTGCTAAAGCATTTCTACCGTTGGTTCTTCTCCAATGTTGGGAAATGTGTTGGCAAATGTAATCTTCCAGTTAATTGGTGACATCTGTTCTGTTTGTCTTATTAATAAAGAATATTGCATGTAGATCGATTTATAGGTTTATATAGATGCTTTACATTGGAAGTACATAGTGGGGGGTTCCTGTATAAGAGAATGTATTTATCTTTTTATCATTTTATAATCACATTAAATAAAATTGTGACTGGAGATTACCACTACATTGGCATGTTAGTTTGCATTTTATAGATACAATTTTTCCATTTATACATTCTGATTAGAAGTTATCCTCCTCAAGCCAATTCAAATGAAATGACACTATCGTTTTAGAAATGGCATCATGCAAGTTTTGCCTCCTGATAAAGGACAGTTGGTGATGTTTTAATCTGGTCATCAACTGAAGTATTCCTCTTGGCGTAAGGTATGCTTTCAACAGAAATAGATGCACAGCATGCGCAGAGCTTGTGAAGACAATAACATAATCATTTGGTGTTTTATCTCTAAAAATAGACCTTTCCATCTGGTGTCCCTTTGGAATGAATTCCCATATAATTCTATTTGATTGATAATTAGCATTAGCTAGGAAAAGGTACTTCACCTTCTAATCTTGTTTTTATAAAGTGTCATTAAGTAGTAACCAAATCCAACTATAGACTTGACCTTAGTCTGAACACAAACTGTTTGAAGGTACCTCCATGACTTCCACACACATGCTGTATGGGGATTATAATGACTCATGAGAAAAGGAATGATTCCAAGTTATGGAAGAGGCTGAGATGAGGAGAAAGGGAGTGAAGGGGCAACTTAACACTTGGCCTTCATCCATGCCACATATCAGCTGTGTCTTGAGCTTTTTCAAAGGCAATTTATTTTTAGATATTTCAAAAACTCATTTGAAAGTGATTTTCACTCTGTGGCTAAAGCTCTTGCCTTCAGCCTCCTCCCTCTTCGCCAGTCTTCTCCGCTCTCATGTGGCACCCGATGTGTCGTAGAGCCCAGTGCTTGGCAGTCAGAGCAGTTTTGATTTAATTCTGAGGGCCATCTGTAATCCCCTGCAGGACACAGAGGCCTGTAGGCCACCGCACTTCTATATCTCACACTCTCTGCCTTTCTCTTCCATTGCTCTCTCAGGACCCTACCTTTTCTTTCTTCCTCACTATCAGCAGAGCCTCCCCGCTACCAAATCCTCCTACTTTCCCTCAAGCCCCTTTACTCCTCTGTGGGGCAGTCAACACATCTCATACATATGGGTATAATGGAATTGAAGAGACTTCCCACCATTATTAACAGATTCACATGGGACTAATGGTGACAACTGCACCACATTTGATATCTAGCATTATTGTTTGTTTTTAATTGTTTTTGTTTGTGTTTAATAAGTCATATATTTTTGAAGAATTCAAAGTCATCATTCTCCAATACAACTGCATATGGTTACTTAGCTGTATCATAAATAAGGAGATGAAGCATTATTTCTTTGGAGTACCTTGTTGATTAGATTACGATTCAGATTGCTTTGCTGCAATTATATAACGTTTATTGATGCATCTCTTTTTCTATTCTGGCCTTTCTTTCTTTTCCTTGCCATGTCATACTTTCATAGCAAAGTATTTTTAAACAATGAGTAATTAGACTATTTAATATATATGTCATCATCTGACCCCTGTGACATGTGGTTTATCAGCTGTTATTCTCAGGGATGGCCAAACTGACTGACCAACGGGTTGGCCTTGCCCCCAACCGCCTGATGGTCTGTGGAGGAGAGACACCCAGTTGTATGACAGCATGAAAGCTCCCTCATCCCGGTTGATGGTGCCCTTACCCCAACCATTTTAATTTTAATGTTGTCCCAGCAGATGATGTGTTGCCATGGCGCATGAAGCGAGCAGGCAGCCTTTTCAGGAGCTCCGTGTTTCTTGAGTGTTTTTTTTTACGTTTTTTTTTTTTTTTTTTAAACCTGTTTCTGATTTGTTGGTTTTGTGCCTACATTGTTTATTTACTCATTCATTTTTATACTTGTTGGTTATCTTTTTAGTAAGGATAATCACATTATGAGTCGGATCCTTCTTGTTTACTCGAGGGAAAATATTTTGACCCTCAGGGGAAAGCTCAACCCGGGATCCATCACACTATTCCAGCAGAGTTGAAGAGGGTGTACTGAGGTTGCCGGGCTGGAGCTAAACTAAAAGCTCGGCTACCACACAACATCAGGCGGAGATTTCAACCCTCAATTCCCTCTGTACTGATGGGGAGCGTCAACTTGTTGGCGAACAAGCTGGACGAACTGTCTGCACTGATCGAAGACCGTTAGGAGCTACAGAGAGAGCAGCCTATGTGTCCTGACTGAGACGTGGGTAACCAGCCTCACACTGGATGTTAATGTGGAGCTTCCAGGTTTCACCTCTGTGAGAGCTGACAGGGACATGAAGGCATGTGGGAAAAGTAAAGGTGGAGGTCTTATACTGTACGTAAATAACAGATGGTGCAGTCCTGGTCATATAACGGTTAATACGACCCTTTGCTGCTGTGATTTTGAACTGTTAGCCGTTAGCCTGAGACCATATTATCCCCCGAGAGAGTTTACACACGTGATAGCTGTGTGTTTTTATATTCCCCCGCGGGCCAATGAGGAGGCAGTTTGTGCGTCTATCCACTCAACCATCGCATGAATAAAGACTCTTATCTTATCTTATCTTTCATTAAGTTCCGATATGGCAGATAAGGAGTTTTTGTGAACTGTCCTGCTGTCTCTTTTTAAATTCTTTTTGCTGTTCATTTTTTGTGTGTGTGTATTAAATTACCTCATTTTTCTCCCAAATATGTTTTCTTGCATGATTTGCATGGTATTTCATATATTAAGTTGCTTCTTTTGTCCTGTCCTGCAGGACAAAGAGAGAGGAAAAAGGATGCCGGTTAGATTATTGCACGCCATACACCTTCTGGGTGTTTCAATTCCTCCTTTTGATCTCGATTTAACTTTTTTTTTTTAATCAATTCATATGTTGATAATAGATTTTTTTTTCTATTTGTAAATTCATTTATAATGTTCTGTCTGCATCTTGAGGCATCTAAAATACAATAATTTCTCTTACTGTTTCTATTATATCACGTCTATTTGGCTGGTCTGTCCCTCCTACTTCTTCTGTTCAGAAAAATCTGGGTTGAATTTGGTTTTTAAAATGTAGAAAAGCTACAGCAAGTTCTCTCAGGTATATTCATGAGTTGAGAAAGTGTTTTAAGTTTGTCAGAAAGGATGAGATTGCTCATTTGAAATCTTGGATATGTCATAGTCTTGACAGCTAAAGGTTTACATGCAGCCAAAAACACGTCTTGCCATTATGATTTACCTGCTTTCCTTTATGTATTCCTATATGGCTTTGGAGTTCTTGCACTGATCACACAAATCATTTCTTTTCAGTTCAGTGCTTCGGGCTGACAGCTGGACTGTGTCAGTTTGTTATACCACAGCAGATTGTGGCATTGTTGGCGAAGCAGAGATCCTGCGTCCCTCCAGAGGCTTTTGCTGGAGCTACATCCATCTAATCATCCGGCTATGATGGTTGACAACTTATGTCATGTCTTGCAGCCTTCCAGCAGCATTGGCACCTTGAGAAATTGTCGTAAGAAGAGCTCTTGATTCTTTAAATGTGAATTAGTTTTTCGAACTCAGAACGTAGAAAGTACATATTTACCTGTGAACTGTTACACTGGCTTGGTAGAAATAACTTTTGTGGACATTAGTCTCCAGAGGCTGATTGGAACTTACTCTGACAGGGTCTGGCTGTGGGGGTAAAGCAGTTTGGCGGTCGGTTGACTCTGTAAGCTCTAGTCAGAGATAAGCACCTGGCTGGAGAGCTTTTCCATTTCCTCCCAAAGCACCCAATCAAGTAGTGGCTGCAACTCAGCACAAAAGAGACCTAAATACTCACTCTTCCTGTCTCCCTCTCCTGTGTGGAAGCTTCCCTGACTCGCTCTTTGTCTGTCTTTCCAGTACTTTCACACACTGTTGAAACTGACTTTGAACAGCTTTTGCTCTGTCAATCTCCAGCCCCAAAGATCTCATGTTAGTTTCAATTGTCCTTTTGTGATCTCATTGTCACTATAGAATATTTTAGCATTTTTCTAATATTCAACTTTCCTGTATCTTTTAGCGGTCAGGTTTTGAGTTTATGATGAGGCAGGCCAATTTAATCCTGTTTGCAGAAACAGGATATGTATTGGCTGACTGTTGGAGTTGTAGCTGTAGGGGTTGTGACACTGCTGTGTGTGTTAATTAGAATGATTAAGGGGCCATGGCTCCTGTAATCCTTCATACCCTGATTCAGGCAGAAATATATTGTGTATTCTTTTTGAGTTTAGACCCTGACTGTTGTTCCACTGTCACGCAGTGATATAAGAGATATAGTGAGAGACAAATTTGGAAGTGAACCATCAGTAGCCTAAGAGTAACCAATTGATAATTGAGATATGGACCATGTAGATGCTTCTCTGGCTTAGGATCTGTCTGATGGCCTGTGCTTGTAAATTGAGTGTGAAATGATGGTGTTTTCGATATCCTTGACCTTTACAGGTAGTTGCACTGCTAGAACTGATGAATGAAAATCCTTAAGAAAAACTTAAGCTTTTAAATTTTTATTTTTGATTAGTTGGGTCCAGAAGTCTTTACATATTTTGATCTTTACTTGAACATATTGAAGTTAGTTTTCTTATAAATACAGTCTTAAAGTGTAGATTCCAAACTTTAAGGATATTCATATTGTTGAGGAAGTTTTAGGAATATCAGCCTTCACTTGTTCAAGTAAATGGTCTCGCTTTCAAATTTACTTTAAGCAAATTCCAAAATGTCCTTTTTACTATTGATTATCCAAAATGGTTTATACACTTTGTGATGAATCCTCTATATTCATCTTTGAAGACTTCTGTTTTTGATCGACTTGGATATTACCATGTAAAACACATTTTGATCATCCAGCTGTTATTTATGTTGCCAAGTTTACAACCAAAAATTTAATTTAATTAAAAATTAAAATTAAAAATTAAAATTTTTCACATTCCAAATGTTCCTGCTCTCTCATTTATTTTTATTATTATTATTATAATTTTTTTTTACATTGCAATGAAAGTCTCATTTACCTGCATTAGAGCTCCTGTGACTACTCAGCAATCCCAGCCATGGTGATCTTAAATGCATAAATGGCACCAATAAAAGGCAATGCAAGTTATTTTCTTGATTCTTGAAGATATTTTATCTTTCTTGGAAAAGGCTTCTTCACTTCATGCTGGTGCTGATGTTCAGCCATTTAATGCCTTCATTAGGGTAATTTTTTTTAGGTCACCTACTTATCAAGAGTCACATTTCCATTGATTTTCCATCATTTGATCCAGAAATATTTTATTTTATGTTCAGGTGCCTTTAAAAAAATGGAAATGAATTCGTTCCGATGTAGCTAACATGTTACTCCTGAGTGGTCACTTGAACCATCAACTGTTTCTGCTTCTCGAAAGTCTCCATGGGCTAAAACCTCTGACTAAGTAGAACATAACCCACTGGAAAAAATTCTGTATTTTGTCTGATCACTTTAGTTTGGGTCTTCCTCTTCCAAGTTGATGCTGTTTTTTTACAGCCATTTGTAACGTACCACATGCTGATGACACTGCTTAGCTAAGTAAATGCACTCCAAGATGGTAATGGAAATCAACAAATGGATAATTCCTTTTTATTAACACAACAATTAAGTTATTAGACTTAAAATAAAAGGTCTAACTCCTTAAGTAAGTTAAAATGTATATGTATGTTCTTTAATGATCAAAAAATAAACGTGTTAATGCAGAGTGACAGTACTGTCTTTCAGAAGTCCATCAAGTTAAAGAAAACTGTTTTCAGAGAAAGCTTTCTTTTTTGTTTTATTCTATTACTTTTTAAAGCTTGTCTTAATAGGCTTAATGCCGAGAACTCACCATCATGCTTTAGGCACTATTTAAACACGAATGGATGGCCTACACCTTTGTGTGAAGCAGCCTTTTAATTAATTGTCTCATTACATTTGAGCCCCTGGAACAAAAGGAGGCTATATAATAAAGAAAATTAATTCTAGATCTTTCTTTCCAATTTACATGTGAACGTTCTGAAGTTAAACCCAGCAGTCTATACATTATTACTTCATTTGGATTTTTAAAATGATAGATTTTTTAAGTTTCGTTAGTTTTTCTTACCATTACTGACTTGTGCTGCTTTGGTTGGAAGACGAGTTTAATTTAGGCCCAAAATGGCAATAAAAATGTCCTACATATAGTGAGTTGTTTATTTTCCTGTTTGCCGGCCTTCCAGATCCTTTTAACATCTTTCCTTGTCCGTCATTGTCATTGTGCTTCTGACTTTATTCTTTTTTTCTGTTGCCATTTATTCACCATCAGCAGGTGATGTCTTTCAAAGTGCTGAATCAGCATTGGCTATGATTGGCTGGCAGATACTGCGTCCTGATTCTGACCTTTGTTGCTCCTTAGTTGTCCATAACAAATTGCCTCAGGGTATCAGTATGATCATGCAGTGGCAAAACAGCACAGGAATAACCAGTTTAACTCAGCTGCACGTGTGTGTGCCTGTGTGTGTGGTGGTACTGCAGAGAGGTTTTTTTTTCTTTTAATTACAGTGTTGGGTGTCTTTCTTTTCTGAAAAATTGACATTGTTCCACACACATTAATTCAGGCCTGTGAGACTCAATAAACTGTTTCAAAACACCCTGACTTGTAAACATTGGTGTGTCAAATAGTTGTTTATCCCTGGAAAGCCTTCAAAAGTGTACCTTTATTGGCTGCAGGCACAATTCTTAAAATTGAGAGGTTAACATTCATGATTACCTGTGTGCTCGTCGATTTATTATATATATATTTTCCCCCTCTTGTCACATGGACAGCAGCCAGTGGCGTAGTCATTAATATGTTTAAATCTGTGAGTCATAGATTGGAAATGGCCCGTTGGTCAAGCTGTTAATGGTTGTGTCATCCACGAGTGCTGCAGGGGTTGTAAAGTCCTCTCTGCTCAATACTCACTCTGTCCTTGATGAACAAGCTGGTCTCAGCTATTTGCTGTAGAAGCAAATCTTTAAAGTTTGTGTACTCTACATGTACAAGTGCCTACACATTTTAGTAGTGAACATAAACTGTCTTTGTCAAAACATGTAATGCACAGGACTCACTTTTTAGGCAAAATTTCAAATGGGCTTACACACACACATTAGTTCAAAGTTCAGCTATTGTTAGTCATATTATCAAGAGTTGATAGGCTTTTTATAGTCAGGGTCACTCCCATGGGACCTCTCGGCCAAATCATACTGGGTTCAGCATGATAGATGGGGACTGTTACTATTGAACCAAGCTAACACCCTCCACAACCACCAAGAATCTGAGGCACATACACTATGCTGCTGTCACAGCATTGCTTTGGCACTCACTCTCATAAAGTTCCAAGGGCATCGATTCAACTCTTCTTCATTAATATGTATTGGAAATTATTTTCCACTTTGTTAAAGCAAGTCTTGCTCCCCTGAAGGTTAGGTCCTGTGGGAGTGTGTACGTACACAAGTGTACACTTTTAGTTGTGCCACATTCAGTAAATTTGTAGTAACCAGTGTATCAAACATCATTTTTAATTTTGCTCCTTGGTGGAACATTTAAGTTTGGGTCCCATGTTATAAGAAACCGTGCAGGTTGGTAATTACATGATTATCTTATAATTCAGTAGACGCTACTTGGTAAAAAATGAATGCAAACAATACTTCAAAGAACTTAAAAACATCCCCAACAAGCACTCAAAACTATAAATTATACTGATTTAGACATCTAAGTAGAACTAGAGCCAACATTCTTCACGTGCAGGTGGAACCTGAGGGCAGACCTGGGAAGGAAGTAAAATTTCTTCCCCTATCCTCCAGACATCAGAAGCCTGACATATTCATCTGGTCAGAGCAGACAAAGAAAGTCATCTTTGTAGAACTGTCTGACTGTCCCTGGGAAAGAAGACTACAAGGCTCGTGAGAAAAAGAGCCTTGAATATCAACTCATCAAGGAGGGCAAAGAGGAAGGATACTAAACATGGTTCTTTTATCTATTATTGGGGTACAGAGGGTTTCCAGTAGAGTTGGTGTAGAACAGGATTCTTCAACTGCAGTCCTTGAGAGCCTCTGGCCGGCAGGTTTTAATTGTCTCCCTGCCTCAACACACACCCAATTCAAATGAAGAGGACCACCTTAACGCCTTGTTTTCAGGTTCTGCACAAGCCTGTTAATGTGTGAACGTCTAAAACCTGCAGGACAGTGGTCTGACTGGAGTTGAAGGATCCCGGTGTAGAGGGTGCTCACTGCACTTTGAATATCAGGGACAGGTGGACACTGATATTCAAAACACTGGTGTGCAGGACTGGGGCAGGAAGCAGAAAGAACCTCTTGCCTCTTGTTGGCTCTGGCATGAAAGAGAGGCTTGGGTGTGATGGGGCAGTGAATCGGCCACCGATACTGACCCGCCGACTGAAGGGTGTCACAGTCTCGGATCAAAACACCTGGAGAAGCGTAGACACTGTCTGATGATATCAGCTCCAATGTTTAGGTCACAGTCATCCCATGGAGTGACTGCATTTATGGCATATTTGGATGTATTAAGCAATGCCTTCATGACATATTAAAAAAGATTCTAGGTCTGATTTGAGTCCTTTAACCTGAGTCTTTGCAATGTGTGCTTCATACCAACTGAAATCCAAAGCTGTTTTGTGGTATACAGCTCACCTGGCCACAATGTGTTTGCTCAAAGGGGCTTTTGTGGCGTCTGGACCTGGAAGTTCCAGATGATTGCAGCAATTTAGTCATTTATTTAAATCTGACATGCAAATTCTGATTTTGGAAACTTTGTGTCATAACAATGTTAAATAGTCCAAAATTATATAAAGTGCTTCAGGGTACATGAAAAGCTGTTTTGAGTGAATAAATCCAAGCTGAAAATGCATTAAGGGCAGCACTGTTAACACCATCACCTCACAGCAAGAACTTTCCAAGTTCAAACTTTTTGGTTGATTATGGACGTTTTGCATATTTTTCTTGTTTCTGTATTTGTTTCCTCCTGCTGCTTCGATCTGTTTCATCGGTCCAAAGACATACCTGTTAGATTCATTAATCATTTTAAGATAGCCATGAGGATGAAAATAAATGACTGTCTTTCGTTGTTCTTTGTTTGCACACTTGAGTATTGACTGAGACGGGATCCAGCCCCTGTGATACTGGATGAAGCTGATAGATAGATAGATGAATGAATTGTATTAAATACAATTTCATATCATATGGAAAATATTTTTGGTGATGTGTTTAGTGAAACATTCATAAATTCTCATTTCACCGGTGGCTACTTATTGAGTTCAATTGTTTTTGTCGGGACATTGGATGCCTCAATTTTATGAAAATTGGCTGGCTGTTTTCTACCACAGATTGTGAAAAGCTGTCATCTATGCTTTAACAATGTGCCACTTGTTATGTTGATAAGCCAATTTGGACTCTGCGTGCAGGCTTCTCATCCAAATTAACCAAAGTTTTGTAGCAAACTGCAAGCTTCAAATCTTTTATAAGTCGCTATAAAAAAAAAAAAATCCATAATGATTACACACCTGTGTATGTTGCTGTGATTTTCTCCATCTGTACAGCCGTGTCAATGTCATGAACTATTATGTGGCTTATGCATGCAAATCACACAGGCAGAGAATCTTTTCTATTGACTAGTAATGGACAATTCCAGTG